>OY754983.1:21333115-21938115 GCA_963576475.1 Molanna angustata | reverse complement strand
CATCATCTATACTTCGTGGGAAAAGGCAGAAGGAACATAGACGTGCTCCACTAGGTACTTCAAAACTGCAATTTAATATGCGAGTTTATCTATCCTGAGGAAGTACCTACCGATCCTATAAAATAGTTTGATTCTATAAGATTAATTGAAAATTTCATACCTACTTCATAAAATTATTAAATTAGTGTCGAAATAGATACGGATATTGAATGCAAATTTAAATAAAATCATGACGGCCTTCATGGCTCGGTTGATGAGATATTTGATTGGTGAACCATAGGTCCCGGGTTTGATTTCCGGTGTAAACACAGTTTTTAATTGTGTTTTCAGTCTGAGACGATAAATAATATCGTAATTCTCCGGAATGCGGCAACTTGTTATTGGGTGCGTTTTAAATTAATATTTGACATAGACACAGTTTTAATTGTTTTTTCAGTCTGAGACGATAAATAATATCGTTATTCTCCAGAATGCGGCAACTTGTTATTGGGTGCGTTTTAAATTAATATTTGACATAGACACAGTTTTAATTGTGTTTTCAGTCTGGATCTGTGAGACGATTAATATCGTATGTCTCCAGAATGTGGCAACTTGTTAATGGGTGCGTTTTAAATTAATATTTGACACACCCCCTGTTAGTTGCCCGAGAAGCCATACAAAATAAAATAAAAATGATATTAATGACAACCTCAATATCATTTTTTTTCTGGCTGGACGATACTGATGACGACATAAGAGCGATCGGAATAGGAAACTGGAGGAGAGCGGTGGAGGACAGGGACGGCTGGAGAAGGATTCTGGAGGAGGCCAGGGCCCACACAGGGCTGTAGCGCCAATGATGATGATTAGCTACAACCTCAATAAAAGCGTGGAGCGCCCACAAAGATCATTTTTTTATTTATTTGTATGTATTATAATTTGTACACTGCCAAACGGCAATTTCTTCCGACCAACCAGAGGATGTTTATATACAATACAATGAATGCTGAACATTGCGGACACTGCACTTACAGTGCCAAAGAGACCTAATTATAAGCTTTACAAACAAACCTAGTAAACACTGTTACTTAAGCTTTTTTTTCAAATAAGACTTTTACAGTTAATTAAATATCTCGAAGTAGTAAACAAACTACTGGACAAAGACACTTTAAAACTACATAATTGCCTACCAAACCTCACTAAAACTGCTACCCACAAAACACATCGTCACAAAAATAAAAAAACACATAACTTCTTCTTCTTCAATGGCTCTACAGCCCATATCGAGCCTTGGCCTCCAGCAACTTCCTCCTCCAACCTCTCCTGTCACCTGTTGCGACCCTCCAGTTTGGCACATTCAGCAAGCTGGGATGCGTCCCTCCCAATATCATCTTCCCATCGCAGCCTCGGTCTCGGTCATAACACCATGGATATATATTATAACACCGGTTCAGGTCAAATCGATAACATAATTACAAGAATGTATAAGTTAATTCAAGAACTATATACAAAATGAAATATCTATGTCTCACAACTGTTCAAATGAACACCCCGGCACAGGACTTCCTAGTAAGGTGTTTCATCGTATCCTTTCAATTACCTACAATATTTATCAATAAATAATACACAACACACACATATATGTACACACGTACTTTACTTCTAGCTCTAGTATGTAATTGTATTTGTAACTTCCTCGTTGTATTGTTAATAATAAATAAATAAATAAAACAATCCGAAGGAGTATCCTATATGAAGCCATGAAATCTTTGGTAAACGCCTTTATCGCCTCACGTTTTTATCACATATACGAATTTACCAAAAGATAGAAATGAATAAAATTCAGTCATTTTCCAATGCTGCAGCCAGGCTCATCACCGGAGCCTCCAGGTTTTCTCACATCTCTCACCATCTGTGCAATTAGCATTGGCTAAAAGTTCCCGAAAGATTTACAATAAGCTCTGTCTCATGATCTTCAAAGCACTTCACCTTATGGCTCCTACTTACTTCTCCGAATTTTGCATTCCACTTTCAATTGACGACAGACAATCATCACTTCGTTCTGCATCTTAATCCACGCTTGGAAAGTGGTTTAGCTGATATGAACTGGGTGCACACCAATTTCAAAATAATGATGGATTTCAAATAAAAGATTACTTTAGTATATTCTTCTTCTTCTGATGGCGCCTACATCCCAAATGGAGCCTTGGCCTCCTTCAACAAGCGTGTCCAACCTCTTCTATCCTCAGCCGCCGTTCTCCAGTTAGGGACCTGCAGGAGCTGTTTTGCACCTTTCCGTATGTCGTCCTCTCATCTAATTCTTGGTCTCCCCATCTTCCGTTTACCTCCCGGGTGACTAACCATGATTTTTTAGTATATTCTTAGTTAACATTAATATAATTGATGAATAATTCAGCCGTTCGTGATGTCAAGGGTCGGAATGTATAAAACTACGATAAAGGCGACACCTGTATACAGTTAGATGGTTAACGCATGAATGGCTGTTCAATAGGTTTGCTCGAACGGCGATGTGTGGCGTTCGATTATCTCTGCCTACCCCGTTAGTGATATAACGTGATGAATACATGTTTGTGTTATAAAATCATACTTTAATATTTATTTTTCATAATTTTTCTTATTTATCCGAAAAACATATTTTTACGTTAGTTTTATACGTGAATGTGTCACTGGCCAAGAAATAAATAGGTACTAACCTGTATGTGTGTTTATTATGCGCGCGCACCATCCTCTGACGGCGGCGTTGCGCGGTCAGTTTTACAATCAGCTGTTTTGATACCACGTGTCGCTGTGTTTATTGTCAGCTATGACAGTTATTGTGGGTTTATGCCGGCCGCCACGCAACATTATATACTGAATCTATTCATATTGTTTTTATTGTTGAATCAATGACATTGCTTATATATTATGGTCTATAACATATTGATAGCATATGTAACTGAACAAATGTCTTTTACAATTATACAACCTTCTACACTGAAAAAATATTATGACAACCGAAATTGCTACATGCGTTTTAGCCAAACCTTTGTTATCAGTAATGAAAGTTTATCTATTTATGACTGTACTTTTTGGATGTGTGCTCAAAACGTTTTATTGCACAAAACCTAATGTTTTGTAGTCACTACAGTTCGGTTAATTTTTACATGAATTTTTGTTACTATTAACAAAAAAAAAATTTTAGTGTAGCAGGATTAAATAAAAAAAAAAAACACTAGTCAAACTGCCCCCCTAGACAACGTGTCATTAAGCTTAAGAAAAGATAACTCAATGTATGGAAGTGACAGGCAACTGTCACTTCCATACATTGAGTTATCTTTTCTTCTTTCTTTTCTTGAGTTAAATGACACGTTGTCTGTGGGGGCTGACTGGAATTAAACACTAAATTAATAACTATCAGTCTTACTTATTAGATTTCGTTAATAGCTTACTAAATGCGCAACTAGATAAGCACTACTAAAATAGTTAAGATCGGTATTAAAAAATCTTACTTATAAACGTATACTAAGATATGACTAACTGATTGTTTACGAACGCCCTCATTTATTTTTTTCATATGGCCGCATTAGCTTCACAGATGTCAAAAAATAGAAAAATGCATGTAATTCTTGGATAGCTGACATTGAAAAATGAAAATAAACACCGCGTTTTGCCGTGTTGGGTCAAATTAAACACGATTGCGATGAAGAATAACAAGGAAAATCGTATTAAATATGCCAATCAATATATGTCAATCTCAAATATGCGTCGGAACATAATATGTGAAAGATCCGCCATTTTGAAATATTTGGAATGACGCGTTAGTCAAGCATTAAACAATCTCTCGATTTGTCCTAACTTGACATCTATGAAATTAAGGCGTAATACAGATAGTCACAGTCTATAAGTAAACATTTTCGTTAATCACGCTCTATTACCAGCTATTCTAGATAGTTTTCATGTATAAGTAAGACGGTAAAAGTATAATGGCATTGGCTTTATAAAAATATTGACTAAGTACCTACAAATAATGAAAAAAATTAAATTTCATAAATCTTTTTATGTTGGGTTTGAGGCGATGTAATAAGTTTCTTTCGTAGTTACCTACACGAGCGACCACAAACTGTTAGAATTAATGGCAATTACTTAAGTGACGAGACAGTTTCCAAGTTTTCAATTCCGCAAGGAACTGTGCTAGGTCCTCCTTTGTTTATAATATTTGTAAATGAAATATTCGCACAATCACTCCACGGACAAATCATATCGTATGCAGATGATACGGCCTTAGTAGTAAATGCGAGAACATGGAAAGAATTGGAACTAAAGGTCACCCAAGATATTGAGATGATAAAACAATGGTTTGATGAAAACTTATTAACCATAAATCCATACATTGTAATGATTATCCGAGTGACATTAGTACTACTAATCCACGCTCGTGATGCTGCCTGTTGCTTGGGTTCTTGTAGTGATAGCTGTTCTCAGCTCAAGATTGCTAACAGGATTTTCTAATAAATAAATAACATCATTTATGAAATTAATTTGCACACTTAAAACATGATTGGTGGTAGCAGAGCGGATAGAGCGCTGGGTTAGTAAATCCTGTGGTCGATTTCGAATCCTGCCACGACCGATTTTGTACAATCACCGATACATAATTATTCTGTAAGTAAATATCTCCACATGTCCCAATGGACAATCATCCACAGTCAACCTGACGTCTATATATCAATTTAATGTCATCATTTGACGCGCGCTAGGTGGCGTGGTACACACTACATTATGTATACTCACTTCAAACTATTGGGCTGTTCTGAAAGTCATACGTTTATTTTTTCCATCGATATTTCCACGAAGAAAAGAAACGTTAGATGTGTGATTTGTTTGGTCACATCGATAAAATTGATTATTTTATTTATTTATCCAGGGGGGCAAGTCTGGTCCAAACGGCGAAATCGAAACCCTCACGATTACCCATATCATTGATATAATTATTATATGCAGTTCTACAATATCTTTAGATGTCATAGAAATCCATATGATAATTATATCCATGGTATGGGTAATCACGAGGGTTTTGATTTCGCTGGTTGGACCAGTCTTACCCCCCAGGAAACATACAGTTGTGTAAATATATTGTAATGGTTCAAAAAATCAATTAAACCAGCAAAGTTTCCATAAATGATTAACAATAATTTACTTATTAACAAAACATTAGTTGAAACAAAAGGAAAAATAAACAAGTTAAAAAATAGCAATAATAAAATAAAAACCAGTTATCCACAGGTTTGCAAGGAGTTTCCTAATCCATATTCTGGCTTCGGTCGTCAGTTTATTTATATCCTCCATCACTCCATCGAATCTGTGGGATGGACACATAGTTTGGTCTATGGTTTTGACCAGAACTCCACACCATTTGTGGAGCTCAGCTGCACTTCTGCTGCAACCTGTCCTAACCCGGTTCAGTGTTGACCACTCATTTCGCTCTAAGTCAAAACCACAACGAGGTGCTTTTTTTTTAATTTGCCCACTTCTCCATTCCTTGGCCCAGGCTTGTTCGACTGTAAAATCACTGTTCTCCAGAGCTTGAACTCTGGTCCGAAGCGGCTTTCTCGAAGTATTGTAGCTGGAGTATCCCTCGGGGTCAAATTGATTTAGTGATAGAATTATACAATTTACAGTTACGTCTGACTACGCAAAATTGGTATGTTTTATGCCTTTAATATCACTTACGAAATACAACGAAACACTGATCTTATACTGGTCGAAGGACTCTGGAGCTTGTTTGTGCAGAATTTGCTGTCTCTTGTGATGTGAAAATCCATCTGTCTTTCCACCTTTTGAGGAGTCTTCTAATCATCCTTCGTCCCTCTGGATTTTCATATAGAGCAATGTATGGTGGTCTTTGGGAGTCCATTCTTTCCGCGTGCTCTCTCCAATTCGATCTTATTAGTCCCCCATTTGAAAGCATCTTGAATGTCACATCTCTCTTATCGCACTGTTCCTAATTCGAGCCTCAGAGTACTGCACGTTATTTTTCTGTGGGTTTTCATCTCAGATCGAGCGATCTTTGTAAGATCTTGTTTCGTTAATTGAATATTTTTTACATACATACCATCACGCCATGTCCCTTGCGGGGTAGGCAGAGAGAACCGAACGCCACATTTTTCTATCCTGGCACGCATCCCTCGCCTCGTCCACATTCATGCATCGTCTCATACATGTTCGTCTATTGCTCACACTTCTAACATTTCGTCTTTCAAAATTTCGTTCACATGGTCGTGCCATCCCTTGGGCGTCCTCGACCTCTCATTCCATTCCTTTCCGCTCTGTATATTTTCTTCGTCAGCCGCTCCTCATTCATTCTCCCCATGTGACCAAACCATCTCAATGTGTTCACTTTCTTTCAAGTAATGACATCTTTCTTCATCTCTCATTCTTTCCTTATGTCCTCATTTCTTACCCGGTCATACATCGTTCTATTACAAATCCTTCTTAACGATCTCATTTCAACTGCATTAATTTTTACTTTCATGCGTCTTCTGCCATGTCCAGGTTTCACTTGCATACGTCAAGGTTGGCACTACGACGGCGTTATGAATGGCAACATTGGCATCCTTTGATATGTTGCGATCATTCATAATTGGTCTTAGTGCTCCATTCACTCTGTTTCCTGCCATAACTCTTCTTTCGATCTCTTTATCGAGTCGTCCGTTCCGTTGAAATATGCTTCCCAAGTATACATATTCGTCGACTTGCTCAAGCCATTCGTTCTCTACTCTTATTTTACACGCTGTTCTGCTTTCACTCTTTTCAAAGACCATTGTCTTTGATTTGCTGGCAAGTCCATTCTCTATACATCCTTCATATACCAGACTTACAAGATACTGTAATATTTTTTTAATTGCATATACGCAATCATTTGATTTTTTTTCCCTGTCGGGAGTCAAAGTGATGTTTTTTTTGACAAGCTTTTTAACATCTCAATAGAGACGAAGTTGGAATTTTATAGAAGAACCAGGTACTCAAGGTACCTACAGGGCGGCTTACGACCTGTCATCGGCTGGTTTACGTGATCACTTTATGCGCTTGCTAAACGTTCACCAATTATGCCTTCTTATTGTTGAAAATATTGTTTCGTTAACATACGTCATTACGTTTCATGAATTGCTGACTCTTCGCGGTCCATGTTATTTTCTAATTATTTTGTTTTCGAATTTCTTTTTGTTGTTTTTTATTTTGTTTTTACTGTCGTATATTGTATTCCTTGATTCGGTTATATTTTATTTCTGGATTTTTCATTTAATTTAGTGAATTTATTTTTTTAAATGCCGTGTAACTAAGTTACGTACATATTGTTAATAATTGTAAAAGGCTTCTAGCCGTATAGACGTATACATAAATTAAAAAAATTAAAATAAACACAATATTGCAAAAAATTAAGCTTTTAAAATAACTGGCATTGGCATTTCTGTCAATACATCATCTCCGTTCATTTTTGTTTAAAAAAATATGCCGATAGTGGCGTTTTCGACTTTCCAAATGTCGGGTGAAAAATACACTGAATGACTTTCCGGACAACCTATTAGCAAATTCGGTTGTGTTACTCGTAAATAATAATAAATAAGACATACCTAGTATAAATTAATATTTTCATGAATTTTTTATTTTAATTCCGCTACAGCATGGCGTCTATGTATTATTTTTACTGCCATCTTATTGTGGATATTTGTGATTTCATCGTCTTCCTTGCACCATGCACAAGTGGCGATTTCATTGCCTCTTACCATTTTTTTATAATTTGTTTTATATAGTGTTAGTTTTACATTATACCGATACTAATATATAACTATTGTTAATTTTCAAATTTAATAAATAACAAGGCACCGGCTGTGAATAGTGTTGGCACTCTTCTATTATCATCGTATTCGGGTTTCCCGTATTAATAATAATATATATTTATTTAAAATATGAAAAGAAAACTTACAGAAACAATACACCACCACTCAGTATTTTTACAATAACAAACAAAAAAATATACAAAACAAAAAACATGTTAAACAAAAAAAAATAATAATTAAAAACCATGGGTGCTCCCTGATTGGCATCATTCCATCACTCTACCTATGTCTTTCTAACTAGGGATAATTCCTGTTTTAAATAAGGACAATTTCAATGTATTTTCATTACGCTTTTACATCATGCGATGGAAATTTCAATCGATTAAATTAAAAAAGAACATTAACATCAATATAAGAAACGATAAGAAAAACATTTTTGCATTGACAAAATGAAAAATAAAGCATAAAATCCTTAACAAAATATAAATACAAGAGCATTAACAGAATATAATATAAAATAAAGCATTATGGAAAAGAATGACAGCAGGCAAGATAGCAGAACCAAAAACATTACCTAATTATAATAATAATCGTTAATTTTTTATTATATCTTTTAACACAGAAAACATTTCAAGATATACATAGTAAGTGTATGGTTCAACGACACCCATTGTTAATGTAGTGCCTTTTTACGTGAGACGAGACTGGTGTGTGGGGATACACGCGTGATTCGTGCTTCCTTTCATGAGGTATTGCACACTCGCACAAACCTGTCGCCGGTAACCCAACGCTGTGGGATACGCCGTGATGGTATGGGTGAATGTAATAGATTGTTAAGCATATTAACACATTACGTGCGATTCTATGACTTTTTAAGAACGTTCCGGTTAAAATAGATGCGTTCCTATTCCACTTAGTCCAAGATGATATTTATTTATTTACTTATTTATTTATTTAATATTACTTCTCGGGCAACGAACAGGTACTATGTCAAATATTAATTTAACACTCACCCAATAACAAGTTGCCACATTCTGGAGACTTACGATATTAATCGTCTTACAGATCTGGACTGAAAACACAATTAAAAACTGTGTCTCCACTGATGAATCGAACCCGAGACCTTTGGATCAGCAGACAGATACCTAACCAACTGAGCCATGAAGGCCGACAATATTCTATGACACTAAAATAGGAACGTTACTTTCTAGGATTATTTTTATTCCAAGCAAGTCACGAATAAGTCCAAATCCTTATTCTATAACCACATTTTAGTTGAATGAACTGTCAAAAAGTTCTAATTTTAGTTCACATTCACAGTTAAGTTGAATGCATCAGATGTGTACGAAAAATATAAATATGGATATTTGCTTGTCTTATGTTATATTGAAATAAAAAAACAAAGAATATTAGTACAGATCAATTGATTGAAATGTTACATACATAGATTATGCGACATCATGGCGACATGACATAAATAAACATGAACGAACACACTGAAACAAATATTATGACAACCGAACTGGCTACCTGCGTTTTATCCAAAACTTTGTTATCTGTATTAAATGTGTTATCTATTTATGCCTGTACTGTTTGGCTATGTGCACAAAACATTTAGTTGCATATAACCAAATGTTTTGTAGTCACTATAGTTCGGTTAATTTTAACATGAAATTTTGTTGCTATTAACAAACAATTTTTTTCAGTGTACATAGTGCGTATGCGTAGTCTGCGCCAGACGATTTGAGGTCAAATTTATATCCATGATGCATTAATTTTGTAGATTTTTGTTTTAGGAACAACGTCTGTTACAAAATGCGAAATTAAGTTCAAATGATCTTTATTCAAATATTTTATAACGTTCCTGTTTTAGTTTCAAAAGTTACTGAATTAGACGTAATATTCTTATTGTATAGAATAAAAGAAAAGTATCCACGGAACATTTAGCTATCGTGCGAACGGTTGCATATTTCACCAACTATGTTATTAAATTATCAGCCTATTTATTTAGCATTAACAGTATTATATAATAATTTATAATGGTGGCATTAATAAATAAATTATACACTTTAATTGTATAATTTTATATTATAAAGAAGTTGAACCCATTTAGTTACACTAGGTATATAAACTTTACTATAATATGTTAACTTGTGTCGTGAGAATGGCATTTTCTTTGTGATTTTACTTAGGTTCATAAAGTATTCGGTAATTTTACCATTCAATAATAAATTAATGTCTTTGTTCACACGACATTTTCTTTGTCACGTAATAGGTAGGTACTACTTTTCTTTTGATAAACGGATTGGTCTGTGATACATTAACTATACTTCCTGATATCGCTCTATTCTGAGCATCGTCGGAATGGTGAACAGTAATGACGAAGAAAAGAGGATAACAATGAATATATAAATATTGTATTAAATATTAACCTCGAGTGAATATAATATAGATAAACGCTTACCTACCACATCACGAATGTTGAACCACTTATTGAGAAGCACTATTCATATATCGTTCAAAATCCAATGGGGTCTAAGCGAGTATTACATATACATATTTGCGAAATTTGAAAAGAATCGAATGATTACTTTAGTCTATAATCGATAAAGTAAAATGAACACGCCGTACATAGCACACTGCATATTAGCACACAACACATAGCATACACATAGATACATTGTGATGAAACGTTCAGAATACACTCTCAGCATGATACTAGTTGATAATCTGCAATAAAAAAATACCCTTAAAAATTGCGAAATCATAACTCCCCACTATATCCCCTTGGGTTAGTGAGGAGTAAAAATTATGCTTTCTGAGATTATACAGTGTCATTCCATCTCTTGTGTGATCTTCCAAGCGGACGATGTCCGGACGAGATGTCCTTAGCTGCATGTACTTATGCACAGTCGATTTATTTATCTTGGAGGAATCTATAAAATGGAGATGCTCCTAAGCGAAGATTTAAAGGTCTGTTGAAGCTGACGTCGTCTCTTGGGACATTCAGCTAATCAAAGCCAAAAATGAAATAATATTTCTGGCGCAGTTCAGCGGTGACATCTGTGCGAGAACACCGTTACCTCATTTTATAGGGACTGTTGTTTTCATACGTACATACATACCATCACGCCGTATCGCTACTTGGGGTAGGCAGAGAGGATCGAACACCAGACACCACTATCTTGACATACATGTTTTGCCTCATTTACATCCATGCATCGCGTCATACATGCTCTCCTAGGTATTATTCTGACTTGGTATATTACCATCTTTCAAAATCTCATTTATATGATCATGCCAACTCTTTCTCGGGCGGCCACGACCTCTCATTCCACTCTTTTCAGCCTTGTATACTTTCTTTGTCAGGCGCTCATCGTTCATTCTTTCCACATGTCCGAATCATCGTAGTGTTTTATATCAATTGGGTGAACGGAAACAATTATCTCAAGGCCAGCAAAGCTCGCTGTGCACAATGCAATAGTCGTACCAACATTAATGTAAGCATGTGAGACATGGACATGGCAGAAGACGCATGAAAGTAAAATTAACGCTGTGGAAATGAGGTCCCTAAGACGAATGTGTGGTAGAACGATCTATGATAGGATAAGGAATGTGGACATCAGATGAGAATGCAAGATTGAAAGAGATATTGTGAGTTGCTTTCATTGTTTACAAATTAACCAATTTCTCGATAGATGGCGTTACAAAAAAGGTATCTTCGTTACTTCGTAGATGACAATAGTAATAATGTCCTATTTTCAGGTGATCTGTTACTCATTATTCAAATATATAGAACTATAGGTATAATAAATTGGTGGCCAAAATGGATAGTTTAAATCTTCTATGAGACGAGTTGAAAAGATAATTTCTGTATGGTCAGTTATTTGTGCATTTAGAGTAAAGTCTTCGTCGTCCATGTCGTGTCTTGTCCCTCCTTTCCTCTGTATATTAATAATGACGTAACGGTCTGTCGGTCATTATTGGAGTGTAACGGAATGAATATAAATCGCTATCCTCTCGTCATACAAACAAACACTCTCGACTAGATTTACGGCTTTGGATTTTTTTTGCCTACCGGTAATTTGGAAGGTACAGACCCGTGTATTTTTAATGCTCCAGCGAAAGCAATAAGCGACGTCCCACGTCAATTCTGCTGCTCTCGACTCCCGGATAAAGAGACACGCAAAACATCGATCGCCATTATTAGTAGGTATATATCTATTTATTAATTTATTTAGTTATTTACGGTTACAAACGGTCACAATTACAAAATACATGTAACACAAATTATATTAAACTAATTAACATAGGTACATGACATAGGTCGGGAAATGTATTTATTTACGTTTCCGTGTTGATTAGGAGCCAAGTACTGCCTCGAATTAGACACTGATTTGTAGCGCTAATGCACTTAAAAACTCGTGTTGAATTCGAAGCACGTGTCCTCTAAATGCACACGGTTTAGCGACGCAAACTGTTCCTGCTAATACGTGTTCAATTCGAGGAAATTAATTATTGTATATGGAACATTATATAGCCGTGAATTGCATAGTTTGTAGCGGTGCTATCTCGTGTAGCTATAGATTGTTGTGTTTTTGGGTAGGTGCACTAATTTATTTTTAAGAAAATTTGATAGTATATAATGTAAAAATATTTGTTACGGATCAAAAACTTTAAATTCATTGTATAGATCTTTAGTGGGGGGTAGTCATGGGGTTTTCTGAGTATTATCTTTATTATACATCTTTGAGCTAAGCATAGTTTTTTCAAAATGGTTTCGGCAGACCCTCCCCAACCAACAACTCCATATTATGTGATTATCAACATTACTACATTACGGAAGAAGTAGGTAAGCGATCGATCGGGTGATGTCGACCGCCGCGCTGTAGGACATTTGGTAAGCCGTTTGGCTACAGTGCGGGCGTCTTGGGTTCGATCCCTATCAGAGGAAATATTTATATAAATTCATTGCTCACACAAATGTTGCTTCTCTGGGCTGGAGGCACTGGTCAAACCGTATGGAAATAAACTCGCCAGTTACTCAGAGTGCAAGGAAGTGTTATAAGAATTATAATTAGCGAAAACGTTAAGTACATTTTCCGGCTAACTGGGCGCACGGAATAGTTTGAGATTTGGTATAATTAAAGTTTATATGGAGGACTGCAGAATGATAATATTTATACATAATATGCGTTATAAATAAATTAAATCAAATAATACATATTTCACTTAAAAACATTGATTGTGTTCCATAGATCGGTAAAGAGAGGGGAAACCTAACTTTAATATACCCGCGTAGTATAAGAAGTGTGTCCAAAATATTCAAATAACCAAGGTAGGACACAATGCAGTATTCATTATTTTTATTTCATGTTCTGTGTTCACATTTAAAATGTCATTGTGGTACCTACGACGCAGTTGTTTAAATTCAAATTTCAGAACATTTTAAATTAAAATACATATTTGTATACCTACTGTGAAACAATATGAATGGTACTTACACAATAATTTCATTTACAAAATTGACTAGTTGACCCGGCATACGTTGTTTTGCCATATAAATTATTTCTAGTTATCATAATTTATTGTCAGAGATCGTGGGTCAGTTGGTTTAGTAAGTACATATATAGGTTTTCATTTAGGTATGCTGTTCTGAGTTAATAATCCATATTAATGTCATTGTGTGTCTTATTCATGTTTTATAAATTTGTACCTACCTCATTCTCCACCAGCAAATTATATTATGCTTATTAGTTCAAATTAATAATGTCGTTCAGTCATTCGGATATTATTTCTGCTTTATAAGATAGAGGACATAATATTGTCTGCCAAAAGTCTAAGCGCGTCCTTCAGTTTTTTTGGACACATTGCCAGACAATGATGAGAATACCCTTGGAAGGCTGGTTGTCGTTAATGGTGTTAAAGGTAGATGGGAGAGAGGGGGATTCCCCGCAAGATGAACGGACCAGATTAGGGCTGCAACTAGTACCTACATCGGTGGTTGAATTTTATACAACATCATGATGGCGAGGAGAGAGACTGTTCACGAAAAAATAGAAGAACAGAAACTAAATGAAAAAATTCCAGAAAAAAGAAAACTCGTACTTAACACAAGGGGCCTAGTTACTTAGGAATATTTTGTCGACGCCGCGCTGTATAGATATAAACATGTGACATTTCGTTCTCTCGTCCTACCCCGCAAGGCACACAGCTTGATCGTGTATATGTATGTGATATGTATGTCATGTCTATTAGGTATATCTTAAAAACACAAATTTTTGTTCAAATATTTTGGCTGGCGTTGCTGTATTATAGAACATGATGTATTTCTAAGCAGGGTCTGATCTAAGACTTTCGGCGCCCATCGTTTTAAATTGAATAAATATTATAAGAACAGTGTATATTCTTTTTTCAAAATTATTGCGTACTAATAATAATAATAATTATTAATGAGTTGGTTGTGGCCAACGCTAAACTCCTCACTAACAAGTCATTCCATAAAGTATTCAAAATTTGTTTGGAAAAATATTCAGCATTTTCATGAAATGTGGTTGTTAAATTATTTTTGATAAATATTTTGCTATGAATACTTGATAATTATACGCAGTACACATCACAAGAATCGAGAAAGTACAGCAAAAATTCATAAACTATATAAAACATAAATTTCATCAACTTTACTAATTATCGACAGTCACATAAATATCATAGTTTTGATACGCTCGAATGTAGGAGAGTCTTACACGACCAATCGCTGCTGCATAACATTTTGAACAATTCCATAGACTCGCCTGTACTTGTCAACCTAGTAGGTATCCATGTTCCAGGTAGAATGGTTCGCAGACCTCAATTACTTTATGTTCCAACAAGTAGAACAAATATCAGGAAAAATGCCACAATTACACGCATATGCAGCCAATATAACAATACATTCTCAGCTGAGATAGACATATTCAACGTGAAATATTATAGATTTAGACATGATGTTCTGAAGGTGATGCGCAACCAATATCCCTCTATCCTGTCCTACTAGTCTTTCTTCCCTCCTTTCCCTCCCTTCCCTAGTTGTTGTATATATGTGTGTATGTATGTGTGTGCGTGTATGTGAGGGTGTGTATAAATGTTTTTGGCTTGTAAACTGTTATTTGTTTTCATATTATTATGTTGATGGAATACTTTTTTTGGCTCTAACACTGTAAACATAATATTGTATCATTAAACTGTAAATGAGCTGTAGCTTCCCAAAGGATATAAATGTAATATATTAATATATTTATATTATAAATTATTCTTCAATGCCATTTTATGAAAACGATGTACCTTTTTACCAATTTGGAAAGAAAAATAACAAGTCAAGTTTCCTGAGTTTGGGGTTACTTTGAAACATTTAACAGTTAAAAAAAATGAGAAGCGCTATTCAGATATCCTTCAAAATCTAATGGGGTCTAAGCGAATATTAGATATACATATTTACAAAATTTGAAAGAAATCGAATTGAGTACTTTAGTTTGTAATAGATAAAATAAAAAAAAACACGCCGTACATAGCACACACACAGATACATTGTGATGAAACTTTCAGAAGATACCAGTCTCATCATGATACTTCTGCAATAAAAATTGCGGATTCATAATCCCCACTTGAGTTAGTGAGGAGTAAAAAGAAAAATTACAACTAAATTAAAATTTATCCTGATGAGGGAGCGGTTTATTCTGAAACCGGTTTCTTAAATATACAACAAATATGATGAATACAATGATTAAAAAATGGGTATTTTTATTTTAATGTTCTATAATCGGAGGGGGTTATCAATTCGACGTTAATTTTATTTATTTATTTACAACGTTGTACGATTTCGATGATTACTTTTTCATTCATTCATTTCCGTGTCCAGACACTATATGCGCCCTCTCCAATATTTTGCGGCCGTCACAGCCTTGTCATTTGCAGCCAGGAGGTCCGCCTCATTGCAAGGCTCCCCCATGAGTGGGCACATCACCAGGTGCGCCGCGTTTTGCTCTTCTCCACATTCGCACATCACATCCTGCTCATCATCCAGCAGTTCCCATCTCTGCATGTTGACCCTACATCTACTCACACCCGTTCTGAGTCTGTTCAGGGCTTTCCAAGTCCCGTATGGGAGTTGGTGTCCGGTTGGGTTTTTCATTGGAATGGGATTACTTCTGGGGTGGTTCCATCTGATCTAAGCCAAGATATTTCATGATGGGAATCATGAAACTAATCAATTTGCGAATCATTGTATGAAAGATAATATTTCTACACGCATAAATACCATCACGTCATAATATCCCTCATGGCAGAGTGAACCGGACACCACATTTTTCTATCTTGACATACTTGTATTTTGAATTCTGTTTTTTCAAATAGATTTTTTGAAAGCCAATTTTGGACAAAAAATTATTTAAAACATTTCATTTTTATTTTAAAGATGAACGTTTTAAAAACCGAAAAGACTTTCTATAGTCGGTCTTCGCGTCTCAGTCAGCTAAATATCTAATTATTGAGCCCAAGGTTCCGGGTTCGATTCCCGGCGGAGACGCAGTTTTTAATTGTGTTTTCAGTCTTGCTCTGTGAGATGTTTAACATCGTATGTCACCGGAATGAGGCTATTTGTCCTGTGAAATTACATAGTATATTTTTTGATGTACCTGTATTTTGAAGCTATTTTTCTGGTATATTTGTGTATATGGCATGTAAAATGTTTGATTCACTCCTTTGAGTATTCGAATAGTTGACTTATTTTACGATTAGATAGTTGAATATTCATTCGGAAGATCTAATTTAGTGCGTTAGCGTCTTTCTCATATATGCTTGTTACCGGCCACGTGTCTCAGCTGGTCAGTCAGTCATTCTTACCGATGGCAATACGTCATGGATTATCTATTTCTATATTTGTACGACGTTTACAGCTAATTCTTGTATATTACAATATACATACATCACATTTCAATTCGGGGAATCCCAATGCTTATAACGCCTCTAATTACTTGCGTACAAGGACGTCGTGCCAATATCCCTCTATCATGTCCTAGTCTCTCTTCTCTTCTTTCTCTTCCCTTCCCTAGTTATTGTACATAAGTGATTAGACGTTTGGTTTCGGCAGCGTTCTGGGTTCAGTTACAGGCAGAGAAGAAATTCAAACTTATATTTATGAGGTTAGCATTGTCTTCTTCGTGGTCATAATCCTAGGCAGTAGCGGAATTGCTTATAGAAGCCGTAAATCTTGGCTTGTCTATGAATATTATTTTAAAAATTTCAAGAACTAATTTTATTGCATCCATACTACAAAAATTAAACCGTTTGTAGATACGACGCTTTGCAGGGCCACAATTGTAAATATTATTTTGGAATGAGATTTTACTGAAATGTACAGCGATGCTAAAAGACATTAAATTATCGACATTTCCCAATTATCTTCCAGGGTTTGCCTAGTCCGAAGGTTCTAGTCTCGCCCCTGATCCTAGGATTGGTTTGCACCGTACACTTCATCTCTCCACATATCTCCGTTGTTCGCCAGCCTCTTTATCTCTTGGCAGCTGCTACAGAGCACATCGCTAATCTAGGGCGACATCCATAGTTTCTGCCCTCCGTCATTCCTTCAGCGATAACAACAAGCAGACCCGGATGCCTGATGTTATGGCCTATCCATTTGGTTCGTTGTTGGTCAACCCTCTTTAGGAGTTGTCCCGTTTCTCCGACTCTGTTTAGTACCTCATTGTTTGGAATGTGGTCTAACCAATGGATCCTAGCCGTGCGCCTGTAGCACCACATTTCGAAGGCAGCCAGACGTCCATATTCTATCCGGCTGATAGTCCACGTTTCCCTGTCATACAGCACATCACTACAGACAAGAGGTTTAATCAAGTTATTTCTAACATTTATATCAATTTTAGTATATCAGTTCAATTATATTTAGGATGTATATCATAATTATTTTTACTGTTTTATCATTGAATGATGTAAAAACAGTTATATATTATTTTTGCATCTAATCGAATAAAATTCTAATATTATTAACCCTCTATCGGAAACGCATAGTTTCTTTTACTTTGTATGAAATACAAAGTTTTTTTATTTATCAAAATATCAACAGTTTTAACATTCAGTGTCATCGGGAATATACAAATTACAAGTTTCAGAGCTCCAACTGGTCGGGAAGTTAGTTTAAAATCGGTTGTAAAATTCAAGTGCAGATAGACAAGTTAATGGGTAGATAGTGAATCTAATTATTGCTAAACTATGTGAGATGTTTAAGTATAATATTTTAGGTATAATAGTGTTGTTCTCCCGGACGGTTTGTATTCGTGAATGTGTTTTTATTGCGCCATAAAAATATAATATAATTACAGCTTTATTGGATACTCAATCATTTTAATATTTCGCATCAAAATGCGGAGCGTTGTGCCATTTATCAAATCTGAATTCCGTTCTCAATATATACACTATAAAATAAACTCATCCAAATTAATAGCAATAATCTAAGAATTATTTTAATGTCATAATGGTTTCTTTATAATATATTTTGACAGACCTCAATAGAGACGAAATTGGAATATTAGATTGACCGGGAAAACCAGGAAATTCATCATCATCAGCTCGACAACCCGGCGTGGTCCTCGGCTTAATCCAGTTATTTCTTTCATTGTAGCCCATCTGAAGCCTTGGTTTTCCAGTTTCTGATTTGAATTCAGAATGTTTGTCGTCGTCGATTCTGATTATGTGACCAACCCACCTCTCGATGAAACTGAGCGCATCAGGTTCTCCGTATATGTTGTATCGACGACACCAACCATCAGTACCATCTTTCACGGGACCGTAGACTGTTCTGAGGATCCTTCTCGCGAATGCTGCAATGGATCTCTCTAAACCCTTCGCCAATACCCAGGTTTCAGAAGCACACGTCAGGACTGGCTTTATCAGAGTTTTAAAAATCAAAATTTTGGTATTCCTTTTGACTAACTTTGATCTTAATTTTTGATATTTGAGGCAGGCACACATTATCATAATACTACTCACAGACACTAATTCAACTAACATCAAAACAGACCATCTACGTACAAATATCCGTCATAATACTTACCATGAAACTATCTTCAGCAGATATCCACCGTCAATCAAATCCCCGACGCGATTTGACACATCAAAACCACAGAAAAGAGACTACATGACTAACCCGAATGCACAGTCGTAGATACCTAAATACTAACCCCTAACCTCAATGAAGTATTTAGTATTCTTAAGTTAGCAATTGCGTTGCAGAGACATCACTAACTAAATACTACGCCAAACTTGAGGTCGATGGCATAAAATTTCACATTAATGTGTATGAAGAAAAGAGATACACAGCTTTTTTTGGGCTTAGACGTTTAAAATATTTTTTGCTATACAAACATATAATATGTAACCAACTTCACACTGACAGCTCGATATAACGATTTTTCTGTAATTCCAGCGAATTTTCGGCATCTCATATGTATCTCTGAATACTCTGTTTGGTATTTGATATGACAAAATTACGATATACATATTCAACGAAGCCGATATAATCATCATCCATCGAAAACATCTCGTATTTTAATATTAAACCACTCGTAAGGTTCCTCGCTATCAACCTTACTTTTTGACAATTCGCAAATGTTAGTATACGACAAAGCGCATGCGTTAAGTATTAAGATATGTCTCTGCAATGCAATGTCTCATATGTGAACTTGGTAGCATCCTCCAGTTAGGAAGCCACGTGATCTCCTAACTTAAGTGAGCGACTGTGCAATGAAAACATGGTTAGTATTTAGATATGTCTCTGCAATGCAATGTGTCTCATACGTGAACTTGGTAGCATCCTCCAGTTAGGAAGCCACGTGATCTCCTAACTTAAGTGAGCGACTGTGCAATGAAAACATGGTTAGTATTTAGGTAGGACTCTTCATTCGGACCCATACCTATGTTGTTTATTTTGTGTAGAATTGCACTCCCCTGCTCATTATTAATACTGGATAGTTGTAAATTTTGTTAATTTATATATATTTGAATGTTTATTGTTCAGTATTTGTGGTAGTTCTGTCTTTCCATACTTTGTGATTTATTTTATGACATAATTAAATTGCTTCTGTATTAGGTAGGTACCTACTTGTGTAAGAGTTAAGTGTCTGTGACTGTAAATTATTCCAAATTATCTGTATGTAATCTGACCAGAGATATACCAAACTCAAATAACCGGTATTTGTATGTAATGGTGTAATAATGGTTAACAGTAGGTAGGTAATTGTGTCTTATTAAGAAATTTCATTTTACTCTCGTTTTTTCACTCATTCTCATTGGACCGATGCTACATATGTGTGTCAATGTTATGAGATCAAGGTTGTTTAATAATTAGGTATATAACATTATTATATTCTAGTCAACTTAAGATAATATTCTTCTTCTTCTGGGTCACAATCCTAGGATTGGTCTGCACCAAACATTCGATTTTTCCACTTAACTCTATAGTCCGCCAGTCTCTTCATCTCTTTGTAACTGCTACAGCGCACGTCACCGATTATCTGGTCTATATATTTGTTTCTGGGGCGACCTCTACAGTTACCCCCATCAATCATTCCTTCGACAATGGTAAAAAGCAGGCCTGGGTGCCGGATGTTGTGGCCTATCTAAGTTGTTCTCTGTCGGGCAATTCTTTTCATAATTTGCCTTGTCTCTCCAACCCTACTTAGTACCTCGTCGTTGCTGATGTTTTCTGACCAGTGAACTTTAGCCATGCGTCTGTAGCACCATATCTCAAACGCAGACAGACGTCCCGTTTCGCGTTGGCTGATGGTCCTTGTTAGATAATATTATAACCTGTAATATTATGTCAGGCACTAGTCAATTTTGAAAGGGCTTTAGAGATAATAGCAGGGGCCGCTACATAAAGGAATGACATGACTATGTGAACGATATTTTAAAGAAACAAAATAAGTTTGAACAATCAAAGAGCATGTATATGGATGTATGGAAGCCAGGAATATGAGCAAAAATATAGGAGTATTTATTTAAGGGACAAATACAGTCTTATAAAATAAACATAAAAAATACATTATGAAATGCAAAAAAGACAGACCAATTACTTTTATGGTAGGTATCGGTTCTCTCTGCTTACCCCGTTAAGGACATGGTGGGATGATATTGTAAGTATGTTATTTTTAAATTTAAGATTTATTGAGGCTTAGGTATTATTTATTTACTTTTTATCACACCATATTTATAATCACAACAATAAATAGATTTTTGCTTCCCAACTAGATAATCCTGTTCTAGGACTATGATAGGTCTTATAATAGTGCTTCCAAAAGCTTAATGCGTTTATGCATTTTATTTAGATCTTTTAAGTATGCTGCGATCTCTGTTTTAAATGTTTTATTTTTGCTGGAAAACGTTTTTGTATTTTTTTTTGTAAAAAAAAAACATATGTCCTCTTTTGGTGCCTTGTCAGGAACTCCCGATCACTCTGTCCTGTGCTGCCCGGAATACCTGCTCCACAGTTCTGAAGCCCGTCCATTCTCTGATATTACGCAGCCAGGGCATCTGTCTCCTTCCAATACCTCGGCGACCTTCTATCTTGTCCTCCAGTATTAATTGTATGTTTTAAATAAATAAATAAAACAAGAATCGTCGATATTAGACGAGAATGTATGATTGAGAGATATAGTTTGGCCACATACAAAGAATGAGTGATGAGCGTCTGCCAAAAAAGTATGGAACAAAATGTGGAGGTCGGCCACAGAATAGATGACACGATCACATAAATGGAATTTTGGAAGATGGGGATGTTAGAAGTACGAATAATACAAGACGATGCATGCACGTGAATGAAGCGAGAAATGTGTCTGTCTACCCCATATAGGGAAATGGCGTGATGGTGTGGTATAGTAATTTACGCGGTGATTTGCTAATTCTTTTGAGGATGTGTACCTACATATATGTTAGCAAATTTCTTTCAATAGGTACACCATCCTTGTGTACTTATTTAATGTCACCTGTCCACATACAAATTAATAATATTATGTTTGTTTATGGCGTTAGTTTTAAAATTTGGGAGTCCAGGGTCCCATTTAGATAAATAATCAAATGACGATGATAATAAGTACCTAGATATTATTATAGGTCAGGACAAGAAAAGTTTTAACGAGATTTTTGAGCTCATCTGCGCTCCTGTGTGGGTTTGGGATAATTGGACGCGACCACGCGATTACATCAGCGGTCTAATGTTGTTCATTATAAACAATTAAGAATACCTACATATTATATTTGCTAAATATTTAATTACACGCGAAAAATCAAGACAGGCTAGTTTTACGTAAAACACTGATAAATTGTGGGTGCTTGAATTTTATTGATATTTCAAAAATAGAATGGATCAGTGACTATGTTTTATTAACAGTTTTTATGATTAACTATGCACATATATAATGAACTGTTCTTCCCCCGTCACCACCCGTTCTGCTTAAAACTATGAATGAACACATAAAGAACATACGAAGTGTCCGGAGAAATCTAAAACCTTGCAGACACTGCACTTAATGTGCCAAAGAGAGCTAATCATGTGGAAACAACTGGCTCACTGCTCACTGACAGTGATAATAAGAGTGCATCAAATTTAAGACAGAAAGTCTTGAATAAAGCCTAATGTTGCTCTTCGTGGCTACAAAGAAAATTCCCTCGGACATCGTCGTATCAATAATAAATCGTGATCGTACAATGGACACCCAGAACGTTGATGAATGATTTAGAGACCCATATTAAGATAAGGAGGACGACGCGCCGTGTGGTAGAATAGTTAGTTGTCAACTGGAAAACGATGGATGGGGACAGACGGTGTTGGAGGCAAAAGTTGAAGGAGACCAGGGATCGAAGAAGAAGAAGTACGTTTGTGCATCTCACCGTTTTCAATAGGAAGTTTGTTATTCCTCAAAGTTTCTGTATATTACCCCAAGCGAGATAATATATAATATTATGTAGGTATCTATGTATGTAAATAAGTAGTTAGTTTAATGTTACACAAGTTGGCAGATACTATAGGTAAACCAACATCCCTACGTTATATAATATGACGTTTGTTCTAGAATATTATTATAGCACGACATTACGGTTTAACCCATCCCACACATACATTAGGGTCCAATTTACCCATTTTCTTATTATTTTATTACACCCTTTCCTTAAACTTCACTTGTATGTCTGTCTGAACTGGAGTTTTGCTATCGATTTTATAACTTCCTGGCCAGGTATAAAATATCAAATGAATCAATGCTTGATTCATTTGATATTTTGATGAAATTGAACAATTTTGTATTTCATACAAAGTAAGCAAGGTTATGCCTTTTTATGAGAAGGTTTTTCTTTTCTTTAAATGTCTCCTTTCGTTTTATTTTAATGTATGTTAGTGAAGAATCGATTTCAAATTTAATATATAATATCTTACAAAAAGGGTGAGCTCTATTTTTGTGTTTTTTTTCAAATATGGTTTTATGTTCATCAATATGCAGATTGTATATTTTCACTATCAACGACTATGGAATATTGAAGTTCTAATTTTAATATTTTTTTACGTCAATTTCTCAACAGTTACAGTATTCGTATAACTTAAGAATTTTCGTAGTAAACTGGGTGGGCGTGCGGTTTGCAAATATATATCGACCAAGAATAAAACTCATTTCCGTTCTGCGCACCCCACGTGACAATCTCAAGTTATTTCCCGCCAACTGTATCATGCTAAAATGCATACAATGAGTTTCGTCGCGATATTTTGTGTATTGCTTCCTATGAAAATTTGTATCTCTTGTTTTGCTCAAACTACATGTTTAAGCGACTGGCGCTGAATTATTAATCCAGTGGACGCGGGTTCGAATCCTGCCTCGACCGATTTCGTTCACCAACTTATAGTTTAGTTTAGTGAATGTTTGACAATGTATTATTAGTAAAGATTTTTCCATTTCTACGATTTATAGACTTTTCAAAATTACCTGTGGCCATAATTAAGATTTATTAAAAACTTATATTTTTATTGAGGTCGAAATTATCTAATCTGGGGGGCAAGTCTGATTAATATGCGGAATCAAAACCATCCATTTTTACCCATATCACGGAGTTCTTATTATTATCATAAGAAATTAGAGAACTCTTCTTCTTCTTTCGTGTCAGCAACGCATTGTTGCGTTGCTGTGGTGGAAGGATTGGCCAGAGAATTTCTGTTACCAGGGGGCACCGCGTGGAGGTTCCTTCCGTGCTCCCCAAAGAGAGAACTCTATAAGATAAGTATTATATCCATATCATAGATAATTATATCCATGATATGGGTAAATATGGATGGTTTTGATTCCGCCGGTTGACCAGACTTGCCCCCCAGATATGTTTATATGCTATTATCCCTATTAGTTTTGACGCTGTAGAACGATCTGTGTTTCCCACTTCTTACAACCCGGTTTTTTTTTTAAAAGATCCGGATTCATATTTTCTTGAGCAGATTGCAAACCCTCCCCAACCCTAAGTTGTGAGCTTCTTCGGAAGAGTATAATTGACCCAATTCCTATTAGCTGGTGACCCCTAGGTTGAAATCCTGTATGATGAAATTATTCAAAAATCTTTACATTTTTTAACATTCTTGTATTGTAAAGTGCCGCTGTCGTATGCGTGTAGCGGTGGGGGTCGAGAAAAATGTTCATTCATTCATACCATCGCGACATATACCACAATGCGTGGTAACCAGCGACAGGTGTGCTGGTGTGCATTATTTTATCAAATGAAGAACAACACCAGCGTGTATGACCACACACTAGTATCGTCTCATTCAGAATGTGTGGTGAACCTCATTGCTGAACTTTGGGCTCTTACGGTACACCCGAAACGGTGATAATAGAAAAGAGTGGAAGCACTATTCTAAGTCGGTGCCTCAGCAAAAAGCAAGAAAACTGTAATCGATTTTATTCGTTATTCAGTGGTAAACACGTATATTATTGTTTTTTGATCGGTGGCATTTGAGACCCCAGTGTATGACTTGTGTACAAGGATATACGTGTGTAGAGGACAGGTTAATCAAGTTTTAACACAATAATTGTCTTCTATGTATAATATATCCGTCTCTCTGCGGAGTAGGTAAACTTTGACAGTTTTAATAACTAGTATTTGTTTTGCTCTACCACATAACTCCCCCCACCTCACAGGTCCCTGTTCATTGTTTTATTTATTTTATTTTTATTTACCTTTTATCACACCATATTAATTTATAATGACAACAATAAGTAGATTACTGATGCCCAACTAGGAAATCATTTTCTGGGGCTAGCAATTTACAATTTTTACTGAAAATTATATGCAATTGTGAACCAGGTGATTGTTCCCGTTCCACACTAAATATGTACACAATCTCAATTTTCTGCAATCACAATCATTACCTCAACAAACATATGGGCTCACACAAAACAGATCAACCAGATCCCAATGTCTGCCATAATACCTGTCATAAATCCAATCTCTGACGCGATTGTAAGATTTCAGAGCCATAGAAAGAGACTAGTTAACTATGTTGGTGTACTAGTTATAAATGAAAACATTAATTTGTTTAAGTTGAAACTTAAACAAATTAGTGTTGTCATTTATACCTAGAATAATGGAGTTTCAACACGAATTATCCGTCGACAAATTTAACAAGTATGTTGGTGTAGTTAATACAAATGAAATGAAATATTTTTATGTGTTACTCAAAGAGCATCGCAAACACAATACGGCATAGTTACAAATATTGTTAATAATTTTAATTTTCAATTGTTTAATACTAAGTATTTTTGATAGTTCTGTCCTCCCATGATTTATGATGTATTTTTTAATATGCATTTTGAATATTCTTTGTGATGTATTTATATATTTTTAATTTATACTATTTTTTTTAAATTTAACTATACAAAAATATTATTGATTGCGTGGCATAGTGTCAAGCCGTCTGCCTCCTGTGCCGGCATCCTGGGTTATTTTTCATGCAGAGGAGAAATTTATTGAAACAAAACTTGAGAATCCGAATTACTTTTTTTTTAAGTTATTACTGATAAGTATAACATTTTTACATATTTATTAACTGTGTATATGCCAATAATTGTTGGTACTATTATCTTGGGTTGGTAGGTACTACACTAGATGGGTGGTGTGAGGTACCCGACTGTGTTTCCTTGAGACTTGCAGCATGGATATTTGTGAATAATGTCGCACTAATTTTATGAAATCGCCAACCTCGAAACAGGCATAGTCCTAGTGAGGTTGGGGATTATGTAATAATAGTCAGTAAATTTTAAATGTCAATATTTAACGAGTGGGTTGTGGCCAACGCTATACTCCTCACCACCATGTCACTCCACAAAGTATTACAATTTTGTATGGAAGATTTTCAACATTTTTGTGAAATGAGTTTTCAATTTTTTTTATTTAAATATTTTATTATATGAAAACCTGATATTTCATCAATGCCATTTTATGAAAGTGATGTGCCTTTTTACCAATTTGAAAATAAAAATTTCAAATTTTAAGTTTCCTGAGCTTGGGGTCACTTTGAAATATTTGACAGTTTAAACAATTTAGAAGCACTCTTCAGATATCCTTCATATTCTAATAGGGTCAATGCGAGTATTAGATATAAAAATTTGGAAAATTTGAAAAGAATCGAATTAGTTCTTTAGTCTATAATCGATTAAGTAAAATAAACAAGCCGTATATAGTGATGAAATTTTCAGAATGCAATCTTAGCATGATCTTCTTTTTCTTCTTTCTCAGCCATCTCTCCACTGCTGGATGTAGGCCTCTTCTAAAAGCTTCCACTCGTCTTTTTTTGGGCTCTTTGAACCCATCTGCTTCCAGCGACAGGGACAATATCATCGGCCCACCTTTTCTTGGGCCGGCCTATTCCCCTTTTCATATCCCATAGTCTCCAATTTAGAATTCTGGGTGCCCATGTGTCCGTTCCCTGTCTGGCAACATGACCTTTTTTTTATGAGGGGAAATCCATTATGGACACCTGGCCTTTCTGGCCAGGTAGT
Source organism: Molanna angustata (assembly GCA_963576475.1). Taxonomy (NCBI): domain Eukaryota; kingdom Metazoa; phylum Arthropoda; class Insecta; order Trichoptera; family Molannidae; genus Molanna; species Molanna angustata. The sequence goes on along the minus strand of OY754983.1, from coordinate 21,911,222 downwards.
GCTGGAGTCCCACTAGCTAAAACCCCTCATCTTCTGTAGCACACAGGTCCCTGCCTTTCGGCCTACCCTGTTGTGCAACCTTTGTCCTATGTTCGTTCTGCCTGCTCGCTACGTTCATCTTCTTCTTTTCTCCTCATTATATTCTCAACATATGTGTTCACCGTGCTCCAGCTCCACTCTACGAGTGCGTCTGGCTCCAGAGGCCCTCCCAATTCTCTCTCCAGTGCCTCTCTCTCCGATACCCACCGGCTGCATCTAAAGAACGTATGTTCCACATCGTCCTCCTCTTCGCAGTACATACACGTTGGATTTGATCTTTTTCCAATTTTGTGCGTGTACTGCATGAAGACTTCATGGCCCGTGAATGCCTGCGTGAGGCGGAAGGATATCTCCCCATGCCTTCTTGTAGTCCATGTTTTAATGTCTTTTATCATGCGGTGGGTCCATCGTCCCGTGCTGGACTCATCCCATGACTACATGACCTGCCCATTGCCATTTAAGTTTTCCAATTCGATCCATGACATCAACAATTTTTGTCTAGCGTCTGATTTCTTCATTTCTAATTTTGTCTCTTAGATTGTAAGCCTATCATTTGCCTTTCCATGGATCTCTGAATGAATTTTAGCTTATGTATGGTTCTCGCAGTTAGCGTGATAGTTTCCAGACCATACGTAAGCACAGGCAGGATACATGTTTCAAACACTTTTCTTTTCAGACATGTTTTCTTAGCATGATACTAGTTGACAATCTGTAATAAAAAAAAATAAAATTGAGAATTAATAACTCCCCACTATTTCCCCTTGGGTTAGTGAGAAGTAACAATACTAGGTTGATAGTGATCTATGTAATGTATTGGACATATATTAATATATACCTACAATTTGCATATGCGATTTGTATAATTTACCAACGAAATTTCCTCGGGTCTGTAGGTAGGTACTTGGTAAAATATGAAAATAATCAATGTTTGTTGATTTATTCATGGCTCACAGTTGTGAGGGGGATGATAATATTACAAATCACAACTAACCTAACCTTACCTGACTACAACTACCGTTGGGGGATTCGGAACAGTACAGTGGTGGGGTAGCGCAAAGACCGCGACCATTACATTACAAGACTAAAGTACCTACTCATTCGATTCTTTTAAAAATTTGCGAATTTCTATATCTAATACTCGCTTGGACTCCATTAGAATTAATTTGAAGGATATCTTTGCTTCTCAATTTTTTTTAACTGTCAAATATTTCAATGTGTTTTTTATTGACAAATTTTTTAACATCTCAATAAAGACGAAGTTGGGATATTGTAGAAGAACCAGGAACTCAACTTTTTTGTCAAACAATATATTTTAAGTACTTACTCTGATTTTTACATGTTGTTTTTATAAAAGTGTAGGTATTATTTTTTTTTCAAATTATTTTTTTTTGTTTATGGTTGATGTTTATGGTATTATTGTTTTGATGTGTGCGTATGTATGTGTATATATGTATATGTGCATGTATTCTTCTTCTCTATGTGTCCTGTCGGGACCCCCGACGTTGACGAACACTCGGGAGAAACTTTCCCTGTCCTGTGCGGTGCGGAACAAGACCTCCACACGCCTCATTCCAGTCCACTCTCGAATGTTACGGAGCCAGGATAGCTGCTTCCTGCCGACCCCTCTACGGCCCTCAATCTTTCCTTTTATGATCAACTGTACTATCGAATCTCATGTGACCAAAATATGAAGTCTTACGGAGCTTGACTGTCGTGAACAACTGTCTGTCAGTATTGACTCTACGCAAGACTTCAACGTTGCTCACCATGTAGGTCCAGGATATCCTTAGCATTCAAATATTTATATCCTTAACATGTGCATGTATATATGTATTGTATTGTCGAAATAGCCTCACCTTAAGACAGGCGTAGCCGTTCAGGTGAGGTTATGATGAATAAAAAAGAGAGAGGAGGAAGTTACTATGTATTATGTTTTGTTGACTTTTTAGTTTCTATTCTTACTTTTTTTTAACTTGCATTGTTACTGTTAAAAAAAATGTGACCCCAAGCTCAGAAAACTCGAGTGTATAGATAAGCGTTAGGCACATCCCAGTCATATCAAATTACTTTGAATGACCAAGATGAAGACAGTATTTGTCCATCACTATATATCTACATACATAATATGTACCTATATCTGACGAACTTGCAATTCCAAGGAATTGCAAGTACGTCGAACCTGTTTAGGTACTGTCGAGAATACTCACTACCAATATGGATATACTAGTTGCATGTAACACATGAGATCCAACTGTCGATAGCGATAGTATGTATAGTTGAAGAATATGTACCAAACTATAAACCCATAAATACAAATTATTTATTATTTTATGATATTTAGTTTTCTATACAACACATGTACCTAGGTAGTCAAGATAGGATAGTATGGAGGTCAGTCTTTTTTTCCTACCCGGAATATGAAAACAGCATGATGGTATATGTATATTGTATGTTTAGAGATGAAGTATCAAACTATTAAGTCTTTGATATTGTGTATAGGTGACTACCATACAAAATGTATGAAGCGATGTCGTCACTAAATTCAATATTTAAAAAAATTGTTAAAAAAAAATTGAGATCTTCTACTACAATGTTAATATTTTTTATAGAAAATTAAATTATCTAGTTGGGGTGTTTCGGCTTTTTTCGATAATTGTAAAAGTTTTGGAAATATAGGCAGTTAAACTCATAAGTTTATCATAAAAAAAATATTTTTCTTAATAAAAAATGTTTGAGAAACCCTGGAATTTTTTTGAAAAAACTAATTTGAGATTTTGTATTTGTCTATGTTTGTACCAATTTTCAGCGTTCTAGCGTTTATGGTTTCTGAGATATATGGAAAAATAAAATAAAAATTCAAAAGTTGATAACCCCTGACTGAAACGAAAATTCAAAATTCCGAGTATAAAAGTTTTGTAGGCCTGTAACTGTTTATATATTCTGAAATTTTAGGCTCTGTAAATTGAGCGGATCAAAAGTTATAAGGGGGGGGGACACACACACAGACACACAGACACACACACACACAGACACACGAAATGTTCTACTCCGAATTCTGAGTAAATCCGTGTATGGAACATATATGCTGCGAAGCCTCTAAGTTGGTGTTTTTTGACTTCAAAGTTGGAAAAGCCGTGAAAAAAGTAGACCTCTCCATACAATTCTCGCGTATTCTGGCTTGATACATTGTCGATATGTTAAGAGAACAAAGTTCTCCTGAACAAATCGACAGTTGGAAAATGATTTTATTTTCCTTGAATGTGTACGTTGGCGAATATTTGTATTCAGGAAGTTCAGTTTTTTGACCGATGATTAATTCTCGATTAAATTCTTTATTATATTTCTTAAGAGAACATATAAACAAAAATTGGCCATTGTCTTGTTGCTTCCCACCTTTACAAAATTAATGTTATTAACAGTCCACTTTGTGAATGTGGTCAGGAGGAGGAGACTCTTGACCATTTATTTTTTAATTGCTTCAACCGTATATCTTCTAACAATTTATTTTATTTTAATCTGGTAAAAATTACTTGCACATCCCCAATCAATATGTCATATATAATGTCGATTCAAAATTTTAAATTAACAAACATATTGCTTAGCTTCTTAAAGTCAAATAACATCCAACTCTAATTAATTTAATTTTAACAAATTCAACCAATTTATGATAATTCCACCAAGGCAAAAAGCACTCTCTGTAGGGTGAATTGCCATATAACAAAAAAAAAAAAAATATATAAACAAACCTTAAATCGCATTTAAAAACAAATGTGAAAAAAACACCATAAGTGTTTTCGCACATTTCTCTAGTGGATGTTCGTCATACAATTTTAAAATTCAGCATAAACCCCCCTTAAAGATATATCAAAACTACATATTTTTTAGAGTATTTTCTAATTAATCTAAACTGCCGACCGCCGTGGCACAATTGGTCAGCCGTTCGGTTTCTGTGCGAGTAAATTGCCATACGGCAATAAACTCGCCACTTGCGCAGGGTGCAGGGAAGTGTTCGATATTATTATTATTATTATATGTCGTAGAGAAATAAATATTGGATGTGCTAAAGAGTGCACTAAATCAAACTGTATGACCGATGTTTTTCTTCATTTCGAGTCAGCCCCCCTAGACAACTATTCATAATACGTCTGATTCAGTAACTTTTTAAGAACGTTCCGGCCAATATAGGTACGTTCCTATTCCATTTAGTCCAAGTTGATGTTTTATAACGCTGAAATAGCCCGTAAATATAAAATCTACAATTAAAGAACGTTCCTATTTTAGTTACAATTGTTACTGAATAGGGGGTATTGTTAGCTACAATATATAATACGATGTTCGGGACTTGAAAAGTACATACATACATACATACCATCATGCCATGTCCCTCACGGGGTAGGCAGAGAGAACCGAACGCCACATTTTTCTATCTTGACACACATTCATCGCCTCATCAACATTCATACATCTTCTTATACATGTTCGTCTGTTGTTCACGCTTCTTACATTTCCATCTTTCAGAATAACGTTTACATGATCGTGCCATCCTTTTCTTGGGCACCCCCGACCTCTTATTCCATTCCTGTCAGCTTTGTATATTTTCTTCGTCAGGCGTTCGTTCATTCTCCCCAAGTGGCCAAACTATCTCAATGTGTTAACTTTAATTCTGTTAATAACTTGAAAATTAATTTTAATAAATAAATTAAAACCGTCAATTTGAAGGCTAGATCGTTCCCCGACCTACTTAATAGGCCGGCTGGAAAATGACGTTTATGTCATGTCACGTTGGTAATGTGGTGAGGCAGGCCAGCTAGCATAGTCTGTTGAGAGCCAGCAATACTCCTTAGATCGTCCCGTCCTTCCCGTTGACTGCCTCCGTCTAATGACTTCCGTTGCTCCGGGATATCCAGCCTTTGTTGTGTACCTACCTTCATATACCTACGTACCTACCTAACCTACACCTTCATTTCATCTCTCGAGTCACGAACGAAACTTACCTACAGTTAAATTATTATTAGAGAATATAGTGGTTTCATACCATTTTATAATATCATATTACCTACATTATATACATTGGTACAAGCAAATTGTGGGGATTGAGGAGGCAAGCTACTCTGGCTTGCCTATATAAATCCCCACCAACGACGAGCCAAGACAGTTTCTCATTTATCATTCTCGCAGGCCAGTCAATAAACACAATGTAACCCAATCAGCAGTTTCAATATCATCCCACTATAGGTACCCACCATACATCTACATAGTGGTGACCCCGACGTGATGTAGATTATAATTCTGGCGCAGTTTATGAGTGACATCTGTGCGAGAGCATTGCCACCTCATGTATAAGGACCGTTGTTTTCATTGTTTATAAAAAACAATTTTTCAATAGATGGCGTTACAAAAAGGTTTCTACAAACAAAATACTATCTAATCACGGCCTATCGCTTCAATCTGCTGAACGTACTACATTAACTATCCCCATTCACAACACTTATTTTTTTAGCTCTTCCTTTGAAGTACGTTCAGCAAGACTCTGGAATAATTTGAGTCCTGATATAACTTCGTCAAACTCACTTTCCATTTTCAAGAAAAGACTAAAGCAGGGATATCTCTCCTATAATACCTGATCCCTCTCCTTTTCCTTCCTTCCCTTTGCTACGTAATATTTATCTCTAAATACCTGATCCCTCTCCTTTTCCTTCCTTCCCTTTTCTACGTAATATTTATCTCTAAATACCTGATCCCTCTCCTTTTCCTTCCTTCCCTTTGCTACGTAATATTTATCCCTAAAAACCTGATCTCGATTTCCATTTCTTTTTCCTTCCCAATCCCTTTTTTGTTGCTGTGAAGTTTTTTTTTGTTTTTTTTTATTATTTATCTTGGTGTTATGTATATTTTCTTTGTTCTTTTGTAAGTTTATTTTTTTGTTGATGTACATGTATAATTCTGTCACTCTGTAGTCTGGTTGGTTGGAAGAAATTGCCTAATGGCAATAAGCCCGCCAGTGTGCATTATATTTGTTTATATTATGTACAAAAAGTTAAATAAACAAGTAAAATACTACTATGTGCGACAAAATCGTAGGTAGGTACTTATTATTTGTCCGTATTGAAATATACTCGTCTATAAAAATAAATCTATTTTTCATTTCGATCGGTGCAAGTACCTACCAAGTTCTACATATGTAGGTACATATTTGTGGCCATCATCCTTTCTCGACATGGACATAATAATATTGTATAGGTAGGTAGGTACATACATACATGTCTTGTACTGTGTGCTGTCTTTCTATCATTAAAATATATGTATAAATAACGTGCAGCCGCCATCCTGAGTCACGAGAAAAAGGAGAGTTTTTGTTATGATTGTATTTATTATTGTTCGAATCGTCATGTTGTGTTGTTTGTTACTGAAGCACCACCACACAATACTCAAATGTTAACTTGATAGCGTGCAAATATGCACACGTATATATACCTACCTACTTATATGTATCTCTGTGAGAAGAGAAAATGCACATGGTATCTAGTTCAGTGGTTCCCAATTTTTTTTGGCTATGGAGCCATATTCAAACGGTGTCGTGCACTTTCTGCGCGTGAATTTTCGGTACATGGATGTAATCGTGTATGTTCCGCACACATGCCTGCTGGATCCTTTTTATTTGAATACTTTATTTATTTTCGATTACCCGTCACTTACAGGACACCCGAAAACAACGATGATCACGAACCTAATTAGTGACATTGCATTCGGAATCCCAAACACCTGCCTGGGATTTTAAAGCCACGATATTCTTATTGTACGGCCCACACTCCGTCTTCCATCTATCTTTCTCTCCACTATAAGTTGTAGAAGGGCATATTATCATCACGGAATACGTGGTACGTCTCTTGACAGAAATCTTTCATTGATTGAGTCCTAGGTACCTAAATACTAACTCCGTACCTCACTGTAGTATTTAGTATTCTTAAGTTAGCAATTGCGTTGCAGAGTCATCACTTACTAAATACTTAATCGAATATTTTTATTATTGCATTTGCGCAAACATTGGATTTTTTTCCCTGTCGGGAGTCAAAGATATTTTTTAACAGATTTTTAATTATCTCAATAGAGACGAAGTTGGAATATTTATTGTAGGAGAACCGGAAAATCAAGGCACCTACAGGGCTTACGACCTGTCATCGGCTGGTTTACGTGATTACTTTATGCGCTTGCGCAACGTTCACCAATTATGCCTTTTAATGAGATCCCTATCGATTCAATTTTGAAAGTTCTATATATTGTAATACTGAAATTCTTTTCGCTTGAAAATAAGGAATTTTTAATAATAATAATAATAATAAGGACAATTTATAAAGCGCCGTTTAGTGACAACCGTGGTCACCTCAAGGGCGCTTTCAGTTTGCAAAAAATAATTTAAAATTAGTCCTATAGCTAACACATTGAAAATGGTGAAACATAAAACTTAAAAAAATACAATCAGTTAAAATTAAGTTAAAATTAGTCCTATAGCTAACACATTGAAAATGGTGAAATATAAAAATTAAAAAAATACCTAGAAATCACAAATTAATCTTGTTACATAATCCAGATGAAATTAATTATAAAAAATAGTCGATTCAAAGTAAACTGGCATAATATTTAGTACACATAATATTATTGAACGGATGAAGGACAATCTGGATACGACTTGCGGAAAAGATGAGTTTTTAATTTCTTCTTGAATTCATTGATATTTTCGGCACATCTTATATCCATTGGAAGATTGTTCCATGACTTTGGTCCAGAAACGCCAAAAGATCGATATAGGTATTTTGGCTTATTTGTGAGATTGGTTTCTACTAGTTTTTTATTGGATTGGGTCATTGATCTTAGCGTACTTTGTTTATTGTTAGGTGAAAATGGAACACAAAGTTCCGATATATATTCCGGGGCCATGCTATTGAGTGCTTTAAAGACAAGGAGACATGTTTTAAATTCTATACGTTCTGGGCTCTTCAGCCAATGAAGTTTGTGAAGTGTTGGTGAGATATGCGAGAAACGATCAATCTGGTAAATATAACGGGCTGCTGCATTGAGGATGAGTTGTATTCTATGGATTTGGTATTGCGGTAAGTGTGCTAATATGGCGTTACAATAATCTACACGGGAAACTATTAAAGAATTTATAAGGACCTTAGCAGCATTTGTCGAGAGACACCTTCGAATAGGTCTAAGTTGTCTGAGAAAGTAACAACTTTGTCTGACTATGGAAGAAATGTGTTTATCCATAGAGAGTGCACTGTCGATATGTATACCAAGAAATTTTACGCAGTTAGAAGGAGTAATTTCGACATTTTGAATTAAAATGGGGTCATTATTTATGTATTGTTGCCTGCGAGGTGAGGCAAGCCAAAGGAACTCAGTTTTTGTTGGGTTCAGTTTTAGCTTGTTCTTACACATCCAGGTGGATATCTGATTTATGCATGTGGATACCTCGTGTGTTAAATGATATTTAAATTCAGGTGAACAGGACTTGAACAGTATGCGGTCATCTGCATAGGCATGTGTGTTGAAACCAAGATTTTGAACAAGATTTTCCAACTGATTGGTATATAAATTAAAGAGAATTGGTCCAAGTACAGAACCTTGTGGGACCCCGTATAAGGAGGTAATATTATTTGTTGTACTATCTTTAAATACAACTTTGTATTTACGGTCTACTAAGTAGGAAGACAGCCATGCAATGCAGTCATTACCCAAGCCAAATTCATGTCTAAGTTTAGAAAAGAGAATATTATGGTCTACAGTATCGAAAGCAGCGCTCATGTCTAAAAATGAAATTAGGGTAATCTTACCTGATTCAGCTTGAATGATTAAGTCAGACAAAATTCTTACTGTGGCCGTTTCCGTAGAGTGGAATTTTCTATAAGCAGATTGATTTCTGGCCAGAAACTTATCAGAATCCAAGAAGTTGGTCAGTTGAGAGGATATAACTTTTTCTAAAATTTTTGACAAAAACGGTATATTCGAGATCGGACGATAGTTTTCCGTGGAATTCGGATCCAGATTATTCTTTTTCAAAATCGGTGTGATAATCGATTGTTTTAACAAATTAGGAACTACTCTTAACTGTATTGATTGATTAATAATATATAAAATGTAGTTTAAAAGTTCATTTACACAGCTTTTTAGTAACCAAGTTGGTAACGGATCTAAGATACATTGTTTATTTGGTTGAGAGATTATGATTTTTTTAAGAGACACAGCATCTACTTTTTGAAAATTATTTAATATTCTAGTGTGTCGGGAAGTCTGAGAATTATTGGATGAGCCTTGGTTGGAATCTAGGAGTTCTGCCTCAGATCTTATATTTTCCACTTTTGTTTTAAATTTATTGGCAAGTTCTTCAGCATTAAGTGATGAATCAGCTGATTTCTGTGCTTCTCCGCAAATGCGGTGCATATCCTGCCATAACAATTTCGGATCATTCTTATTGGATTCAAGTTTTTTGTTCCAATAAGAGGCTTTCTTCCTTTTTATTTCATCTCTGTATTTGAAAAGAGAGTCTTTCCATTTCTGGCGGTGCAGTGAATCTTTCGAGTTCCTGAAAATTCTTTCAAATTTTCTGGTACTCTTCTTAAGTTGTTTGCACTCTTCATCAAACCAGATATGTGCTCCTGGTTTTCTTTGCCTGCAAACTTTCGTCGTTTTTGGCACCAGAGTATCGAGGATATCAGTAATTATGGTGCAGTAATTTTCTACTGCATCATGTACATCAATCGAAGGCAAGATCCCGTTAAGGTTAAGGTTTGAATTTGTAAGCAGCTTTTTAAATTCAATTATATCTAGCTGGTTCCAGTTTCTGCTAACTATTTCCTTGTAAATAAGCGGAGAAGGGGAAAAATCTAGAGTAAGACTTATTAAGGAATGGTCGGATAGACCAATATCTTCCACTCGTAGAGAAATTGGAGAGACATTCTCCCTTAATACGACGACATCCAGAGTTCCTCCCGCGTCATGAGTCGGCTCGTTAACTAACTGTTTGAATAAATGTTCTTTGCAGATTTTATTGAATTTAACAGTAGATTGGTCCCGATATTTTTCCAATCTTATATTAAGGTCACCAGCAAGTAAGACAGGACACGAGTATGATGATATTTGTTGTATCAAGGTGTTGAATTCCTCAAAGAATTTTGAACTAAGGGGATCTGATCCCGGGCGGTAGACAGAGAATATGATGAGTTCTGAGCTGTTTTGTTTAATTTTGGTACCTATTATTTCAAAGGTCTGAAATTTACGAGGGACAACGGGATTCAACATGAAGTTTTGTTTGGCTAGTATAGCGACTCCGCCATGGTTAACAAAGTTGATGTTAGATTCCTGGTTTGGAGTAATTTCCCGGGCCTTTTCAACTATTTTGTAACCATTTGCTGCTAGTAGTTTCAGACTGGTGGCATTGCTGTCCTCATGCCAGGTCTCTGATAGTGCTAGGATATCTAAACGTTTTGAAGCAAACAATTCATCGATATCATCCACTTTGTTGTTGATTGAACGAGCATTCCATACTCCTATGGTTATTTGAGAAGCAAACACACTATGACGACCGTTAGTGATATTGTTCTTTGCAGATGCGTCGTCTAATTTATTTATGAGTATTTTTTTCACACGCCGACCTCCTCTACAACCCCGGTGCGTTTTTTTGTGCGTAGTTCTAAGAATGCCGTGTGTGGCTAAAGAGTGCAATAGTATGAGTGTGGGACTAATTTGTCTAGAGTGGTCACTGAGGCTTAACAAAAAATCACTACTATATCGATGTATTGAACTGACAACATTTGGAAGCAATAAATTACACATGACACCGAAACATACACTATACCATCTCACTCTGTGTAAAGTTTTATCACTGAAATACCAAAACTGAACTGATTTTAAAAACACAAGATGATTTTTACGTAATTTTTATTTAAATGACATATATACACATATTTTGAAAGTTATTATCACAGAGCACTAATTGTTATTATAACACTTATCTATAGGACTAAATTTCGAAATAAAATGTTTACAATATTTAGCGTAAAACTAGAATTCCACGGAGCGCAACGGGATGCGCCCGGCCGCTACGGAGCGCCAGGAATACTACTACTACATACTACTACTTTTACTACAGCCATCTATGAGTGAAATTATGAACAACAATCTTATTATTTTTATTTATTTTGTTGGAACGCCATCTATTGAGAGAATTGGTTTTTGTAAATAATGAAAGCTACAATTCTTATATCTGAGGTGACAATGCATTTTTCGCATAGAAGTCACCCCTGAATTGCGCCAGACTTTTAAGGTCATTTTTGTCTTATTTACCTACTTGTACCAATGTGTAAGTAATCGAATATCGAATCGATTTTCCGGTTCTCCTACAATAAATATTCCAACTTCGTCTCTATTGAGATAATTAAAAATCTGTTAATAAATACTTAATACTACTCCAAACTAAAGGTCGATGGCGTAGCATAAATCACATTATTGTATATGAAGAAAAGAGATAGATAGTTTTCTATGCGTTTAAAATGTTTTTGTCATAACAACTTAAACACATTTAACCAAGATCACACGGACAGCTCGATGTCACGATTTTTTCTGAAATTCTAGTGAATTTTCGGCATCTCGTATGGATCGCTGAATACTTTGTTTGGTATTTGATTTGACAAAATTACGATATACATATTCAACAAAGCCGATAAAATCATCATCCACCGAAATAATCTCGTATTTTGGTATTAAACCACTCGTAAGGTTCCTCGCTATCAACCTTACTTTTCGACAATACGCAAATGTTAGTTGACGCCAACGCGCATGCGCTAAGTATTTATTATGTCTCTGCAATGCAATTCTCATTTACCAACGTAGACTTGGTAGCATCCTCCAGTGATCTTCTAACTGAAGTGAGCCGACTGTGCAATGAAAACATGGTTAATATTTAGTATTTAGGTAGGACTCTATTGAGATGCGCATCAACCTTCTGTATAGCCACACTTCTTACGATTTTATTAGTCCTGCCTTCCACTTCGTACAGCAGTACCTACTGGTAACACGTACCTATGTATGCTTTAACAGCTCTCCACCTTTAATTCAATAGTACCTAGTGTAAAAAAATAAAATAGTTTATTTGGCGGAACCTCATCTCAACAGTAAAAAATGTTATTTTTAAAACTCTTGACATTTATTGTTTATTTATTTATTTATTTTATTTTGGGAAACAAAACAGCGGTTACATATTTTACATTAATATAAAAATAATAATCAGGAAAGTAAGCCAATTACATTGTTCCACAGATTGTTGTTCGACTTGAATAGAAAGACTAGGTATATTTTGAATTTAAAATCTTTATTTAATGATTTTCCAATTTTTCATATGATAGCACAAAACTGAGGTCACAATTCGCCCTAACCCCTGTGACACGCGAAACACCATTCAGGAACCGCTTAAGTAGTCGACTGCATCCATTGTAGTGGGTGGGCTATAAATACATATATACTACATTGCCCCCAAGTCAAATTCAAAACGCTGTTCGTTTTCGCCAAGCGCTAATTTTTTTTGTATGGGATTTGACGTTTGTTGTTTGTTATTGTAGAAAAAATTTCTACAACAAACGTCAAATCCCATACAAAAAAAATTAGCGCTTGGCGAAAACGAACAGCGTTTTCAATTTGACTTGGGGGCATTATGTTTATAGACTGCTACCAACATTTATTTACAACATTTAATACTGAATATAATAACAACTGGAATACCTACTTATTATGTGAATAAAAACTTTTTTTGCGTAGTAAAAGTATTTTATTATTATTATTTATTATTACTTTGCGTATCATCACACCGTGTCCCTAATGAGGTTGGCATACCAAACCGAGCACCATACAACTATACACGCAAAAAATTCAAAAGGAAAATGATTTTAGATATTTTGTCAAAAGTTGAAATGGATTGGTAATAATTAAAAAAATCTTTTTAGGACGATCGTTTCGCCTTGTTTTGGTCTTTAATTATTAAATATTATAAATATATAAAAACACATCAAATTAGTTAACACCTGACATCTTATGACACCTACGTTACTAGGGCATTAGTTAATTTGAGGAACAAGATATGAAAGAAAATAATATTGTCCTAACTCTGTTAGTATCAGGATAAATTGACGACCGGGGTAAAACTAATCCGTATTGTGGATGGGAAAGAGACAAAAACACTGATGTTATCCTATCCCTGATGCGGATTAATTAAACTAACTAAAATAATCCGCATTAGAGATGGGACAGCAATAAGAATATCGTTGTTGTCTTATTCTTGATGCGGATTAGTTTTATTACCCCCCAGTCAGTTGGTATACCTACTAACAACTGGGACATTAAAACTAATCAACAACAACAAGAACACTGGTGTCGTTCTATCCCCGATTAATTTTTTACCCCAGTCGTCAGTTGGTGTAGTGGCAACTGAGACAATTAAACTAATCATGATGGGACAACAAGAACACTGTTGTTTTCCTATCCCTGATACGGATTAATTAGTCAGTTGGCATACTTGCGACTGGAGCAATAAAAGTAATCCGCTTTACGGATAGGACAACGACCACATAAAACACTGTTGCGGATTAGTTTTATCACTCCAATCGTCAGTAGGTATACTTTAGACATTAGACAACAACAAGAACACTGTTGTTTTCCTATCCCTGATACGGATTAATTGGTCAGTTGGCATACTTGCGACTGGAGCAATAAAAGTAATCCGCTTTACGGATAGGACAACGACCACATAAAACACTGTTGCGGATTAGTTTTATCACTCCAATCGTCAGTAGGTATACTTTAGACATTAGACAACAACAAGAACACTGTTGTTTTCCTATCCCTGATACGGATTAATTGGTCAGTTGGCATACTTGCGACTGGAGCAATAAAAGTAATCCGCTTTACGGATAGGACAACGACCACATAAAACACTGTTGCGGATTAGTTTTATCACTCCAATCGTCAGTAGGTATACTTTAGACATTAGACAACAACAAGAACACTGTTGTTTTCCTATCCCTGATACGGATTAATTGGTCAGTTGGCATACTTGCGACTGGAGCAATAAAAGTAATCCGCTTTACGGATAGGACAACGACCACATAAAACACTGTTGCGGATTAGTTTTATCACTCCAATCGTCAGTAGGTAGATATACTTTAGACATTAGACAACAACAAGAACACTGTTGTTTTCCTATCCCTGATACGGATTAATTGGTCAGTTGGCATACTTGCGACTGGAGCAATAAAAGTAATCCGCTTTACGGATAGGACAACGACCACATAAAACACTGTTGCGGATTAGTTTTATCACTCCAATCGTCAGTAGGTAGATATACTTTAGACATTAGACAACAACAAGAACACTGTTGTCCTATACCTGATGTGGATTAGTTTCGTTACCTTAGTGGTCAGTTCATACTGACACTACTATAAGTGTATGTATGTATAATTACTAAAGTATATTGCGACCTTGCACTTTGGGCGTACTTTTCATACAGGTCACAGTCGCTAGACACGTTTCTATACCACCGCCACCATCCGTGGCCAAATCGTTTAGTCGTTCATCGCAGGTACACAACCATCGCTATTGTAGTCATATATCATTATAATTATGTACCTATTTATTAAACAAACAAAATATTGCATTATTCATTAGCTGATTTATAACGCTACACTGGGCAAAAGTCTGTTCTGGGACTGTTATTGTCACACAATTCAGCTGTAATTTTCATATATTAGATTATTACTAAGTTTAGTATATGAGAGAATATATAAGACATGCGTGCGACCGATCATGACGTACGTATGATGTGGAAACGCGAGCAGACACTGTACGAACCAAGGGGCTCTTGAGGACAACGGAAATGAAGGTTCTAAGGTCAATCTCTGGAATAACTCTCCGAGATCGTGTTCGCTATATTCAAATAAGGAAAATATGTGGAGTAGATCCAGAAGAAGACAATGAATGAAACCCCCTCTGGCCGCCCAAGAGATGGAAGGATAGTTGGACTTCGTCATCCCAGGAGGCATAGTTTCTGAAGAACAGACCAACTAGGTCTACTAACGAAGAAGAAGAAGAACTAAGTTAAAAAAAGCAAACCATAAGAAAACGAGTGGGTTGCCACAACCACAACTCCTCACTACCAAGTGTACCATATTTTACTCCTCACTAACCCAAGGGGATATAGTGGGGAGTTATGATTTGGCAATTTTTAAGGCTATTTTTCTATTGCAGATTATCAACTAGTATCATGCTGAGGTTGTATTCTGAAAGTTTCATTACAATGAATCTGTGTTCTGTGCTGTGTACTATGTACGGCGTGTTTATTTTACTCTATCGATTATAGACTAAAGTACTGATTCGATTCTTTTCAAATTTTGTTAATATGTATATCTAATACTCGCATAGACCCCATTAGATTTTGAACGATATATGAATATTGCTTCTCAGTTTATTTGACTGCCAAGCTTAAGAAACCTTAAAATTTGATATTTTCATTTTCAAATTGGTAAAAAGGCACATCACTTTCATAAAATGGCATTGAAGATTTATCAAGTTTTCATAATAAAATATTTAAATCGAAAATAATTGAATTAACTCATTTCATGAAAATGCTGCATATTTTCCATACAAAATTTGAATACTTTATAGAATGACTTGATAGTGAGGAGTTTAGTGTTGGCCACTACTCACTACTTTTATACTACATTTCAACGTGAAGAAAACTTGAAAATTAATAACTGAAAATTATGTCCTAATTATTTTTATGTAATAATAATAATAATAGAACTTTCAAATGGTGGCAGAGCGGTTTGTAATCCAGTAGTCGCGAGTTCGAATCCTGCCACGACCGATTTCATTCACCTATAGCACAAGTATTTATTTTTTATTTAGGCAATGTATGAGGATGTATATGCGCTTATTACAAGGACATATTTATTCTTTTTTAAAAATAAAGGGATAAAATGTGCATAAATAAGGGAACTCAATAAGATGTCATTGGTGAACGTTGCGCAAGCGCATAAAGTGATCACGCAAACCAGCCTATGACAGGTCTTAAGCCCTGTAGGTGCCTTGAGTTTCTGTTTCTATAATATTCCAACTTCGTCTCTATTGAGATGTTAAAAATTTGACAAAAAATATCATTGACTCCCGACAGGGAAAAAATCCAATGTTTGTTTATGAACAATTGCACCCTGCGCAAGTGGCGACTTTATTCCCATATGGCAATTTCTTCCAAATAACCAGTGTTTCCAGCCCAGAGAAGCAATATTTGCAATAATACTAGTTGCATGTAACACATGAGATCCAACTGTCGATGGCGATAGTAGGTATGCATAATCAAAGAATACGTTCCAAACTATAAACAACACAAATTAATAAATATTTGAAGATATTTTATTTTCTATATAAAACATGTAGGTATGTTTGTCAGGATAAGATAGTATGGAGGTCAGTCTGTTTTTCCTACACAGAATATGAAAACAGTATGATGGTATGTATGTATGTTTGGAGATTTTAGTATCAAACTATTAAGTCTTCTTACATATTATTGTGTATAGGCGACTACCATACAAATTGTATGAAGTGATGTCGTCACTAAATTCAATTTTTTTAAAAATTGTTAAAAAAAATTGAGATGTGCTAATACAATGTTTATATTTTTTATATAAAATTAAATTATCTAGTTGGGGTGTTTCGGCTTTTTTCGATATTTTTTAAAAAAATGGAAATATAGGCAGTTAAACTCATAAATTTATCATAAATAAAATATTTTTTTAATAAAAAATGTTTGAGAAACCCTGGAATTTTTAAAAAAAAACTCATTTGAGACTTTGTATTTGTCTATCTTTATACCAATTTTCAGCGTTCTAGCTTTTATGGTTTCTGAGATATATGGAAAAATAAAGTATAAATTCAAAAGTTGATAACCCCTGACTGAAACTAAAATTCCCAATTCTGAGTATAAAAGTTTTGTAGGCCTATAACTGTTTATATATTCTGAAAATTTGGGCTCTGTGAATTGAGCGGATCAAAAGTTATAAGCGGGGGACAGACAGACACAGACAGAATTCTCATGAACGAATCGACAGTTGGATTATTTGAATAAATTTCTCTTCTCTCTCCTGGGAATCGAACCCAGGACGCCCGCCGGCTTACCAACTGTGCCACGTCGGTCGGCTTGTTAATATTAATATTGTCCTTCCGTTGTACGACACCTGACCCGTTTGTATATAATCATCATCATCATCATTATCATCATCATCTGCGAGTGTGACGTAGTGGTTCTGGCAGACGGCAGTCACGACTGGGTTCGATGCCCAACATAATATATCTGTGTGTTGGACCGAGAGTCTGTCTGGCCAGGCCACGATAACTGACTGTGTGCATGCAGACAAAGGGAGACGATAATACATACACATACATATACATATGTATACAACACATCACGACTGAAGACTTTGTTTGTTGCCTACAGCCTCAAGATCTGGACCGATCGCACCATCCTGCATATTGTTTTACGGCGCCGGCCGACTCTTACTAATTTGTTTAATACTACAAAATTATAATACCTACTTCGTTATTGTTATTACCATAGTCATGCATGCACCTCAAAATAATTCGCAGACCAATGCAATTATCAAAATTAATTCATTCAACTGTCGATTTGTTCAAGAAAATTTATTTCTCTTGTCATATCGACAAAGTATCAAGCCAAAATACGCGAGATTTTTATGCCAGGTCTATATTTTATATGGTTTTTTCAACTTTGAAGTCAAAAATAACAACAAAGACTTCCCAGCATATATGTTCTATACATGAATTTACTCAGGATTCGGAGTAGAACATTTAGTGTCTCTGTATTTGTGTCCCTTATAACTTTTGATCTGGTCAGTGCACAGAATATAAGTCCAAATGAGTCCAAAATTTCCGAATATATATATATAGATATTTGTATAGATATAGACAAATACTCAATCTCAAATTTGTTTTTATTTTTTAAATCCAGAATTTCTCAAACATTTTTTTTGAGACAGTTGGATCTCACGTGTTACATGCAACTAGTTATTAAAATATCAAAATAAAATGCAACACACTCACCGATCAAGATTTCCAAATTGGAAATAATTCACCCATCAAGGTATTTAACATATCAAAAAATTAGGCTCTGAAGAGGTTCCTATACTATCTATAAATCTTACTGATCTCTGATTATTATTAAGTAAGTGTATATTGTTTTTTATTCTGATACTTTCACTGTCGAATTTTGGACAAGGAATAGCTCATTCTCTATTTTCTTCTCTCTTGTGTCATATCGGGTCTCCCCGACGTTGACGACTACCATAGAGAAAGCCTCTCTGTCCAGTGCAGTGCGAGACAGCTACTCCACAGTTCTTGTACCGGTTCATTCGCGGATGTTTCGCAGCCAGGAAAGCCGCCTTCTTCCTACACCTCTACGACCAAAAAGTAACCAAAAATGGTTTGTTTCCGTCCTGCCTTGGCTCGGTAACAGCCCCGACCACAATCCTATAGAGAATTTGTGGTCGAGGCTGAAATTTTTGGTGTCTCGGAAATATCCTAGTAATGAAAGGGAGCTACTTGAAGCCATCATCCATCCATGGTTTAGGGTCATCATACCTGAAGATCTTCGGCGTTTAGTGGATTCCATGTCTCGAAGAATAGAAGCATTCATTAAAGCAAAAGGATTTCCTACTAAATATTAAGAAAATAATACAATATTTATATACATTGTCAATCAGTACAAAATATTTCAAATGCTAATTTATAACATTTTTTTGAATAGATACTTTATCTTAATATTTTTTAATAATATATAATATTGTATGATGATTATATGTATGTAAACTGTGTATTTTTATTTAATTATACAACCATTGCGAACCCGAAAATGTACAGTTGTAACACATAAATTTCACGAAAATTGTTAATACAACACAATATAATACATACATATTATACAAAAAAAATATCAATAAAATAATGTAATGTAGGTACATATTATTTACGGGATGTTATTTTAAAAATATTTTTTATAGCTACTTAAATGAACAACGATGCTTAAAAATGTAAAATTTTCGTCATTTCATTTTTTTACGGGGTTTGCGTGGTCCAAAGGTTCTAGGCACGCTCCTGCATGATTGTATATACCTAATGTATTGATACATTTCGATTCGACCAAAGTTTGCTACAATTATATAGATCTGTATTCACAGTAAAATAATTTACAATATTATCTAACTGTCAAGTGTTTGGCATTCATTATTATTATCATCATCATCATCATTACCTTGGATTCTTACACACATACCTATATCTCTCTCTCCGTCTGTCTCTTTCTATCAAACAACACATCTGCCTAAGTCTAATAATAATTATGTTACTCATGTTATGGCAGTCGATATTAATCTATTTCCCCCCGGGTACAATTTTGACAGTTGTCTTAAGATTGGCGTACCTACCCAACAGCAGGGTAGGTACGCCATGTATGAAAAAAAAAAACATATTGACAATATAAATATGTTGGTATGTCTAAGTTAAACAAAGTATTTAAATTTTGTAGGGAAAATCTTCATCATTTTCGAGAAATGAGTTTGTTCAATTAATTTTTTATTTAAATATTTTAGTATGAATTTTGATAATTCATCAATGCCATTTTATGAAAGTGATGTGTCTATTTACCATTTTGAAAATAAAAATTTAAAACTTTAAGTTTCCTGAGCTTGGGGTCACTATAAAATATTTGACGTTTAAATAAATCGAGAAGCACTGTTCAAATATCCTTCAACATATAATGGGTTCTAAGTGAGTATTAGATATACAAATTTGCAAAATTTGAAAAGTATCGCTTAAGGGGAGACTGGTACTCCCGAGTGAATAGTTGCATTAGCGATTCCTAATCTACTCAGCCAATACCAACACTATCGTTTTTGAAACTAAAGACAAGTATAATTCATAGTTGTGTCTACAAGTTTACAGTTCCAGAATCATAATATTTTAAAATTCTCTCGATAAAAAAAAAATCCGAAATTTCCCCCGAAATTTGCAGGATTCCTACGTTATCCGTTTAATTTATTAGATGTAAATCTATAATTCAGCTAAAATATTGTTAAGTATGATGTCAACACATTGACAGTTTTATATTTTTTAATTTATGTCCTGGTTTTTGAAAAAAAGGTATTATTTATATTGCGACTTACGTCGTTCCAGTTCGCGCTAGTCTAGTCGTACAAAATGTATGGCGGGACGAACCCCGCTGCTTCTACTTCAGTATGAGTGTAACATTTGAACGGGAAGGGTGTGTTACTCGTTTACGCGTCAATTATTACTACTCTCGCGCAAAACATGGCAAAAAATAAAAATAAGAAGATACCTAAGCTTACCACGAGTCGGAAGAAATCCGCTAAACATATGAATGACATCATGAGGTATGTACCTACTTTTTTGCAATTGTCATACCTAGATAAAGAGTATAACAATTATTGAAAGTAGTAATTATTTATTATTATTAGTGAGTATTATAGGTATTTCATATTGAAATTTAATATTATATTTTTATTTACTTATTTTTCTTTTTGTACATATTATAAAAAAATAAATTGCACACTAGAGGGCTTATTGCCATTACGCAATTTCTTCCAACCAATCATAGGTGTTTAGTATTATAGTATTCATTGATATTTAGTATTATTGTATAATATTATAGGCCGACCGCCGTGGCACAGTTGGTAGGCCGTTCGGTTTCTGTGTGGGCATCCTGGGTTCGATTCCCACCAGAGGAGAAATTTATTTCTCATGCAAATATTGCTTCTCTGGACTGGAAACACTGGTTAGTTGGAAGAAATTGCCATACGGTAATAAACTCACCACTTGCGCAGGATGCAAGGAAGTGTTCATTATTATTTTTTATTTTTATAGGAAATAATAATAATAAACACTTCCTTGCACCCTGCGTATGTAGCGAGTTTATTGCCATATGGCAATTTCTTTCAACTAACCAGTGTTTCCAGCCAGGAGAAGCAATATTAGCGTGAGAAATTAATTTAAATACATTTCTCCTCTGCTGGAGATCGAACCCAGTACGCTCGCACCAAATGGTCAGCCAACTGTTCCAAGGGAAGTATTTATTGAGTATTATTTTTTATTCTAGTACGAGATCTTATTTATATATATGCAGATTCTAGGTATTATGTATTATTGGTATTTATTATTATGAGTATATAAATATTTAAAAAAAAACATTCTTGTTGCAGAAGACGACGTCGATCATTAGTTGATTCTCAAAAGGATTGTGATATTATGTCGTGTAATTTTGAAAGACCTGCCGCGAACACACGAAGAAAGGCATAAAACAGAAAGAATTACTATTTTGCAGAGAGATTCCAGTCAATGGTTGGAGTTGAGAAGAAGGCTTATTACAGCTTCTAATTTTTCCAAAATAGTAAAAAGAAGAGCAGCAACTAGCGTAAAAAACTTGGTAAAAAATATTCTTTATAAGAAAGATATCAGCCATGTACCGTCAATAAGACACGGAATACAAAATGAAAGAATTGCAATAGAGCAGTTGGAACAGCAACTATTTTGCAAAATAGAACCTTGTGACCTTTTTATTGACGGGGAAAATCCTTTTCTCGGAGCAACACCCGATGGCCTGATTGGAGCAGATAAAATAGTGGAGATCAAGTGTCCTATTTCCGCTTACAAATCATCATTGGAAGAGGCAATAAAAAGTAAAAAAGTAAATTTTTGGATGAACACACGATCTGGTCTCGCAGTCAACAAAAATCATCCATGGTATATTCAGGTACAAGGTCAACTACACGTTACTGGAAGAAAAATATGTATATTTGCCGTTTGGTCTGGGGTCGGCAAAGATTTAAAAGTGGAATTAATTGAAAAAGATGACGCATATATTAATTTTTATATGAAGTGTTTGTTACCGGAAATTTGTGACCCCAGACATACTAGAAATATGCCCATTAGGGAATTAGAATAAATCATTTGTATTTTATTTTGTATAATTGTATTGCATCCAGGGGGGCAAGTCTGGTCAAACAGTGGAAAAAACCCTCATGATCACCCATATCATGGATTTAATTATCTTATGAATAATTATATATCAATAAGACAATTTGTGAAGGTCCAATTGTTGGCCCTTCTTTGCCGGCTGCTCAGGTTCGAGCTACGCTCTCACCGTCAGGGGATGTCTTCGTTGCAAGTTAAGGTAGTTGAATAATATATACATTAAGGTTTAGCAAAATATATTTTTCGGTCACTTGAATGGGTTGTCACGCCGCCAATACAATTTCAATACAATATATACATAGATACAATTACATACATGACTACAACGAAAGGTCAATACAATTTATTTTTGTTAGTAATCAATAATTTGAGATATATCGTAAATAAGTTAATTAATATTTTATACCGCGTGTGTCATCTTGAACCTCTACAAAAAATAAACAAAAAGGGTGTGACGGTACCTGGAGCCTTGTAAGGGTTTGTCGGTGTCGCATCGAACCGACTCTTCGAGAAGCACTAAATACTTCTCCAAGAGATGGGACAGTTCACCACCGGAAATGAATTCAGTGACTATGTACAGCTTCCCTCCAGTCTGCCATTTCGGAAAACAGCTCACAATGAAGGATGGCGACCGCAGACCTCTTGTATATGCACCTCGTCCCTTACTTGCTTTAAACAATTCTCGGATACTATCTGAGCTCGAGCAGAATCCTCAGAGCAAGCAATTTCTTAGATTCAACATGATGTACTTAGTGTACTTTGTGAAATGCACCCTTGGAGATAGCATCCAAATGTTTCAATTGCTTGCTGTGCGTGTCACAGTCGATCTTAAACTCGGGCAAGAAGAAGCTTTCGATATTAGCTACAGGCCAAGCAGTTCGATTGGCTCGGAGGGGAGCCATCAAAGTAGAATCATTCCAGGATATTCTAAATCGTCCATTATTATAACGCTTTTACAAATTAATCACAGTCAATATTAATATCAATTACACGAAACTTTAAAAAGATGCTTTAAAGCAAAAATTAAAAAATATTTAAACTTTATTCTGATAAAAATTAACACCGATCAACATTAGCTGTCTATGGTTATTTTACTTTTCACTCTCAACACTTGATTATTAATCACTGGAGTTATCATTCTAACAAGTGTAGTGTGAACACGTATCTTTTTGATCCATAATAAATTTATATTTTGTGCTAGCTTACAGTTCTTTCAACCACTGTTTAATTGTGAAAGATAATTAAGTTACTAATACCTCCACATTTTGAATAAAAAGTTGTCAACGATCTGAAGTTACTTTATTTTCAATTAATCCGTTACTTTATTTTCAATTAATTATTCTATCGCACCACATTCGATATTATTTTTCTCCGATCAAAATACTTTCAAAGTCCAAACCGAAAAAAAAGCCGGCGGGAATCCAGACAGCAACTCGGCGTCACTTGCGCGCGCCGATAGATCGGAACGGCGGGAGAGTAGACGAAAATCGCCGCGCGCGCACCTCTAATTCTCATATCTGCCGATGGCGATACGGTCGTCTGAGGCGCGCGCAGCTCGAACGGCCTTGGACGGGAATATAGATAGAATTGTTGCGCACGCACCCGTACTTTTCATCTCTGCCGATGGGGCTACAGTGTCGGTGCGCGCGCACCGAAGGTCACCATCTGTACCGAATCCAATGCCGTGTGATTTGAGTGTCGTAAGGAGTATTTATACTCCTTACACACCATCTTATCTTGGGAAAAAAAAAGAAAAAAAAAAAGTGTTAACGTCGGTTAGCGTCTAGCAATTCGGACGATGAGGTCGTCAATCGTAATAACATCCAGGGATCGCGTTCGCTGCTCACTACTAAAATTCCCCCAAGGCTCTCTCTTTCGGTTCTTAGTAGTTGATGACACACGATGACAGGACGATGGACAAGATTTACCATAAAAATTATCAGCATGTTTGATCAACCCTTCTCATCGTCAAGGAAACATATTAACAGAAAAAATGATGCCCAAACTACAAGTTTAAATGAACGAGGTCGCTATTGCAAACGATATGCTACAATCGGAGTTGCCTATATCAAGCAACGTCGTTCATCCAAAAAGATCATACAATAATACAAGTACAACACATTGTATACATGACAAAAAAAATATTAACAGGAGCAACGAAGGACCTCCGATTACAAGTCCAGATGAACAAGGTCGCTATCGCAAACACTATATGCCATAATAAGGCTTGCCTATATTAAGCATCGTTGTTCATCCAACAAGATCATACAATAATACAAGTACAACACATTATATACATGACAAAAAATATTAAAAATCAACAAAATTCAATATAAAACTAATTAACACAATGGTTCACTGAAGCTATGTTTCTTGATGTTGGGTGGGAAAAACCCTTAAACAAATGGCAGTGCTTTTTCCCCACTTCACTGACACTGATTAGAAAAACCAGTGGTTTAAATTTCTTGCTGTCGGAATATTTAACTTTACACGGAGGGAATACATATTTTTTGGTTCAAGTATGACACTTACAAACTACGTACGAAACTATCAACTTATATACTAGCAACATAATATATACTTAATAATTAATTCTTATATTCCAATTAACATTGGTTGCGGTGTGACAATCCATTCTGCAGTAACAAATTTATACAAATAATGACAAAATATAAAGCACCATCAACGGTACGGGCTTAATTTAAATGAACGGTTTAGGGATCATCAAATAGTCGTACGATAAGATAGTATAAAATAAAACAGTGATAAAATAGACGCGGTGATTCAAGCAACCGTAGAAACGAGTATAAAAATGTTTAACGTAACTTAGAATGACATAATAGGAATGTAAGGAGGACTTAAAAGTGCAAAGTTGACACATCCTTCAAACAATATTAGACGGGAACACGTGTGCAGACAACTGGAACTCATTAACTCAAAGGTGGAATACAGTTGACAAACACACAGTATATACTTTGCCCAAATAGGCAGACGGAATCCACTTGGATGCCCATTCTCAATATCTCACTTAGACCGCAGATGAGTGATTATACAAGCAGAATCGGCAATCACCCAACAAACGGTGTAGTCCATGAGCGTCCTAGAGGTTTCCAGTAAGTAGAATCACTTACACCTCAAAGTGCGGACTTAACCACCGATAGAACAATTTCTCCTCCGGAGGAAGTTAGTCACTTTTCCGTCCTCAGAGACAATTTTCCACAATCCATGATCTCGTCAGATCATACTCGCCCAGCCATCGGCTAGACTGCAACTCCTACTTCAGATCTCTGGTGATCAGCCAAGATCTCATCATTCTTCCACAATGCTTTCTCAAGGGTGACAACAACAATTATTGCCACTGACAATATGACATGATCACTGCTCAGTCAAGGGTACTCTGAATAATCATAAGAAGAAGAACATCAACTACAGTCACAGAGTGTCTAGACTCGTCACAAACACACTCAACTCACATTCGTCAGAAACAAGGCTCATCTTTCGCTCAACATCTGTCATACCATGAAACATACAGCATTCGTCACGGAAAGATACATTTATACACGAATAACGAGTCCAAACAAGTAAGAAAATCAAGAAGTACTGGGGGGGATGGGATAACCGAGTCGACAACGGTGATACACACCGGCCCGTATTTGTCGACCATGAAACACAATAATTTAGTAAATAGGCGCCACTTGTTTTAATTTAAGGGAAAACAAGAACCCGAGAATTTCATCCTATACCTTCGGTCGTATAAGGAAATATTAGACGGGGAGAGTGAGAGCACCATCAAAATTAACAGTAATCGGATATTGACCGAATATACATATACAAAACAAAATTAGAATAATAGATACACGTCCATCTGGTAAGGATTTCGACATCAACAGTAAGACGGTAAAAAAATATTACAAGTACATGGTTCACAATTGCTTGAATCAGACGTAGACAAAATCTTAAAACTAACGTAACTTAAGCCTAAGAACGTGATGACCTATGTAAGGCAACATGGAAGGTGGACAGACAGAATAAGGGACAGTTTTATTCAACCTTGCGACCAACACATTCAAGTATGACTAGCGAATATGTGTCCAAGGGATGGGAAAGATGAGAGGTAAGATATTAAGGTGAATCACATGAGAGAGTGGTATAAGAGGTTGTTCGGAGGTTTTTACTCCGCTCGCAACACAATAACAAGAGAGACCTATTCTACTAAACCCGGCCTATTGGGTGCCGAAAATGTAGATTGATCCGGGGCCTTTTACGCCGCATTCAAAACTACAAAATGGCAGAGGTATTCTTTAGGCCCCAATCTGCAGGCGGTTTTCAGAGGTAGACTTTTGAAGAATTCGACGATGTTCAAAACATGTAATTTCCGTCTAATCGACTTTGACTATGTCTTTAATGTGGTACCGACCGCAAGGTTTACCTTGCATGTTACCCAGTAAGTAGACCTTGTCGGACACACACTGAAGTACCACATTCTTGACAAACTTAGGGGCGAGTTTGGAAGTAAAGCCCTTGGCTCCATCAGACAGAACGAAATTCCTTCTCCAGACTGTTTGACCCACGGATAGCACACAATTCTTCCTCCTTAAGTTGTAACGACTAGCATTCTTTTGGAATGCTGTTAATAGGTGAGAAGTTACTCGGTCGTATAATGTTTCAAGGTTCTCAAGTGATTTGATATAACTCGGGGAGTTGTGGTGAGGGTCATGTGGGTCGTTCTCTACATCATGCATTGAAGCATGCGGGTGGGGGTGGAATCCATTCATTAGGTAAAAGGGTGAGTGGTCTGTGGTTGCGTTAACGGTGTTATTTAATACGGAGCAAATTTTGGGAAGGTGGCCACACCAGCCTCTCTGGTCATCTTGCACAGAGATAGACAGGGCAGTGACGATAGATGCGTTGTACCTTTCAACGACATTATTTTGGGGATGGTACAGGGCGTTGTAGAACAGATCTTTTATACCGTAGTTTTCGAGGAACGTTTTGAATTCCTTGCTGACAAACTGTTTTCCGTTGTCCAGGATCATTGTTCGCGGAATAGAATAAGGTAGGAAAATGTTTTCTTCGATCAGTCTAATAATTGTTTTAGAATTGGCGTGGCGCAAGGGGAAAGCCCAGACAAATTTTGAAAACATGTCCACGACGGAGAGAATGTACATGTTTCGACGTTTGGAGAGTGGCAATGGACCAATTAGGTCGGCTGAGAGAGATTGCATCGGCCGATTAACTTTTTTGGGGACGGTCATGAGTCCTAAGGGTGGTTGGCGGTTCGGTTTATACGCCTTGCAAATGTCACAGTGTGAAAGAAATTGACGGATGGATTGAGACATGCCTCGCCAGTAATAAGTTCTGGAGAGGAATTCAAAGGTCTTATGGGCTCCAACATGGCACAGGAATTCATGAGTCGTCTGGATTAAGGGGTTGACATGGTCAGAAGGAACTACTACTTTCCAGCAGCGGTCGTTACCAGTAAGAGGGTCGTGCTTTGAATTTGAATAACGGTACAAGTGATTATCCTTGTACATAAATCCAGGAACTGACGCCGGATCAGTCATTGTACTCTTCTTTATTTTACTATACCAAGGGTCTGTAGAACCATCAAAGGGTTCTACTAGACTGAGATTGTCCAATTCAATTCGACTGAGCCCATCGGCTAAGTTATTCTCTTTGCCCTTCTTGTAGACAATTTGAAAATCGTACTGGGACAGGCGGCAGCTCCACCGCATCAATCGGCCTGATGGAGATTCCATGCTTGTCAGGTACTTCAGGGATCCGTGGTCAGAGTATACGGTGAACGAAGTTCCGTCCAGGTACGGTCTGAAGTGTTCGACAGAATTTAATATGGCCAGTAATTCACGTTCTGTCACCGAGTAAGATCGTTCCTGGGGAGATAATTTCCGAGAAAAATAGGCGATTACATGTTCGGACCCATCAGGCATATTTTGGGAGAGATAGCTGCCAACGCTTATGGCACTGGCATCACAAGTTAACGAAAAGGGAACAGTGTAGTCGGGTGTTTTTAAAACCGGAGCGGTGGTCATGGCTTCCTTTAGAGCACAAAAGGACTGCTCTGCTTCAGGCGTCCAAGAAAATTCTTTGGATTTAATTTTCGAGCTAGTGAGTGCGCACAAAGGAGCGGCTATACGGGAAAAGTTGTTTATGAACCTGCGGTAATAAGAACACATTCCTAGGAATCCACGGACCTGTTTCGGGTTTTTAGGTCTGGGGTAGGATAACATGACTCTTACTTTTTCTGGGTCGGTGCGGATTCCTTCTGAATCGATAATGTGTCCGAGGTATTTCAGGGAGGCCTTGCAAAATTCCGATTTTGCAAGTTTAATGGTGAGGTTTGCTCCACGAAGACGGTCAAGAACAATGTTAAGGGTCTGGAGGTGGGATTCGAAATCTGAACTACAGATCAGGATATCATCGAGGTAACAATATACCTGATCTTGGACGTCACAAAATAGTTCATCCACCAATCGTTGCATCGCCATACCACTGTTTTTAGCTCCCATGGGGCAAACTGTATATTGGAAGAGGCCTCGTCCAGGAACAAAAAAGGCGGTCTTAGGTCTGCTCTCTGGCGATAAGGGCAACTGCCAATACCCATGGCTCAGGTCCAGCGCAGTGAGAAACTTGATGTCTTTTAGATCGTCAAAAATTCGTAGAATATTGGGGATACGATATGAGTCTGCCGTAGTTACTTCGTTCAGTCGACGAGGGTCCAATACGAAACGTGCCGTACCGTCTGACTTAGGAACGAGAAAACAGTTGTTCAGCCAAGGACTGCGGCTAGGCTCGACTACACCGAGTTCTATCATTTTATCGAGTTCCGAAATGATCTGCTGACGGCGCGCGTGGGATATAGGATACGTACGTTGTTTAATGGGTGGGTGGTCGTTCGTATCAATCACATGGGACACCAGGGTGGTTCGTCCTAGTCCTTTCTTTTCAAAGGAAATCTCTTCGAATCTACTGCGAATGTTTTCTATTCCACCCTTCTGCGTAGCAGAGAGGTGGTCGTACGATACAAGGCACTTGGGGGGGGTCTGGAGGACCGATATGACGACATGTTCTTTATTTATCTTAATATTCACGTCCACATCGGGGAAAAGTCGGGGGGCCAAGCCTGAGTCACGCAGGAATTGGGCACCCAATATTATCGAGTCCTCCAAGGATGGTACTGTACGAAAAGGTACCGTCAAGGTTCGGTTCTCGAAGGAGAGTGGAAGAGTAATAGTCCCGGTGATTGTATGGGGGGTCGCATCAGCTGTATAAACCACTCCTCCGGTGGGGCAGAAATCTAATTTAAAGTTCTCGAGGCTCGATGACAAGGAACCTCCCAACACGTTTGTGGCAGCTCCTGTGTCCAGTAAGGCTCGAAAATGGATGCCACGAATTCGGCAAGACAAAAACGGGCGGCTGTAGGGGTCGTTACGGATGGATAAGGCGTTCATGTTGTATATATTATGGAAGCATTGAACCGTTTTTAGCCAATCCTCCCACTCCTTACGGTGTTCGGGGGACTGGCTCATTGGGCGTTTTTTGTCGTGCGAGAGGTTTTGGGTGGGGGACGAGAAAATTTCGAGGTGTAAGGAGGGTTCCTCTGGGCGTTTTGTCCTTCAGGACGAGGGGTGAAGCGAGGGTTGTCCCTTATAGGTCGGCGGGGGCACTCCCTGGCAAAGTGTCCCTCCTGTTGGCAGGAGAAGCAACGTTTGGCAGGGGGAAAGGCGACTGAGGTGTCGGTAGGTCCGCGAGCAAGTGGTTGAGGGCAGACTGGCTTCCTTAGTTGGTCGAAGGAGGCGACCAGCCTTTCAATGGCCATTACAGATGTTGGATCAGCCGCAGCCAGCAGGGAATGGTAATCTGGAAGTAATCCCCTCTTCACCACACTGATAATATCTGCCTCCGGGAGTGGAACGTCCAGCCCCGCGTTCAACTCCTGGACGCGAGATATAAAATCTATGGCCGGTTCTTGGGGCTTCTGCGCAGAACTCCAAATCGCCAATCTCCTCTCCTCCATGAAGTTTGGTGCTTCAAAGCGGGAAAGAATGGCCTTTTTTAATTCCAGCCACGAGACGTCCTCGGAAAATTTCAACCGATAGAACGCCAGAGCTCTACCTTGAAGAAACTCTGGGAGGGCGAACGTTAGCTCTTCCACTCTTACTCGTCTGGAGCGGGCAACCTCCTCTAACCTTTTAAGGAATTCTCTGGCGTCGCCGGAACCGTCAAACGTTGGTACCGGCCAGGTGCTATAGTTTGTGTTGATGTGCGGGAGGGATCGGCTCCTCCGACGTAGTAAGGAACTTGTAGGTGGTGTTGGGGGTAATTGTGGAGATAAAAGCGAGCCATCAGTCTGTATTGCTTGCATCACTAGGGTGAGGTCCCTAGAGGCCTGAGCTCTGACCACGGGCGCGACTTCAGGAAGTTCAGGGCCCAGGTTTTTATTGTAGTCGTTGGCCTGCCTCCGAAGCGTTGATAGAGCGCGCTTGGGAACTACGCCGCGCGCTGTCAACGCATGCTTTAGCGTAGCGGCACTTGACGAGTTGACATTGGGGATAACCGAACACGCTGAAGATGCACTCATTTTTAGAGTTGAAAATTATTTTGTACTAAATTCAACCAAAAAGTACGAGAAAAAAATAGAAAATCTACCAGTAACTTGCAACGAGGCAGTTAAAACGAGTCCACACGCTTGGGCGCCATGTGTGAAGGTCCAATTGTTGGCCCTTCTTTGCCGGCTGCTCAGGTTCGAGCTACGCTCTCACCGTCAGGGGATGTCTTCGTTGCAAGTTAAGGTAGTTGAATAATATATACATTAAGGTTTAGCAAAATATATTTTTCGGTCACTTGAATGGGTTGTCACGCCGCCAATACAATTTCAATACAATATATACATAGATACAATTACATACATGACTACAACGAAAGGTCAATACAATTTATTTTTGTTAGTAATCAATAATTTGAGATATATCGTAAATAAGTTAATTAATATTTTATACCGCGTGTGTCATCTTGAACCTCTACAAAAAATAAACAAAAAGGGTGTGACGGTACCTGGAGCCTTGTAAGGGTTTGTCGGTGTCGCATCGAACCGACTCTTCGAGAAGCACTAAATACTTCTCCAAGAGATGGGACAGTTCACCACCGGAAATGAATTCAGTGACTATGTACAGCTTCCCTCCAGTCTGCCATTTCGGAAAACAGCTCACAATGAAGGATGGCGACCGCAGACCTCTTGTATATGCACCTCGTCCCTTACTTGCTTTAAACAATTCTCGGATACTATCTGAGCTCGAGCAGAATCCTCAGAGCAAGCAATTTCTTAGATTCAACATGATGTACTTAGTGTACTTTGCGAAATGCACCCTTGGAGATAGCATCCAAATGTTTCAATTGCTTGCTGTGCGTGTCACAGTCGATCTTAAACTCGGGCAAGAAGAAGCTTTCGATATTAGCTACAGGCCAAGCAGTTCGATTGGCTCGGAGGGGAGCCATCAAAGTAGAATCATTCCAGGATATTCTAAATCGTCCATTATTATAACGCTTTTACAAATTAATCACAGTCAATATTAATATCAATTACACGAAACTTTAAAAAGATGCTTTAAAGCAAAAATTAAAAAATATTTAAACTTTATTCTGATAAAAATTAACACCGATCAACATTAGCTGTCTATGGTTATTTTACTTTTCACTCTCAACACTTGATTATTAATCACTGGAGTTATCATTCTAACAAGTGTAGTGTGAACACGTATCTTTTTGATCCATAATAAATTTATATTTTGTGCTAGCTTACAGTTCTTTCAACCACTGTTTAATTGTGAAAGATAATTAAGTTACTAATACCTCCACATTTTGAATAAAAAGTTGTCAACGATCTGAAGTTACTTTATTTTCAATTAATCCGTTACTTTATTTTCAACTAGCTTTTATGTCCCGCCGTTGGCCAAGAATGTAAATTAGTGAAGGAATAAGCATTCGTTTATATAATATTGTCATAAAAAATATTTGCTAATTCGTAGTATGAAAAAGTTGTTTGAAATTTAATTGAGTTTAAGCGATGTAAAATGTTCAAGTGATGGCCACAACCCATTTGTTTTTATATATAAGTAGGTACATACAATTTCTGCACGCATGGACTATGGTCAATGGTTTTAAATATGACTGATTATAAAGAGACAACGTTGTAAAGAGTTTGGATTTGGCCACAACCCCTATTTTTATATATTGTCATCGAACGCAAATGTGTTTTAAATATTTAGTAATTTTGGATGATGAGAAATGGCTTAAAAATTAAATAAACAAAAGTACTGAAAAGATTCTAGTGTTGGTCACATCCCATTCGTTTTTATATTTTTCGTCAAGTGTGCATACCTATAGATTATTATATTTTTGCACAATAAAACTGATCTACATTACAGAAGAAGACTTAAATAGTTTTTAATTTGAATATAAACGTTGTGAAGAGTCCAGTAATGGCCACAACCCCGATTTTTTATTATATTGTCATCAAAATCAAATATGTAGTTATTGAAAATTAAGCAATATATGATGATATAATAAATGGTGTAAATTTCGATTGAAAAAAAGTATTGAGAAGATTCTAGTGATGGTCACATCCCATTCGTTTTATGTATTTTCGTCAAGTGTGCATGTTGTTTATAATATTTCTATACAATAGACTATAAGACTTAAAACTAACCCAAAAGACTAAATGAAAAAAAAAGAATAAGTATAAGACTATAACAAATAGTTTGTAATAAAAACTGACCCAATGGTCTACATAAAAGATCCAATAGAAGAATTACACAATAGTAAATGTATTATATAAAAAACTGACCAAATGGTCTTCATAAAAGAAGAAGAAGATGAATTGAAATATTGGAAATATTTTATATAAAATTCACCCAACGTCTACATTAAATAAGAAAACGAAGAATTAGACTAAAGGAAATAGTTTGTATAAAAACTAACCAAAAGATCTACAAAAAATAAGAAAAAGAAGAATTAGACTATAGAAAGTAGTTAATATAAAAACTGACCCAAAGGTCTACATATTAGAAGAATAATTATACGTCAGGAAATAGATTGTATAAAAACTAACGCAGGAAATAGATTGTATAAAAACTAACGCAGGAAATAGATTGTATAAAAACTAACGCAAAGGTAAAACATAAAAGAAGACGAAGAAGAATTAGACTTAAGGAAAAGTTTGCATGAAAACTCTCCCTTGGTCTACATAAAAGAGGAAAAATAAGACTATAGGAAGTTAGTTTATACAAAATTCAACAAAGGTCTACATAAAATTAGAAAAAGAAGAAATACGTTAAAAGAAATAGTTGGTATCAAAACTGGCCCAGAGGTCTACATAAAATAAGACGAAGAAGAATTAGACTAAAGGAAAAGTTTGCATGAAAACTCTCCCTTGGTCTACATAAAAGAGGAAAAATAAGACTATAGGAAGTTAGTTTATACAAAATTCAACAAAGGTCTACATAAAATTAGAAAAAGAAGAAATACGTTAAAAGAAATAGTTGGTATCAAAACTGGCCCAGAGGTCTACATAAAATAAGAAGAAAAAGAATTAGATAATAGGAATAAGTTTGTATAAAAACTCACCCAAAGGGCTACATAAAAGAAGAGGAAGAAGATGAATTAGACTATAGGAAATAGTTTGTATAAAAACTCACCCAAGGTCTACATAAATTAAGAAAAAGAAAAATTAGACTATAGGAAATAGTTTATTTATGAACTGTCCCAAATGACTTCACAAAAGAAGAGGAAGAAGAATTAAACTCCAAGAAATAGTTTGTATAAAAAATCACCCAAAGGTCTACTTAAATAAAAGAAGAATTTCACTATAGGAAATAGTTTGTAGATTGAATGACATGTGTATTGTAGTTAACCTAAGATAGTTTAATAATTTTCCTATACGAACTTAGTATATTGTTGGTTTTCAAGTAGTATTAGGTATGTAGGTACCTACCTACAATGATGTTCTAAATTAATTCGAATTCGATTTATAACAAATTTTATTTGAATATCAGAATGTGTCCGTTACCATAGTAACCATAGAACATGTAAAAAATATCAAATGGTTTGTAGACATTTTTTGAATAATATGTATGTAGGTACCTACATTGGTTTGTTCGATGCCATAAAAATAAAAATTGTCCGGAATATCAAATATTATATACAAATTATGCAATTTTATTATGCCTATATCTTTACTAATAATTAACAGACTTTTACAATATACGTCTTAAAACTTGCTGTAATGTCTTGTGTTTCATTTTATTATTTCATAATTTTATTTATTTCAAAGGTTTATTATTTTCAAGAACATATTCATTCGGTAGGAAAATGAAATATTGTATGAAAAGATATTAAAATGGCGGCATTTATGTACAAAACGCTTACTTTAAAAATAAGTTAAACATTATAATTATACAAAATATTCACCATGTTTTTCACTTAAACGCTAAGTTATACTTGAAAGTAAAATTTTTTCGTGTAAATACGTACTTCTAACTTTTAAACTAACAGATATTTGCGTGCAAAATGTACACTTCTTGACAGATACGACTTGGAAAATTTTGTATGAAAAAAATAATTATTGAAATATTTTTAAAATTCAGCATTTTAATCGCATTATTTTTAGCCTGACACTGCATCAGGTATACAGGTACACGTTCCCTTAAGTACCTCCCGTCCCTTCAGGCCCTTCAGTACCTCCCGTCCCTTCAATTCCTCATTACGTCCCTTCCCTTCATTACATCCCGTCTCTTCAGTCGGTTAAGAAAAGTTTCATTCCAGAAACCATCCTGGAAGAACCGCGAAGAGATGAAAAGACATTCTTTTCCCAGGATACTCCACCTTCATAGGTAAAATGACTAAATACACGAAGAAGAAGAAGAAAATAGTTCAAATCCAGATACCTGCGAAGATATGGAAGGAAAATTGGACTTTCTTCTCCCAGGATAGTCCACCTTCATAGGTAAAATGACCAAATGCACGATGAAGAAAAAGAAGAAGAAAAAAGTTTATATCCAGAAACCGTCTTGGAAGACCTGCGAAGAGATGGAAGGACAGTTGGACCTTCTTCTCCCAGGATACTCCCCCTTCATAGGTTAAATGACCAAATACACGAAGAAAAAGAAGAATAAGAAAAAAGTTTAAATCCAGAAACCATCCCGGGCACACGCTCGACAATTCACCAAAGTTTCATTGTAATCGGACAAACGGTTTAGGAGCACATCGCATACAATTTTCCGATAGGAAATCAGTATATTGTTGATTTGTAAGTAAATAGTAATAGGTAGGTACCTACCTACAACAATATTCTAAAGAAATTCTATTCATAACAAATTTAATTTGAATATCAGAATCTTTCCGTTACCATAGTAACCATTCCAATACTTTAAAAATATCAAATGGTTTGAGACTTTTTTGAATATGTAGGTACCTACATTGGTTTGTTCGATGCCATAAAAATGAAAATTGTCAGAAAAATCAAATATTATTTACAAATTATGCAATTTTATTATGCCTACATCTTAACTAATAATAAACACATTTTTACAATATATGTCTTAAAACTTGCCGTAATGTCTTGTGTTTCATTTTATTATTTCATAATTACATTTATTTCAAAGGTTTATTATTTTCAAGAACATATTCATTCCGTGGGAAAATGAAATATTGTATGAAAAGATATTAAAATGGCGGCGTTTATGTACAAAACGCTTACTTTAAAAATAAGTTTAACATTATAATTATACCAAATATTCACCATGTTTTTCACTTAAACGCTAAGTTATACTTCAAAATATATTTTTTTTGTGTAAATACCTACTTCTAACTTTTAAACTAACAGATATTTGCGTGCAAAATGTACACTTTTTTGACAGATATGACTTGGAAAATTTTGTATGAAAAAAATAATTATTTAAATATTTTTAAAATTCAGCATTTTTATCGCATTCTTTTTAGCGTGACACTGCATCAGGTATACTGGTACATGTTCGCACTTAAATTAGATTTTTAGATGCTCTTGGTTTTTCAGAAGGCGTGAGACAAACACACACACACACACACACATACACACACACATACACTAACATTTTGATTGCTTTATTACTTTAGATTAATTATTCTATCGCACCACATTCGATATTATTTTTCTCCGATCAAAATACTTTCAAAGTCCAAACCGAAAAAAAAGCCGGCGGGAATCCAGACAGCAACTCGGCGTCACTTGCGCGCGCCGATAGATCGGAACGGCGGGAGAGTAGACGAAAATCGCCGCGCGCGCACCTCTAATTCTCATATCTGCCGATGGCGATACGGTCGTCTGAGGCGCGCGCAGCTCGAACGGCCTTGGACGGGAATATAGATAGAATTGTTGCGCACGCACCCGTACTTTTCATCTCTGCCGATGGGGCTACAGTGTCGGTGCGCGCGCACCGAAGGTCACCATCTGTACCGAATCCAATGCCGTGTGATTTGAGTGTCGTAAGGAGTATTTATACTCCTTACAAATTATATCCATGATATGGGTAATCATGAGGGTTTTGAATCCACCGTTTGACAAGACTTGCTCTCTTGACTTGGTTCTCGTTTATCCTGTGTAATTTGTGAAGAAATAAATATAGAAATATCTATTTTATGATCGTAGAATAACCATGGGAATTTTTAAACTAGTGCTGACCCAGAACAGACTGTCAACATTCTTCATTCATTCATGTGACGTTTATTATATTGTATTTAATTTTATTATTAGGTCTAATTTATTGAAATTTTTATAAATTTCATTTACGATTATTATTATTTTATGTGATGTTATAATATTGAATAAAGTTTTATTATTAGATAACTACGTAATTTTCTAAGGTGTTTGTATTGATCTATATACATATTGTACATACATACCTATCTACATGTTTATCAATTTCATTTCACGAAGATTGTAATTTTCAAAGGTGTTTGTATGGATCTAATTTATTGAAATGTTTATAAATTTCATTTACGATTATTATTATTTTATGTGATGTTATAATCTAAAGTAATAAAGCAATCAAAATGTTAGTGTATGTGTGTGTGTATGTGTGTGTGTGTGTGTTTGTCTCACGCCTTCTGAAAAACCAAGAGCATCTAAAAATCTAATTTATGTGCGAACGTGTACCTGTATACCTGATGCAGTGTCACGCTAAAAATAATGCGATAAAAATTCTGAATTTTAAAAATATTTCAATAATTAT
This sequence comes from Molanna angustata, assembly GCA_963576475.1. Taxonomy (NCBI): domain Eukaryota; kingdom Metazoa; phylum Arthropoda; class Insecta; order Trichoptera; family Molannidae; genus Molanna; species Molanna angustata. The sequence continues at coordinate 21,873,801 of OY754983.1, read as the reverse complement.
TTTTTTCATACAAAATTTTCCAAGTCGTATCTGTCAAAAAAGTGTACATTTTGCACGCAAATATCTGTTAGTTTAAAAGTTAGAAGTACGTATTTACACGAAAAAAAATTTACTTTCAAGTATAACTTAGCGTTTAAGTGAAAAACATGGTGAATATTTTGTATAATTATAATGTTTAACTTATTTTTAAAGTAAGCGTTTTGTACATAAATGCCGCCATTTTAATATCTTTTCATACAATATTTCATTTTCCTACCGAATGAATATGTTCTTGAAAATAATAAACCTTTGAAATAAATATAATTATGAAATAATAAAATGAAACACAAGACATTACAGCAAGTTTTAAGACGTATATTGTAAAATTCTGTTAATTATTAGTAAAGATATGGGCATAATAAAATTGCATAATTTGTATATAATATTTGATATTTCGGACAATTTTCATTTTTATGGCATCGAACAAACCAATGTAGGTACCTACATATTCAAAAAATGTATCCGAACCATTCGATATTACTTACGTGTTCGAATCGTTTCCATGGCTACAGAAAGAATGTGATATTCAAATAAAATTTGTTAGGAATCGAATTTATTTAGAAGGTTGTTGTAGGTAGGTACCTACCTAATACTATTTACTTACAAATCAACAATAATATACCTATACTGATTTCCTATAGGAAAATTATTTTATTTATTTATTTATCAACCGTTTGTCCGATTATAATGAAACTTTGGTGAATTGTCGAGCGTATGCCCAGGATGGTTTTTGGATTTAAACTTTTTTCTTATTCTTCTTCTTCTTCGTGTATTTGGTCGTTTTACCTATGAAGGGGGAGTATCCTGGGAAAAGAAGGTCCGACTGTCCCTCCATCTCTTCACAGGTCTTCCAGGACGGGTTCTGCATATAAAATTTTTTCTTCTTTTCTTCAACGTGTACTTGGTCATCTTACCTATGAAGATGAACTATCCTGGGAGATGAAGGTCCAATTTTCCTTCCATCTCTTCGCAGGTTTCTGGATTTAAACTTTTTTCTTCTTCTTCTTCATCGTCTATTTGGTCATTTTACCTTTGAAGGTGGACTAACCTGGGAGAAGAATGTCCAATTTTCCTTCCATCTCTTCGCAGGTATCTGGATTTAAACTTATTTCTTCTTCTTCTTCTTCATCGTGTATTTTTGGTCAATTTTACCTATGAAGTTGGAGAATCCTGGGAGAAGAAGGTCCAACTGTCCTTCCATCTCTTCGCAGGTATCTGGGTTTAAACTTTTTTCTTCTTCTTCGTGTATTTAGTCATTTTACCTATTAAGTAGAGCATCCTGGGAAAAGAAGGTTCTTTCATCTCTTCGCGGTTCTTCCAGGATGGTTTCTGGATTTAAACTTTTCTTAACCGACTGATGGGACGGGATGTAATGAAGGGAAGGGAGGCACTAAAGGGCCTGAAGGGACGGGAGGTATAAAACTGCCTGAAGGGACGGAAGGTAGTGAAGGGTCTGATGGGAAGGGACGTAATGAGGGATTAAAGGGACGGGAGGTACTGAAGGGCCTGAAGCGGCGGGTCCTGGAGTCTAATTCTTTTTCTTCTTAATTTTATGTAGACCTTTAGGGCAGTTTTTATACAAACTATTTCCTATTGTCTAATTCATCTTCTTCTTCTTTTATGTATACATTTGGGTCATTTTTTTATAAAAATTATTTCCTTTAGTCTAATTATTATTCTTCTTCATTTAAGTACGTAGACTTTTGGGATAGTTTTAATACAAACTATTTCCAATAGTCTTATTCATTTTCTTTTATGTAGACCTTTTGGTCAGTATTTATACAAACTATTTCCAATAGTCTAAATATTCTTCTTCTTCTTTTTTGTAGACCTTTGGGTGAGCTTTTATACAATCTATTTCCAATAGTCTAATTCTTCTATTAGGTATATGTATTTTTACTTATTTTATGTAGACCATTGGAATAGTTTTTTATACAAACTATTTCTTATAGTCTTATACTTATTTTTCTCTTTTTTATTTAGTCTTTTGGGTAAGTTTTAAGTCTAATAGTCTATTGTGCAGAAATATTATTAACGATATGCACACTTGATGAAAATACATATGAAATGAATGGGATATGGGATGTGACGATATAACCTGCCCTAGAATCTTTTCAATACTTTTGTTTAATTAAATTTAAACCATTTATATCATCCTATTTTGAATAATTTTCAACACCTAATATTTAAAGAATGGGGGTTGTGGCCATTACTGAACTCTTCACAACATTTATATTCAAATTAAAAACTATTTACTATAGTTCAAGTCTTCTTCTTCTTCGTTAATGAAGACTTTCAGTCAAATTGAGCAAAAATATAATGCACACTTGATGAAAAAATATAAAAACGAATGGGATGTGACCAATACTAGATCTTTTCAGTACCTACGTTTGTTTAATCAAATTTTAACCACATCCCAACATCCAAAATTACTAAATTTTCAATAGGTACACATTACAATTTGTTTTCGATGATAATATTTAAAAATGGGGGTTGTGGCCAAACCAATCTCTTTACAACGTTGATAAACAGTCATATTTAAAACCATTACGCATAGTCCATGCGAGCAGAAATTGTATAAATATTATACTTCATTCACACTTTATAGCAATATATAAAAAAGAATGGGTTGTGGCCATCACTTGAACATTTTACAATACTTAGACTCAATCAAATTTCAAACCACTTTTCATAGTCTGATATTGCAAAATAATTGGGTGACAATATTATAAAAACGATTGCTTTTTCTTTCACAATTTTACATTCTTGGCCAACGGCGGGACATAAAAGCTAGTATTGAATAAAGTTTTATTATTAGATAACTACGTAATTTTTTAATTTTCTAAGGTGTTTTTTTATTGATCTACATACATATTCTATATGCATATCTATCGACATGTTTATTAATTTCTCGATGATTATAATATTATTTATACTATGGATCGGCATCCATCGGCTTGCAAGATCCTCGGATTCACATTTAGACGTCTCGGATTCACAGGACGCCCGCACAGAAACCGAACGGCTTACCAACTGTGTCACAGCGTATCTGAACCAAAGATCCCGGGTTCGATTCCCGGTGGAATAACAGTTTTAATTTGTGTAAGGTATTTGAACCAAAGGTCCCGGGTTCAATTCCCGGTGGAGACACAGTTTTTAGTTGTGTTAGGTATCTGAACCAAAGGTCCCGGGTTCAATTTCCGGTGAAGACACAGTTTTAGTTGTGTTAGGTATCTGAACCAAAGGTCCCGGGTTCAATTCCCGGTGGAGTCACAGTTTTTAATTGTGTTAGGTATCTGAACCAAAGGTCCCGGGTTCAATTTCCGGTGAAGACACAGTTTTAGTTGTGTTAGGTATCTGAACCAAAGGTCCCGGGTTCAATTCCCGGTGGAGTCACAGTTTTTAAATGTGTTAGGTATCTGAACCAAAGGTCCCGGGTTCGAATCCCGGTGGAAACACAGTTTTTAATTATGTTAGGTATCTGAATCAATGGTCCCGGGTTCAATTCCTGGTGGAGACACAGTTTTTAATTGTGTTAGGTATCTGAAACAAAGGTCCCGGGTTCGAATCCCGGTGGAAACACAGTTTTTAATTGTGTTAGGTATCTGAACCAAAGGTCCCGGGTTCGAATCCCGGTGGAAACACAGTTTTTAATTGTGTTAGGTATCTGAACCAAAGGTCACGGGTTCCAATCCCGGGGGAGACACAGTTGACACGATGATTATAATTTTATGTGTTGTCATGAATTTTATCAGGTACCTACGTAATTTTGTAAGGTGTTTGTGTTGATCTATTTATTGAAATTTTAATTAATTTCATTTCACGATGATTATAATTTTATGTGATGTCAAGAATTTTATAATCAAAACCTACGTTATTTTGTAAGGTGTTTGTGTTGATCTATTTATTGAAACGTTTATTAATTTCATTTCACGATGACTATAATTTTATGTGATGTCATGAATTTTATAATCAAAACCTACGTTATTTTGTAAGGTGTTTGTGTTGATCTATTTATTGAAATTTTAATTAATTTCATTTCACGATGATTATAATTTTATGTGATGTCAAGAATTTTATAATCAAAACCTACGTTATTTTGTAAGGTGTTTGTGTTGATCTATTTATTGAAATTTTAATTAATTTCATTTCACGATGATTATAATTTTATGTGATGTCATGAATTTTATAATCAAAACCTACGTTATTTTGTAAGGTGTTTGTGTTGATCTATTTATTGAAACGTTTATTAATTTCATTTCACGATGACTATAATTTTATGTGATGTCATGAATTTTATAATCAGGTACCTACGTAATTTTGTAAGGTGTTTGTGTTGATCTATTTATTGAAATTTTAATTAATTTCATTTCACGATGATTATAATTTTATGTGATGTCATGTATTTTATAATCAGGTACCTACGTAATTTTGTAAGGTGTTTGTGTTGATCTATTTATTGAAACGTTTATTAATTTCATTTCACGATGATTATAATTTTATGTAATGTTATAATAATATTTAAATATTGATCGGCATCCAGCGGCTCCCAAGATTCACATATAGACAAAATACTGTATTAATAATATTTATAATATATTAATTTGTCCCTTTTACAGCAAAAGTTTGCCGATCTAAGATTTATAACTATATATATAATGATTAATTACTTTGGAGTGAATGACCAGAAATATCACCTATTTATAAGATATTAGTAAGTATATAATATCTCGAAAAAAAACCTGTGAATAAATAATTATAAAACAAGATCAATACAAAACAGAGGAAAAATATCGTGTTATTGTCAATAGAAAAATAGAAATAATGCAACAGGTTGGTATGTACCAAATATAGGTACCTAGGTAGGTACTTTGGTGAACGTACATACTCACGCTACGATATGTACCTACGTAGTGGCGAGCGCGTGAGTCGGTTAGGAACACAGTTAGGAACGGGCACTGTTACAGCGGCATGCGCGGGGAAGTGGGGTACAACTGGGTACAACTCGCTAAAAATCCCCAGTGCATGTGCGGTCTTAAGTACTTTAGTTTATAATCGATAAAGTAGAATAAAAACGCCGTACATAGCACAAAGCACACAGCATATAGCACACACACACACACACGGATACATTGTGATGAAACTTTCAGAATACAATGTCAGCATGATACTAGTGATAAAAATTGCGAATTCTTAACTCCCCACTACATTCCCTTGGGTTAGTGAAGAGTAAAAATATCTGGTTTACACTTAAAATAAATCATTTTAACGAGAATAATGCATTGGTTCAAGCAAACAATATTTTTTAATTTCATTTTACTTCACGGGCAACTAACAGGTAATATTTCAAATATTTTCAAATGTTTGAATGTTAACTTTGTGGTTCATATTTAACAAATTAAATTTAAAGATATAACTTTGTATTAACCACGTTTTTTGGTTGAAACGATAAACAATCAGTTAAATTTATCTTTCAGTCCATTATTAAATATGTTTCCTTTTACTTCTAATCCTTCAGCCAATCGGACCCACCCTGCACAAGACCCAACCCTAAGTACCTCTACCTCCGCCCCCATAGATTTCTTGTAAGCACGTCGTCACATTCTGTTTCAGTTGAAAGTTAGCCTGATGAGGGAACGGTTAGTTCCGAAACCGGTCGCATCGTTTCAACCAAAAAACGTGGTTAATACAAAGTTATATCTTTAAATTTAATTTCAAATATTTATTTAACATGCATCCAATAACGAGCAAGTTGACACATTCTGGAGACTTACGATTTGATTGTCCGTGTATAGATGTTGTAAATAGTTTTGTATATTTAGATTTAACTATAGATTATAGGTTTAAGTGGGATCTACATGTAAATAAAATTTGTAAACGTTTGCGATAAGATATTTAGGATAAAATACTTTGTACCCATGACCACACTCAAACTAATATACAAGTCTTTGGCGGAATCTGAAATCAGATATGGTATAATAGTTGGGGTAATTGCACCAATACCATTTTGAAAAAAGTCATGCTCGCACAAAAATCAATTCTGAGATTACTCGTTAAAAAAATGTTTGTACCGCGGCGCGTAATAATATCTCACTTTATTTTAAAACGAGTGGGTTGTGGCCAACACTAAACTCTCCACACCACAAATATTGACAATGAAATATTTTATTCATTCTAAATTTTACTACCAAGAATATAAATTTTCTAACGATAGTATATTTTCATGTTAAGATAGACAAACTATTAATGCAGTATGGTGAAGAATTCTAATGTTGTATGAAATATTTTAATAAAAGCAGATAAATTTTGTTTTAAAGGACGTTAGAGCATTTTGACAATTTTGACACGTAATATCATATGAAGAAATTTTTGTTATTTATGAAAAGCTAATCAGTTCGATGTTCAAGCTCTTTACATTATAACATGAAATCAAATTACTGAACTTTTCCATACATAAGAAATTTATCTTATTATATACATTTTTATTCATACTAAATTTTACAACCAGGAAAATAAATTTTCTATCGACAGTATATTTTTATGTTAAGATAGACAAACTATTATTGCAGTATGGTGTAGAATGCTTATGTTGTATGAAATATTTTAATAAAAGCAGATAAATTTTGTTTTAAAGGACGCGAAAGCATTTTCCAAATTTTGACAGGTGATATCATATGAAGAAATTTTTTGTTATTTATGGAAAGCTAATCAGTTCTATGTTCAAGCTCTTTACATTATAACATGAAATCAAATTACTGAACTTTTCCATACATAGAAATTTATCTAATTACATTTTTATTCATAATAAATGTTACTACCAGGAATATAAATTTTCTTCCGATAGTATATTTTTATGTTAAGATAGACAAACTATTAATGCAGTATAGTGAAGAATGCTTATGTTGTATGAAATATTTTAAAAAAAGCAGATAAATTTTGTTTTAAAGAACGCGAGAGCATTTTTCAAATTTTGACAGAAGAATTTTTTTGTTATTTATGGAAAGCTAATCAGTTCTATGTTCAAGCTCTTTACATTATATCATGAAATCAAATTACTACACGTTTCCATACATAGAAATTTATCTAATTACATTTTTATTCATACTAAATGTTACTATCAGGAATATAAATTTTCTTCCGATAGTATATTTTTATGTTAAGATAAACAAACTATTAATGCAGTATAGTGAAGAATGCTTATGTTGTATGAAATATTTTTAAAAAAGCAGATAAATTTTGTTTTAAAGAACGCGAGAGCATTTTCAAAATTTTGACACGTGATATTATATGAAGATTTTTTTTGTTATTTATGGAAAACTAATCAGTTCTATGTTCAAGCTCTTTACATTATAACATGAAATCAAATTACTGAACTTTTCCATATATAGAAATTTATCTAATTACATTATTATTCATACTAAATGTTACTATCAGGAATATAAATTTTCTTCCGATAGTATATTTTTATGATAAGATAGACAAACTTTTAATGCAGTATGGTGTAGAATGCTTATGTTGTATGAAATATTTTAAAAAAAGCAGATAAATTTTGTTCTAAAGAACGCGAGAGCATTTTCCAAATTTTGACAGGTGATATCATATGAAGATTTTTTTTGTTATTTATGGAAAGCTAATCAGTTCTATGTTCAAGCTCTTTACATTATAACATGAAATCAAATTACTGAACTTTTCCATACATAGAAATTTATCTAATTACATTTTTATTCATACTAAATGTTACTACCAGGAATATAAATTTTCTTCCGATAGTATATTTTTATGTTAAGATAGACAAACTATTAATGCAGTATAGTGAAGAATGCTTATGTTGTATGAAATATTTTAAAAAAAGCAGATAAATTTTGTTTTAAAGAACGCGAGAGCATTTTTCAAATTTTGACAGGTGATATCATATGAAGAATTTTTTTGTTATTTATGGAAAGCTAATCAGTTCTATGTTCAAGCTCTTTACATTATATCATGAAATCAAATTACTACACGTTTCCATACATAGAAATTTATCTAATTACATTTTTATTCATACTAAATGTTACTATCAGGAATATAAATTTTCTTCCGATAGTATATTTTTATGTTAAGATAAACAAACTATTAATGCAGTATAGTGTAGAATGCTTATGTTGTATGAAATATTTTAAAAAAAGCAGATAAATTTTGTTTTAAAGAACGCGAGAGCATTTTCAAAATTTTGACACGTGATATTATATGAAGATTTTTTTTGTTATTTATGGAAAGCTAATCAGTTCTATGTTCAAGCTCTTTACATTATAACATGAAATCAAATTACTGAACTTTTCCATACATAGAAATTTATCTAATTACATTATTATTCATACTAAATGTTACTATCAGGAATATAAATTTTCTTCCGATAGTATATTTTTATGATAAGATAGACAAACTTTTAATGCAGTATGGTGTAGAATGCTTATGTTGTATGAAATATTTTAAAAAAAGCAGATAAATTTTGTTCTAAAGAACGCGAGAGCATTTTCCAAATTTTGACAGGTGATATCATATGAAGATTTTTTTTGTTATTTATGGAAAGCTAATCAGTTCTATGTTCAAGCTCTTTACATTATAACATGAAATCAAATTACTGAAATTTTCCATACATAGAAATTTATCTAATTACATTTTTATTCATACTAAATGTTACTACCAGGAATATAAATTTTCTTCCGATAGTATATTTTTATGTTAAGATAAACAAAATATTAATGCAGTATAGTGAAGAATGCTTATGTTGTATGAAATATTTTAAAAAAAGCAGATAAATTTTGTTTTAAAGAACGCGAGAGCATTTTCAAAATTTTGACACGTGATATTATATGAAGATTTTTTTTGTTATTTATGGAAAGCTAATCAGTTCTATGTTCAAGCTCTTTACATTATAACATGAAATCAAATTACTGAACTTTTCCATACATAGAAATTTATCTAATTACATTTTTATTCATACTAAATGTTACTACCAGGAATATAAATTTTCTTCCGATAGTATATTTTTATGTTAAGATAGACAAACTATTAATGCAGTATAGTGAAGAATGCTTATGTTGTATGAAATATTTTAAAAAAAGCAGATAAATTTTGTTTTAAAGAACGCGAGAGCATTTTTCAAATTTTGACAGGTGATATCATATGAAGAATTTTTTTGTTATTTATGGAAAGCTAATCAGTTCTATGTTCAAGCTCTTTACATTATATCATGAAATCAAATTACTACACGTTTCCATACATAGAAATTTATCTAATTACATTTTTATTCATACTAAATGTTACTATCAGGAATATAAATTTTCTTCCGATAGTATATTTTTATGTTAAGATAAACAAACTATTAATGCAGTATAGTGTAGAATGCTTATGTTGTATGAAATATTTTAAAAAAAGCAGATAAATTTTGTTTTAAAGAACGCGAGAGCATTTTCAAAATTTTGACACGTGATATTATATGAAGATTTTTTTTGTTATTTATGGAAAGCTAATCAGTTCTATGTTCAAGCTCTTTACATTATAACATGAAATCAAATTACTGAACTTTTCCATACATAGAAATTTATCTAATTACATTTTTATTCATACTAAATGTTACTACCAGGAATATAAATTTTCTTCCGATAGTATATTTTTATGTTAAGATAAACAAAATATTAATGCAGTATAGTGAAGAATGCTTATGTTGTATGAAATATTTTAAAAAAAGCAGATAAATTTTGTTTTAAAGAACGCGAGAGCATTTTCAAAATTTTGACACGTGATATTATATGAAGATTTTTTTTGTTATTTATGGAAAGCTAATCAGTTCTATGTTCAAGCTCTTTACATTATAACATGAAATCAAATTACTGAACTTTTCCATACATAGAAATTTATCTAATTACATTATTATTCATACTAAATGTTACTATCAGGAATATAAATTTTCTTCCGATAGTATATTTTTATGTTTAGATAAACAAACTATTAATGCAGTATAGTGAAGAATGCTTATGTTGTATGAAATATTTTAAAAAAAGCAGATAAATTTTGTTCTAAAGAACGCGAGAGCATTTTCCAAATTTTGACAGGTGATATCATATGAAGATTTTTTTTGTTATTTATGGAAAGCTAATCAGTTCTATGTTCAAGCTCTTTACATTATAACATGAAATCAAATTACTAAACGTTTCCATACATAGAAATTTATCTAATTACATTTTTATTCATACTAAATGTTACTACCAGGAATATAAATTTTCTTCCGATAGTATATTTTTATGTTAAGATAGACAAACTATTAATGCAGTATAGTGAAGACTGCTTATGTTGTATGAAATATTTTAAAAAAAGCAGATAAATTTTGTTTCAAAGAGCGTTAGAGCATTTTGACAATGTTTACACGTGATATCATATGAAGAAATTATATGATATCTATGAAAAGCTAATCAGTTCTAAGTTCAAGCTATTAATATTCTTCTATCAATATGAAATCAATGAACTGATCATTGCCAAATATAAAAAAATTCTCTTGTTACATATAAGTTTCATACAAATATCCATTAAATAAAATATAATTTTTGAAACCGTTGAATATTTTTCTTTTAACATTGACCAACTTTGAATACAATTTTATGAAGATTCTTGGTGTTGTATAAATAGTTGAAACCAAATTAAAATATCTCTAATTTCCAGGTCGTGAGAGCATTTTTTCAGTTTTAATAGATGAAATCATAAAGAAACATTGGGAAAAAATGAACCGTTGTCTATGGAAAACTAATCAGCTCTAAGTTTATGGACTTAACACATGTGATATCAATATGAAGTCAATCGGACTTATAGTTTGGGCTGCAGAGAGGACACAAAAAAAAAACAACGTAAATGATGAATTCATAGAGAAGAAATCAAAAGTTGTCTATGGAAAACTAATCAGCTCTAGGTCTTTGCACTTTACACATATGATGTTAATATGAAGTCGATCAGACTTATAGTTTGGGCTGTAGAGAGGACACAAAAAGATAAATGCTACGGCGTACGGCGTACGGCGTACAGCGTATACGCCATACACACAAACACATCACGACGAAACTCATAGTGTGCATTCTCTACATGATACCCATTGAGAAATTGATGTAAAAAAAATACGCTTAAATTTTGCGAAATCATGACTCTCCCCTATTCCATAGTGTGGAGAGTAAAAATTGAATGTCTTATTCGCCAAAGGCTTGTTTTGGGAAAGAACAATCCTTGACCAGTTTTTAAAGGGCGAATATAAAGACAGACCGCAACACACGCATAACACTAGATTTAAATTTAACGACGGATATGTAGTTCCAAAATATAATAATAAATACGGTAAGATAACGTTATAATATAATGTACCTAAATTGCTTAATATGATGCCGGCATCTATTAAGAAATGCAAATGTAAAAAGACTTGTCAAGGAATGGCTATAGAGGTGTGGATTTACATATATATAATTAACAGATCACAATCGATTTTACTTTTTTCTCATTTCATTTATTTTTATTATTTTAAATAGATAACTTTTGTAACATTTAACTTTAACTTAATTTTAATTTATTATTATTCATACATTGAGACACGTGAGGTAAATCATAATATGAGTGGTTCTAGTGGTCGATGCTTCCCCCCACTCCCCTCCCTACCTCTCTCCTTTCCCATCCTGTTTTCATAATTGTTAATTATGTAATGTATATGTAGGTACTTAATATATTTTTATTTTTAGAATACTATAATTGGCTATATAAAAATTATCTTTGTATATTTGTATTAATCTTTATTGTATTGCTGTTGTATTCTATAAAATAAATAAATAAATAAATAAACATAGGAAGAAGTGTGTGTGTGTTTGTTTGGGAGATCATCTTTGTGTGACATTTGTATGTCTCTTTTTACTGTAGGTAATGTTGTTTGTTATTTTTAAAGTATACATAAATATTATCTTGAAAACACGCCGACAAGTCTAGATATTAGACTTGGCGTGACTCAGAATCATTGTTTTCTTTTTGTAGTATCTTATGTTTTTTATTATTTTTCAATAAAAAAAAAATCCTCTCACAGATCCAGATCGAGAACACAATTTAAAACTGTCTTCATCGGGAATCCAACCCGGGACCTTTGGATTAGCAGTCACATACCTAACCAAGTGAGCCGCGAAGGCCGGCAAATATTATAATATTAAATATTAGTTGATTATATAACATGTTTGCATAGGGGACACCAATTATCAGGAATTTGGTCCATTGTACTCTTTCGAAGGAGCGTACTACGTAGCGTTGGGGAGAATTTGCTAAAGAAAATATTATTATTTATTTATCGTATGACATAGTGAGTAGGTATATCAAAATGAAACCAACAAACACACACTTAAACATAAACAAAATACTATCACACAGAGCCAGTCCACAAATGCACAAGCTCCACGCGCTGTGCCCCGGGTCTTAAAATCTCCCAGTCACGCATAGTGAATCTATTGAAAGAAAATATTAATTGATGTCCCTTGCTGATGTCCCTTACGTACATAGACATTTGATCGATTGAATTAAATACGACCAAGGAACTGTCGTTTGTTGTGTAAATTATAAATTAGACCGGTTGTCGTTGGCTGTATAACTATACCTACTTATTTATTTGTAACTTGCAAGTCAAGGTTGATAGATAGGTATATAGTTATTGCATTTTCTATTAAGGGTTTATTTTCTGCCAAGGTTTGTGTTTATGTGTGTGTGTGTGTAGTTGAATAGGAATAGAACTCTACGTAACGCATAAAAACACTTTTTTTATATAATTAACTAGAACTCTCTCTCTCTTGCATAGCCTCGTACTCTCTTTTTACATCAAAATTCTGATTTCGCTATCATTTTGACACTTTGGACAGAAAGTGTACGCAATCTAATTTCAATACAAAATGTACGCAATCTAATTTCAAGCCAAAAATCTTGGCTTGCCTATTAAAGAAATTCAAGACCTAATATATTTTATGTCTGTTTTATTGAAACCATACTACAAGATTAAAAATTGAACCATATGTAGATAAGATGCTTGACAGGGCCACAAAGGTAAATATTATTTTGGGCATGTGATTTTAAAATATTTTCATAGCCATTCAAATGAACAACAATGCTAAAAAAAACATTAAATTTTCGACATTTTTCAATTTTCTTCAGGGTTCGCCTAGTCCGAAGGTTCTAGGCACGTCCGTAGTACATACTTATAATTTATAATATTCTGCCTCCACGTTTGTGGTTGGACTCTTAGACCCGAATGCAGAGTCCGACCTAAATACTTAATTCTAAATACTAACCACTTTTTCATTGCACAGTCGCTCACTAAAGTAAGGAGATCACGTGGCTTCCTAACCTATGGATGCTACGAAATTTTTGTATAAGAATTGCATTGCAGAGACATTTTTGTAAACTAACATTTACGAACTTTCAAAAAGTAAGGTTCCTGGCGATCAACCTTACGTGTGGTTTAATTAGTAAGTTTAGCAGGCACTCTTCAACAATGTGGCGGATGGTTTGGAGCTCTGCGCCAGAGTCACACCCCGGCTATTCTCTCTTTCCCCATTTCCACAAAAGATGGTTGCAACACCCCATACCTGTTCTTATTCTGTTGAGCTGCACCCAGGCTCTGGAAGGGAGGTCGAAACCAGGGACACGGATGGTGGGGTCCCGGACCAGATTGTTGTTGCTCACTTCTGAGTCCGTCCGTATAGCCCTCCATTCATTCTCAGTGTTGTAGTTTTCCTCCTCCACTCCCCAAATTGGTCTTAGGGACTGAGTCTCACTCTTGGTCGATGTGTGATATAAGTGTACCTATACTAGGAGTGCTGGATTGTTTTTTATCTTTTTAATTTCCTTTTCAGTATCCTAATTTCTCCTGATGGGAGGTGGGGCGATATGCGAAAGTACGTGAAGCCTCGGCATTTTATGCATTTTGGGAAAGAAAAATAAAACAGTATACAAATTCAAATAATTGTATAAATGTTTTATTAAATAAATAAATAAAAAATATCCCGCCTCACCACTTCTTCATATCTGCCCTTTGGTTTCTCTTTGGTTAGTCTCCAGCTTTTATTGCGCAATATAAATCTTTAAAATTTATTGTTACATACTTGGTTCAATGTAAAACAAAAAAAAAATATTTTAAAATGTAGGGATATTGAAAAAACATTTATTTTTTATTTGCAGTTTATTCAACAATTTCGATCACAAAATATAGTTTCATTGGGTTACGCGCAATCGGAATATTATGCACTAAGTAGCTACTAATTTTCAGGGGCGTAACAACGTGCTCGGGTCCCCGTGAAATACTCTGAAGTAGGGCCCCCGCACATTTGTCTGTTCCTTCCATTAAAAGTCAACTAGAAAATCTCCCTTCTTCTGATCCAAACGTTATTCAGTCAATTCATTAGGTATTTATTTATTCAGTTCATTTCAGTCTACTCTTTTCACAATACACGATGTTTCTTTTATACGTAACAGAATTTACTAATTAAATTTTACTATTACTATTTAATTCTAACAAAATTGTAAAGGACCCATCTATTCACACTCTTGCTTTCCCTTTCATACACGGTCACGCTACTTCTAATAATATTATATAGGTACTACGTCAAACAATTTAGTAAGTATATGTTTAATATATAATAATGATAAATAAAATATTCTAACACAAATATTATATTTATGTAAGTAGTTGAAATACTATTTTTATCTAGCGCAAATAAATCGAATAAAAACCTTAAAATCGTCTCAATTCTCATTTTTTTCTGGCGTCCTTTTGATTACCATAACAGGAGGATAATAAAAAATATAAAAATATATTATCACCCAAGTTTATCTTACTATAGACTGAAAATCAAAATAACAGTGTTTACTCAAATATTGTTACACTGATAAGCATATTATAACTATGGTGAGTGGGATGTTTTGTATCTTTGTGTTGTTATTATAGATGTTGAAAAAGTAGCAGGTAACAATATTTTATTATTGTTACTTTTGTACGTATGTAGTTGGTAGGTAAATAATATTATGAATAATAACATCTCACACATATGTTGGTACATTTTTTTTTGTAAACGTGTGATTTAAACATCAATTTAGACACCAAATTGAGTACGATTTTGAAGGAAGGAATTCTTAATTTTCTAACATTCATTGATCTAACATTGAATAATATGTAGTTGAAATGTAGCGCTAATTTTGTCTAATTTTTCTCATTTTTTTCGTATCATTTCTACATTGTCAGTTGTTAATTCTTCTTCGCCCTCTGCTCTTTCTCGGCGTAGTCCATCTCGCGGTAGATCTCGGCCAAATCGGGAAGGCTGCGGTCGCCGCCGTAGGCGTCCCTCAACTGAAACAAAACACAAAATACAATGTTGACATTTTGTTGTCTACAATTTCACACTTATTTAATTGTGGAGGGTCATAATTTCACATTCATTTCTTGCCGTACCTACGTGATGCAATAATCGTATAACTACTTTAGTATATAAGGTCTTTGCGTATAACCGACTATGACATGCAAGCGATACATGGACATGGCAGAAAAAGCATGAAAGTAGAATTAATGGTACAGAAATAGTCTTCCAGGTTTTAAAACTTATACAAACAAATATTTTTTTATTTTTCTGTTATAGTTCAGTATTTTTTTTTCTCAAAACAAGTACCTACACAGTCCTTGTAACAAGTACATATACATATTGTAAACTAAGCATCAATACTTGTGTTTAGGTGAACGAATTCGGTCGTGGCAGGATTCGAACTCGCGACCACTGGATTACTTACTAATGCAGCGCGCCAATCGATCTGCCACCACCCATCAGATACATAATTATAATGAAATATGACAAAAAACACCAATTGTTTGTTTTTTTTTACTTTTCTTCTGCTATCTTTATTTATTTTATAATGTGATAAATTTATTGCCATAGTACACTGTTTTATATATTTTACATTTACTCTGGTTGGTTGGAAGAAATTGCCATTAGGCAATAAGCCCGCCAGTGTACTAATTATATGCACAGAAAGAAAGAAATAATTAATTAAACAAATAAATTCATAGTATTATATCGATAATGCGTAGTTAATTGCTATGTTTTTATTAAAACTAAATAAGATGGGTCGGTGGCAGAGCGGTTAGCGCGCTGGGCCAGTAATCCAGTGATCGCGAGTTCGAGTCCTGCCTCGACCGATTTCGTTCACCTATAGCACAAGCTTTTATTTGCTTATTTTAGGGAACGTAGGAAGATGTATATGTATTTGTTTAACAAGGACATATTAATTTTTAATAAAAAAAATAAATAAAAAAAAATAATAAAAAAAAAAGTTTTCAAAATTTAAATCTCGTAAGACCAAGACATGCAACAATTTCGATGAACTACACAGAAATGAGGTCGCTTAGAATGATTTTCAATAAAAGAACGATGTATGACATAATAGTCTAGTCTTTCAAGACGAATCGTGTAACGGAGAGTTGAGCGTTTGCCACAGCCCACTCCTATTTCAAATCGAATTACCGAAATTCGTTTATACGGCTCGAGATTATCGTATCGTCATTACACGGGGACGAGGATTATTCGCGTTAAAAATAGACGTTAGGTAATTATTACTCGCCTGCCCCCGTCAGACCCCCTCCGTAGGGCTTCGCCTACCTCCGTAACAGGATTATGAGAAGCCCTCCAAAGGTCACGGAAGTAATTCCATTACAGCTCGGGTTCAGGTGACATGGATACGTACACTCCACACCGCAATCTCGCTCCAGTATTTGCCGTTAACCGCCCTGTTTATTGTGACATCATATTATAACGTCCGCCACAAAACCGTGTGGATTTTTACGATCCAGCATGATAAAGAAATATATGTTTATTATTTTTTTTTTCATTTATTTCCTGTGATGGCAAAAAAAATGACCAAAAGGAAATAATAAAAAATATTTACATTTTAAATTTAATGCAGTTTCTCATAACTTTTGGCAATTATACATTTTATATACCTGAATTATTAATAGAATGAAAGTGAACACATTGAGATGATTTGGCCACATGGGGAGAATGAATGAAATACGAAATGCAAAGTCAAGATAGAGGGTGAGATGACTGAGGGGTTCTTAGTATCTCAAGGTCTTAAGCAGGGCGATGGCTTGGCACCCACACTCTTCAATCTAGCCCTAGAGTATGTCATTAGGAAAACATCCGTAGACACAAGCTCCACTATACACTATAAGAGTAGCCAAATAGTGGGTTATGCGGATGACCTTAATATTATGGGCAGATCCCTCGCAGCTATTCGAGAAGTCTTTGAGCCACTTGAAACGGCAGCAGCAGAAGTAGGTCTGCAGATCAATAAAAATAAAACAAAAGCAATGAAACAGACCAGAAGCGCAAACCGTTGGCAAGGAAACACAATACATTTGAAAGACAATTATGACTTTGAAACTGTTGAAGACTTTAAATACCTGGGTTCCACAATCAACAAAGATAATGAGGACACAACAGAAATAAAAAACAGAATAACAACAGGTAACGGAGCATTCTTCTCTCTTCTACCGGTGTTCAAATCAAGAAGTGTCCATAGAAAAACGAAAATCACGCTGTATAAAACCATTATTAGAACAGTTGTAACATATGGATGTGAAGCATGGACACTTACAGCCAAATCTGCTGAAATACTGGACACGTTTGAGAGACGAGTGCTTCGTAGAATCCTAGGACCTGTGCCTGATGGTGACGCCTGGAGGATTAGATACAATAATGAGCTGTATGCTATCTACAAAACTTCCAGGCTCTCTGTGCATGTCAGATTGAGCAGATTGAGATGGGCCGGACATGTACAGAGAATGCCACCACAGCGAATACCAAAGAAAGTTCTGTGTGGACACCCAGGTGGAAGACGAAAGGTTGGAAGACCGCGGCTGCGATGGGAGGACGAAGTTGGAAGGGATGTTTCCCAACTACTGCAAGTGCCGGGCAGTTGGAAAGTTGCTGCAGAAGATAGGAGAAGCTGGAGGCGAAGACTGACGGAGGCCAAGGCTCGATATGGGCTGTAGCGCCATTGAAGAAGAAGGGAGAATGAATGAGGAACGCCTGACGAAGAAAATGTACATTGCGGTCAGGAATAAAATGAGAGGTCGGGGCCGCCCAAGGAAGGGATGGCACGTCCATGTGAATGGTATTTTGAAAGACGGAAATATTAGAAGCATGAACAACAGACGAACATGTATAAGACAATGTATGAATGTTGACGAGGCGATGAATGTATGTCAAAATAGAAGTAAGTGGCATTCGATTCTCTCTGCCTACCCCATGAGGGACATGGCGTGATGGTATGTATGTATGTATGAGATGTATGTCCAATACATGAAAGAATGAACGATGAACGGTTGACCAAAAAAAATGGGCGTATGTAAGAGATAAGAGTGAATAGCAGAACCCGCCGCAGAACGGGATGATATGACCATATTTTATTTTAAATACCTTAGCAATGTCTGGACAAATAAACTGGTGATACACAATATTAAAAACATCGTCAAGCCCAGCAACAATTACATGTACCTATACATTATTACCTTAATATAATTCATTTAGTAGTGAACGAAAAATAGGTAGAGGTCGGCCAAGGAAAAGTTGGCACGATCATATAAATGGAATTTGTAAGATGGAGACGTTAGAAGTAAGGATAATAAAATAGCGTGTATGAGATGATGCATGGACGTGAATGAAGCGATAAATGTATGACAATAGAGGAGTTTGGAATAGGGAAATGGCGCGATGGTATGGTAGTCTTATTCTCTTCTGCCTACGTTTTACGAAACGAATAATTATTATCAAATAGACTGTTTAAATAAAAAAAATACTCCGTGGGAGTCGTCGCTTCCTCCATTGTCCCATTTAGAATTGAAATACAAGGTGGGCGGAAAGGAAGTGGCGCTCGCTCGCTCCACTCGAGGGTCTCTCTCACAAGTGGGGCCCCGCAGCGCCATTGTCTAACCAAACGACGATCGCAGCTCGGGGTCGTGAATTTTGACAGCCGAGTGAATGTTCGGCTCGGAATGAGTGAGAAAAGGTGCGGGGAAGGGGATGCGGGGAAGGGGATGCGGTGATAATTTAAATTTAAACGCGATGACAAAATAATATTTCATGATAATTTAAGATTGTATTAATTCTTGGACAACTAACAGGTACTATGTCAAATATTAATTTAACACGCACCCAATAACAAGTTATGGATTAAATTTAAAGATATAACTTTGTATTAACCACGTTTTTTGGTTGAAACGATGCGACCGGTTTCGGAACTAACCGTTCCCTCATCAGGCTAACTTTCAACTGAAACAGAATGTGACGACGTGCTTACAAGAAATCTATGGGGGTGGAGGTAGAGGTAGGGTGGGGGTACTTAGGGTTGGGTCTTGTGCAGGGTGGGTCCGATTGGCTGAAGGATTAGAAGTAAAAGGAAACATATTTAATAATGGACTGAAAGATAAATTTAACTGATTGTTTATTATGTTCTGTTTCTGATTGTTTATTATGTTCTAATTTTTCAGAATTCGCAGAACACTTAGTACTTAATGATCATCAATTTAATATGCAATCGGGAACAAAAATTTTACACGTCAACAAAGTAGGTCTCCGTCTTGATAATTTAGAGTCGCTAGAAATTAAAAAGTGTATTAATTCAAAACAGAACATAATAAACAATCAGTTAAATTTATCTTTCAGTCCATTATTAAATATGTTTCCTTTTACTTCTAATCCTTCAGCCAATCGGACCCACCCTGCACAAGACCCAACCCTAAGTACCTCTACCTCCGCCCCCATAGATTTCTTGTAAGCACGTCGTCACATTCTGTTTCAGTTGAAAGTTAGCCTGATGAGGGAACGGTTAGTTCCGAAACCGGTCGCATCGTTTCAACCAAAAAACGTGGTTAATACAAAGTTATATCTTTAAATTTAATTTGTTAAATATGAACCACAAAGTTAACATTCAAACATTTGAAAATACAAGTTATGGAGATTAATAATATTTATCGTCTCATAGATCCAGACAGAAAATACAATTTAAAAATGTGTCTCCGCCGGGGATCGAGCCAGGGACATTTAGCACAGCAGTCAGATATCTATCCAACAGCCGCGAATGCCGTCAATACAATTTTATTAAAGCATACAGTCCGCTATCTTTAACTTGGTATTGTATGTAAATCAAACTGTGTATATACTTGCACTTGCGAGTTATTCATACAAGTAAAGATAAGTATCAATTTAGGTAATTGGTGTTTTTGATAACCTCCACCGGAAATACTACCCAAAAAACTGGTAATAGACTGGCTGAAAAAGTAATGGCAGAATACAATCTGCTCATATCCTAAATAATTCACTACTCTCTGCCTTCATAACCTGAGAATCTCTACCATAGCTTGGTGACATTCATCATTTCCATTACTATTTAATGGGTTCAAATAACTGAGAGGTTACTGTATATTTTTCCTTTCTATTTTTGTTTAATTATGTCTGATGACTCTTTTGCATTCAATAAATAACATGTAACCTTAGACCAAATTGGAAAATTACTGCTTCAGAATAGACTCGTCTAGGGAGGCAGTACATTTCCAAACAGGAACAACTGTACACTCTACATATTACGTTTAGAGACAATGACTCTCACCGAAAGGAACGCTGAAAGATTGCAATGCATGCAGCAATCCATGGAAAGGTTCTTGCTCGGAGTAAGTCAGAATCCTAAATGAAGAAGTAAGGCATCGGACCCGAAAAGTAGACGTCACGGTGGTGAGCAGGGCATGTCGCAAGACTAGTTAGTGAGTGATGGGCCCTAAGAATCCTTAAATGGAGACCATGGGATAATAGAGGAGGCATCGGCAGGCCCCAAAATAGATGTTATCAGGACGGCGGGGAGAAAATGGATGCAAATGGCATCAAACAAAGATGAAAGGAAATAGAAGAGGTCTATTTCCAGCAGTGAAAGGAAGAAAGCTGATAAAGAAGAAGATTTTTACTGTCATTTTTTTTAATATTGTTACTTTTTTGTTATTTTGATCTGTAAAAATAATGAAAAATAAATCATTTTATTTCTCCGTTTTACCCAGGAGTCAAATATCTATCTAAATGAGGCATGAAGGCCGAGAAATTTATTCAAATTGTCAACTAATCGTTCCCTATGTGAATTTTTCCAATACTAGTCATCGATAATTTAAAGTAGGCATGTGTTTCAACTTGTATTTATTCTGATTCATTGCATATTGGATTAGAGGCCGTATTGTCACGTTATCTGTTTGGTAAATATAACAGAATACTTCAAATATGTAAAATGGATTTTGTACGCTGTAATAATTCATCCACGTTTAATGGGAATTAGTCTGAAAATTCGTACCGAAAGAATATCCTACCTTATATTCTAGAATTATCCAACGCACGTTTAATCTGTAAGACTCGGTAACAAATTAATATATTTATGAAAGTTAATCGAGCGAATACCGTACGCTTCGAGAAATGGTGGCGTTGGATATTATAACGCAAAATCGGCTAAAATGATGAATTAAAACCACCAAATACTCTATAAAGTTCCATGTTTGTAAGGGTAACTTTCGCGTGCTTATGAAAAGAGTTTATACACGATACAAATCATTGAAAACCTAAAAATTTGTTGATCTTTAGCATTTTCTGAACAAACATGATTTGAAATTGAAATGGAATTGAAGTTTTTTTCTCTACGACGCGACGGACATAACATAACTATACATCGAGTATAGTTATGAAGTAATTAAAAAATGCGATGATAAAGGATATTTTTAGAGGATGCTAAATTTTAAAATTGTAAATAGTTTATTTAGTAAAGAAATGTTGAAAATAGGTATTTTTTCGAAACTCACTGTTCATATTTGAGAAATTTTATTTCAAATTGCGATGTTTGAGTTTATGTGTCCTCTGCTACATATTCGGGTCCTCTTATCATCCGTCCTGAAGAAGGAGAGGTCGTTTCAAACGATTCATTCGTTATTCAAACGACAAATAACATTCTTACATTCACGAAAACTTCAAACTTACATTCACAAAAAAACATAACAATCTACTTATGTAAGAAATAGAATGATTATTGAATAGTACTGTAAAACATTCTGCCGTGGTCGAACTCTCTTTATTTTATGGTACTTATTAATAAATATTGGTCGCTTTATACAATCCTTATGTTTTTTTTTTCATTCATAATCCTTAAAGATTGACTTGGATGACTCGACAATAATAAATCTTATATCTACGTATGACGCAAGTAAAAATTTATCCATCGCCAACATTCATCCTTAGAATCTCCCCTCTTTCGAGTGGCGTTTCCTATTGTCAAATGCAAATATTCCTCCCTTTCTACCACTTGACTCTTGAACACATTCGTTGAATGGGACAAGACAGTACAAATACGAATAATATCATCTTTCATCTTTTGTCGCGTGTCTCTGAGTGGTTGAATGTTATTTGCATTTCTGCTGACGTATGTACATTATGATGTATTGTCTTGCACAATGACAGAAATCTCTCTTTCCCGCGTGGACTGGAGAACAATCCCGATGCGTTTCAACGCCTAGTGGATCAGATCACGCCTGGTGTTTTAATCCCATCGTGTTGGCAATGTGGGTACAGATCTTATTGTTTGTTGTATTAAGTATTTGTTAACCACTCCAACTCAGTCATATTCGACACGGTTTATAGTTTCCGGCAAATATATTGAGAATTTTCGTTGTGGAGGGGAATACCATCTGTCATTATACATATTGTATCTAAATTGGTTTTTTTCTTTTTAATTTTTAATCGATTTACATAAATTGGAAAAGAAACATCCTCAATAACAATGTTTTTTGCTGTATGAGAAGGAATTTGGAAGGAAATGGGAGGTTATGGGAAGCGTGCGTGATATCACTCAGGTGAGTGATGAGGTAACGTGGCCAAAATGGATGGTTTAAATTTTAAATCTTCTATGAGATGAGTTGAAAAGATCAATGTCACGGAAGAAAGAATCATAATCTCTGCTTGCTCTGTATATGAAAGAATGCTGTGCATAATTTGTGCCACAAATGGGAGTTTGAATGTTTTGTTTTTTCTAGTTTGTCTCGTCGGTATGTTGAAGGGAATTTTAGCAAGAAGTGCATCGGTGTCAATGACACTGTTAACTATTTTGTGCAGGAATGTCGTATCAAATACATTTCGCCTGTTTTCCAAAGACACTAACTTGTGGCGTATCCGGGAAAGAGACAAGTCACTATGATGCTGTCGGTTCATGTAGTCTAGATGTTTAACAATTTGTTTTGGGTGTTTTCGATTCTATCTATATTCATTATGTATTAAGGATTCCAAACGACGTGAAACAAACTCAACGCAATAACGCACACATGAGCAGTATAAAGTTTTCACAGTGGTAATGTTCTTAAAAGACTCACATACCCGTAATATAAAATTTAATATGGTATATGATTATTTGCAAATTTTTATCTACCTCCTCCCCTCACTTCCTTACCTGGACTCACCAGCGAATGCTTATTGACAGTAAAATCATTTTCTTTTCAAGCCCTCGTCTCTGTTCTGTCCCCTCCACATCCCCGGTAGGAACCCCTCGACAGACACCTCTAAAATTTAATAAATTATGGCGCAAATATATATGGTTGTCTCGGATCACACATCCCATTTAGTAATAAGGCTTCCCTCGCTTAAAGTTTTTTTGTTTTATAAGTTGATTTTTTCAAACAATTTATTTTAATTTCCTGTATCTTTCCATTGTTTCAGGTATATAAAGATGCTTTGAAAGACGACTTCAGACACCGCTGCGCTCGGTGACTGGTATAATTCAACAATTATTTATTTACAACTAAGTGGGTTTATTGCAATAAGCCAATCTCTTCCGACCAACACGAACAACGTGAAACCTCGAATTAATTTGGCGCACCAGTACACTATGAAACTTAACAATAAATAGCAAATACAGATCATATATATCGAATATCGTTCAAAAATTATTTTATATGTAGATAACTATAGATTGTGAAGGCGTAACTTTTAAACTTTTAAATACTCCATACTCTAGCTGATTGTATATTCTTACCTAAAAAGAATAGCGAATTTTTTGTTTTTTTTTTCATATCCTTATATAGACTTATCTTTATTATCGATAGTGGATATACAGAGTTATTTTTATAATTGGCAATTCTTCCAAGAGAGAGTGGTCTATGCCTTGACTCAATGCAGAAACAGGATTAAAGTGAACAATGGTAAATTATAACTTGTAAGTACGTAGTTTTAGGTATTTTAATAAGATTTTTAAAGACTAAAATTTTCTATACATTAAGTTATCTTTTCTTATTTTTTTTCTTGAGCTAAATGACACTTTGTCTAGGGGGCCAGGCCAGATTCAGAAAGTCAAAATGAACGGCGGGCCGCAGAAGTAAACTAGAAATATAGCTTATCACATTTAATTCAAAATCCCAATTGTGAAATTTTACAAATATTGAGAGATGAATATATTTTAATTATTTTATGTTGGTAACCAATAATTCGTTTTCTATGAATTCACAAAACAAAAAAGATTTCCGCGCATTGAAAATTCTTAAATAATTGTGTTTTTTTTTCAAATCTGATTTCACATCTTCCTACAATTCCTAAATTGAGCATAAATGCTTGTGCTATAGGTGAACGAAATCGGTCGAAGCAGGATTCGAATTTAATAATTCAAGAATTTAATGACAAATATTGTAGTATGTAATAATAACAAGTTGCATGTAACACTTGAGATCCAAGTGTCGATTGCGATAGTATGTATAGTTGAAGAATATGCACCAAACTATAAACCCATAATCCATTTTTTTATGATGAATGTAACATGTACATATACATTCCCTAAAATAAGCATTAATGCTTGTGCTGTAGGAAATGAAATCGGTCGAGGCAGGATTCGAACTCGCAACCACAGGATTACTAGCCCATCACGCTAACCGCTCTGCCATCACCCATTTAATCTGTTATCTCCTGAGCCAAAGGCACCGGGTTCGATTGCCTCGGTGATCGGTGGAAACATAATAATAATAATAATATATTTATTTAGACGAGAATGTATGATTGAAAGAAATATCGTAAGTAAGATGAAAATAAATGCCCTAATGTGGTTCGGCCACATAGAAAGAATGAGTGATGACCGTCTGACAAAAAAAGTATACAAGGCTGATAAAAGAGGAATGAAAAGTAGAGGTCGGCCAAGAAAGAGTTGACACGATCACATAAATGGGATTTTGAAAGATGGAGATGTTAGAAGTAAGAATAATAGAAGAGCGTGTATGAGACGATGTATGGACGTGAATGAAGCGAGGAATGTATGTCAAGAGAGAGGAGTCTGGCGTTCGGTTCTCTCTGCCTACCCCAAATAGGGAAATGGCGTGATGGTATGGGTATTTATTTAACATAAGAAAAGAAAACTTACAGAAACAATGCACCACAGAGACCACTCAGTATTTATATAACAAACAAACAAAAAAATATACAAAACAAAAAACATATTAAACAAAAATAATAATAATAATAAAAAAACATGGGTGCTCCCTGATTGGCATCATTCCATCACTTTATCTATGTCTTTCTAACTAGGGATAATTCCTGTTTTAAGTAAGGACAATTTCAATGTATTTTCATTACGCTTTTACATCATGCCATAGAAATTTCAATCGATTGAATTAAAAAAGAACATTAACATCAATATAAGAAACGATAAGAAAAACATTTTTGCATTAACAAAATGAAAAATAAAGCATTATGGAAAAGAATGACAGCAGAACTAAAACATTACCTAAATTAGTATGTTTGTTAACTTATATTCCGATTGCGATTGACCTATACTCAGCAACCACCTATTTACAAACTTTTTCAGAACATTAAACACTCATTGTGTGGCAAACGCTAGGTAAGGTATTGTAAATTTTCGGACCAAGAAAGGAGTAGTGCTTTTGGGCGTACGTCTTACGGACTTTCCCTATATTTAACAATCCCCTGCTTCCACATCTTAATAAATATCAATTGATTTTAGTCTAGATCTGTGATAATATTAACATGATAAGTACCTATCCAGAATGTGTAGACTTAGTACCTATATAATCTATAACCAACATATTGGTAGGTAGGTATGTGATCATATTAGACTGTCTTGTTTGGTTTCCATACTTGAATCTTGAGATGTAGATATGAGGCGTAACAAACATATTCTCTTTGTGTTAGAAGTGGTAAAAATCACGATCTCATAGGTACCTATTATATTTAAAACACTTACTCCCCGGCACACGTGGTAGCATTATGTATATTCAATATGAGTCTCATATCCTCTCTCATACCGCCCTCATATCCCATCTTACACCATCCGAGATACAATACAGCACTCATTCTACAACTATGTATCTCTTTTATCTTAATATAATTAAAGTTTTAATTTAATTATTTTTAGACTCGTGTATCATTTTATATGACAATGCACACCTGTCGCTGGCTACCTCACATTGGGTGATACGCCGTGATGGTATGAATGAATGAATGGAACAAATATTTCGACCGAAAGTACCTACACATACCTACTTGATGGAATTGCATTTAAAAGTATTATAAAAAAAAATATTCGTGGCTTAGTTGGTTAAATGTCTCACACCTGAGCCAAAGGAACCCGCGTTCGATTCCCGGTGGAGGCACAGTTTTTTATTGTTTTCAGTCTGTAGGCGTTCGTCCTGCTCTTCTCTAAGAAGAGCAGGACGAACGCCTTCAGTCTCGCTCGGCAGTTACTAGTCAAATTGTGGCGAATGTTGTTGTGTGGTTCGGGCACACCGCCGGCGCAGACGTCGGGTCAGACATCCTGTGTTGACAACTAGACGTCAAATCTGACAGGTGGTGATTGCGTCGGATGCCCCCGGTGTTAGCCCGCGGAACCTTCGGACGCCAACACGAGGACCGAGGGGTCGGGGTACAAGCCCCTCCGACTTGAAACGGAGTGTTCTTAGCGGCCGATTTCGAGACCAATCGGAGGCCCTGACGTGTGTGGTTGGATTCTCGGGGGCAGTGGTTGAACCCGATGGATGGTGGATATTTTGTGTTTGTCCGATGTTGCGGCTGCGTCCGGTGGTGAACAGGGCCAATGGGCTCTATAGTGTCGCCGGCGTGGAAGTGGATCGCGATCTCCCTCGATGTATGTGTGACGAAGTCTCTAGAATGTGGCAACTTGTTATCGGATGCGTGTTAAATTAGTATTTGACATAGTAGGTACATGTTATTTACCCGAGAAGCTATTACAAATAAAATTAAAATAATTCATGGAATAAATATGGACGCATATTATAAGATTCTGCAATGTTTTCATTAAAAAGACATTTTTATTGACAATAACATCTCGATAGAGACGAAGTTGGGATTTTATAGAAGAACCAGGAACTCAGGCACCTACAGGGCTTACGACCTGTCATCGGCTGGTTTACGTGATCACTTTATGCGCTTGCGCAACGTTCACCAACTATGCCTTTATTGAGTTCCCTGATCAATGTAAATTTTTTTTCAATAAAAATATCATTTGACTCCCGACAGGTAAAAAAAAATCCAATTTTTGCGTATATGCAATTAAAAAATTAATTTAAAAAAAAACTTTCATTTAATGACGAAACAGTATGATAACCGTTGCTCCTTGTTGTTTGAGTGTAAAATACGATGATCTCAAGTTTCCGCGCAACAACAACAATCATAAAGCACGCATCGCACTCACAGCATATCGGGCCGATCTCTGCGTCGCGTCGGCTCAACTCGAGTGTTTCCGATCGAACGTTGAAACACGCGAAACGTACAAGGGAGGATGTTGCCACTCCAAAGAATATAGAAAGTGACGTTGTTTGTCTGTATTAGGTACTCTGTCAATTTTTCGCCGGGTATCATGTAGAGAGCACTGAAAAATGTATAATTATAGATACTGGTGGCTACCGATGTACAGTCCAAACTTTAGTAGTTAGTATACTAATTTTATTATTCATTCATTCATACCATCATTGAAAACATCTTTTGGTCAAAACAGGTATTATTAAAAACATTTTTTTAATAATACCTGTTTTCTCAGATTTTGTATCCATATCTCAAAACTTATAAGACTTAGAAACATGAATGTTTTTTTAAATGATAGATATTTTATAAATCTAAACATTGGCTTGATACGTTTTCACACAATCTTCTCACTTTTTTGTAAAATCAAATAAACCATAGTATTTTATGTAACGCTCGATTCAAATACACTAACTTGGACGCACACGATTGTAATCTTTAAGGACGTTCATTCTCATACAATAGTTAACATAGTTTGCATTTGTCCTGCCTACATTGCCTTACCCTGCCCCTTAAAGAAATAACATCACAATGAATATTCAAAATGAATATTAAAAAATACATCATAAATTATGGGAGGACAGAACTAACACAAATACTTAGTATTCAACAATAACTACTAAAATAATTCAAAATTAAAATTATTAACAACATTAATTTGTAACTATGCCGTATTGTGTTTGCGATGCTCTTTGAGTAACACATAAAAATATTTGATTTTATTTGGGAACCATGTGATTCATATTATTTACACCAACATAGTTCTATGGCTCTGAAATAAAAATCGTTTCAGAGATTGGATTTATGACAGGTATTATGGCGTACTTACATTGGGACCTGGTTGATCTGTTTTGTGTGAGCCCATATGTTTGTTGAGGTAATGATTGTGAGTGCAGAATGTTGAGATTGTGTACATATTTATTTAGTGTGGAACGGGAACAATCACCTGGTTCATAATTGCATATTATTGTCAATAGAAATTGTAAACTGCTAGCGCTAGAACAGGATTTCCTAGGTGGGCAGCAGTAATCTACATATTGTTGTCATTATAAATATGGTGTGATAAAAGGTAAATAAATAAATTGAATATTCCACACTGTGTAGTAACCAGCGCCACAAGAAAGAACCACACACGAGCCTCGTCACCTGAAAAGGCACAATGTGTGGTGTACCTCATTGTTAAACTATATAAGATGTTATTGTTGCCTGTTGTATTTTCGGCTAGCTTCAATGTCCCGCCGTTGGCCAAGAATGTAAATATGTGAAGGAATAAGCAATCGTTTTTATAATATTGTCACACAAACTGGGAATTAATTTAAATTTGATTGATTATAATTATTGTAAATCATTTAAAGTTGGTCATCTCATTCCTTTGTCATCATCATCATCGTTGGCGCTACAGCCCTGTGTGGGCCCTGGCCTCCTCCAGAATCCTTTTCCAACTGTCCCTGTCCTCCACCGCTCTCCTCCAGTTTGCTATTCCGTTCGCTCTTATGTCATCTTCTGTGTCGTCCAGTCATCTTAGCTTGGGCCTGCCTCTACTTCTTCTGCCCTCTGGAATGGTATTAAGAACCTTTTTGGGGACCCGATCATCATTTATCCGGCTGACATGTCCCAACCATTGTAGTCTACGTACTTTTATGACTTGTACAATGTTGGGTTCGTCATATAATGCCTGTAGTTAGTGATTATATCGCATCCTCCAAAGTACATTATCATTTACTGGCCCAAAAATCGTTCTCGGGATTCCTTTGTACATAGCGTAAACAAAATTTCTACAAAATCGAACTATGAAAAATATTTGAAATTTGATTGAATTAAGTTGTCCACAACCCATTCGTTATTATATATTGCCATCAAGTGCGAATAAAGTATATAAAATTTGTGCAAGCTTGGACTATGTGAAATATCACTGATTATATCAACGTTGAATAGATTTAGGTCTTGAAAAATGAAACGAAAAAAATTATGCCGACCGCCGTGGCTAAGTTGGTAAGCCGTTTGACATAATGACAAAAAAATATTTAAATTCATTTCTCACGAAAATATTGCTTCTCTGTACAGGACTCGCTGGTTAGTCGGAATAAATTGCCAAAAGGAAATAAACTCGCCACTTGCGCAGGGTGCAAGGAAGTATTAAAATGCAAAAAATATAACAAATTAAGTGGATATAATATCTTTTCATGAGAACGCAATAGTCACCCTTAATAATGTGGAATTACCCTTAATAATGTGGTATATTGTAATTTAGTCGATTTAGATTTCATTCATACCATTCATACCATCACGGCATATCCCACAATGTGGGGTAACCAGCGAAAGGTGTGCGGGTGTGCATTGCCTTATAAAAGGGAGCACAACATATCTGTATACCCACACACCAGTCTCGTCTCACCTAAAAAGGCACTATATTCAGAATGGGTGGTGAACTTCATTGCTGAACTATGTGAGATGTTATTGTTGCCTGTTGTATTTTCGATTACCCGGCTCTTACGGGACACTCGAAAACAATAATAGAAAAGAGTGGAAGCACTATTCAAAGCCGGTGCCTCATAAAAATAAGCGCGTTATATTATATTCTCTTAGATTGACGTCTACTTTTGTTTTTGTTAGGTATGTAGTGTTGGCCACAACCCATCCGTATTTACTAATATCACTTTTCTTATCCTCAGTTATATGTTCTTCCAATGTATGTAACACATGTACCTACGTGTTGTTTATTCTATTAACTAACAGGAAAAACCTAAATCCTCTCAATACATTCTGTGTTGGTACTATTGTCTTATCAGATCGATCCACACCGACATTCTTTCGTTATATTATATTCTCTTAGATTGTCGTCTACGTGTTGTTACGAAGTAATGTAGTGTTGGCCACAACCCATCCGTATTTACTAATATCACTTTTCTTATCCTCAGTTATATGTTCTTCCAATGTATGTAACACATGTACCTACGTGTTGTTTATTCTATTAACTAACAGGAAAAACCTAAATCCTCTCAATACATTCTGTGTTGGTACTATTGTCTTATCAGATCGATCCACACCGACATTCTTTCGTTATATTATATTCTCTTAGATTGGCGTCTACGTGTTGTTACGAAGTAATGTAGTGTTGGCCACAACCCATCCGTATTTACTAATATCACTTTTCTTATCCTCAGTTATATGTTCTTCCAATGTATGTAACACATGTACCTACGTGTTGTTTATTCTATTAACTAACAGGAAAAACCTAAATCCTCTCAATACATTCTGTGTTGGTACTATTGTCTTATCAGATCGATCCACACCGACATTCTTTCGTTATATTATATTCTCTTAGATTGGCGTCTACGTGTTGTTACGAAGTAATGTAGTGTTGGCCACAACCCATCCGTATTTACTAATATCACTTTTCTTATCCTCAGTTATATGTTCTTCCAATGTATGTAACACATGTACCTACGTGTTGTTTATTCTATTAACTAACAGGAAAAACCTAAATCCTCTCAATACATTCTGTGTTGGTACTATTGTCTTATCAGATCGATCCACACCGACATTCTTTCGTTATATTATATTCTCTTAGATTGGCGTCTACGTGTTGTTACGAAGTAATGTAGTGTTGGCCACAACCCATCCGTATTTACTAATATCACTTTTCTTATCCTCAGTTATATGTTCTTCCAATGTATGTAACACATGTACCTACGTGTTGTTTATTCTATTAACTAACAGGAAAAACCTAAATCCTCTCAATACATTCTGTGTTGGTACTATTGTCTTATCAGATCGATCCACACCGACATTCTTTCGTTATATTATATTCTCTTAGATTGGCGTCTACGTGTTGTTACGAAGTAATGTAGTGTTGGCCACAACCCATCCGTATTTACTAATATCACTTTTCTTATCCTCAGTTATATGTTCTTCCAATGTATGTAACACATGTACCTACGTGTTGTTTATTCTATTAACTAACAGGAAAAACCTAAATCCTCTCAATACATTCTGTGTTGGTACTATTGTCTTATCAGATCGATCCACACCGACATTCTTTCGTTATATTATATTCTCTTAGATTGGCGTCTACGTGTTGTTACGAAGTAATGTAGTGTTGGCCACAACCCATCCGTATTTACTAATATCACTTTTCTTATCCTCAGTTATATGTTCTTCCAATGTATGTAACACATGTACCTACGTGTTGTTTATTCTATTAACTAACAGGAAAAACCTAAATCCTCTCAATACATTCTGTGTTGGTACTATTGTCTTATCAGATCGATCCACACCGACATTCTTTCGTTATATTATATTCTCTTAGATTGGCGTCTACGTGTTGTTACGAAGTAATGTAGTGTTGGCCACAACCCATCCGTATTTACTAATATCACTTTTCTTATCCTCAGTTATATGTTCTTCCAATGTATGTAACACATGTACCTACGTGTTGTTTATTCTATTAACTAACAGGAAAAACCTAAATCCTCTCAATACATTCTGTGTTGGTACTATTGTCTTATCAGATCGATCCACACCGACATTCTTTCGTTATATTATATTCTCTTAGATTGGCGTCTACGTGTTGTTACGAAGTAATGTAGTGTTGGCCACAACCCATCCGTATTTACTAATATCACTTTTCTTATCCTCAGTTATATGTTCTTCCAATGTATGTAACACATGTACCTACGTGTTGTTTATTCTATTAACTAACAGGAAAAACCTAAATCCTCTCAATACATTCTGTGTTGGTACTATTGTCTTATCAGATCGATCCACACCGACATTCTTTCGTTATATTATATTCTCTTAGATTGGCGTCTACGTGTTGTTACGAAGTAATGTAGTGTTGGCCACAACCCATCCGTATTTACTAATATCACTTTTCTTATCCTCAGTTATATGTTCTTCCAATGTATGTAACACATGTACCTACGTGTTGTTTATTCTATTAACTAACAGGAAAAACCTAAATCCTCTCAATACATTCTGTGTTGGTAGGTACTATTGTCTTATCAGATCGATCCACACCGACATTCTTTCGCGCACGCTCATCAGTTAGGTGATTTTATAACGAGTCAAATTTCCTAGTCCTATCTTCCTGAATTGTTTTGCACCCACCTTGTTTCTATGTCCGAGCAGAATGACCAGATATCATACCAACTTTTATATTACAATGAAAGTGTCATAAAACTACACACAGGTTGCTTTTGTGAAGCGTAATTGTACGATATGCAATTCGTTATTTCATAAATTAAATTTTTGTGAGAGCTCTGTTTGTGCGTTTACGACTAATGTTTTGTTCTTAATCTTAATATTTTGATTGATAAGCTGTTTAATTCTTAATATAAATAATGCATAGGTACATCACTAGTCTACAAAATATTAATATTTTTTTATTTTTTAAATTGTCAATACTGACGGTGTTTGAGGTGTAGAACTGCATTATACTAGATATTTTTTTATCATACAAAAATTATTATGGTTCTACATGTATATTAAGGACGAACGTTTCGGCTGACTGGGCCCTTATCAACTGGTAAACATAGAATATTGTTTTTTTTTTCTTTATATAGTACACTACAACTGTTTAGGATATTTCATAATTGTAATGTAAAGTAATTATAGTGTCCCTATACACTACTTATTTGTTGGGGTGGAACTCTTAGTAATTGTAAGTAAAAGATGTCTATTCTTTTACACTTTAATTACAATACGTCAAATATACAAGATACAATTCAAGGTCAAATACTATTACAATTCACGGAGGTATCTATCAACGGCGGAACGATGAATGACGCGCCGCGTGCCCATTCAAACACTATATACACACACAGACATGCTATCTCTTTCACTCACATATCTCACAGTAATTTGTATAGTTGTAAAATAAACCAATTTCTAGTATATAAAGAAAAAACAATATTATTTTTTCTTTGGTTGGCAGGTGCGCGAACCACTACGCCGAAAATAGTCGAGATGTTTACCGACACAATATTTACGAAATGACCGCACTCCATGCCCGAGCGCAATACGTTCCGTTTGCCTCCGCTCTTTCGTCTTGTTTCGTTTTTTTCACCGTATCCCGATAAGCTTCTGAGGTATCTTGTATTACCAATTCCATTTCACCCCGTGTTGTGTGTGATTCCTTTTGATTCTGTTTTGCCGGGGACTCTCCACCCCGCACCGTCCCTTCCCGTCCCCGTGAGACATCCCACGTCTCCTCGATCCAATCTGTGATCTAGAACTTTCGTTACGTGTACCTACATATTTACCATACACCCATGTACAGTCGTATGACTAATTATTATGGTCACCTTAAAAATTTGTCTTCTTTTTGACTGCATGCATTTATTTATTTATTTCATCTCAGAAAACTACAGATTTAATTAAATTTGATTTTTCAACCGACAAAACTTGATGGTATTCCATTTACCATTAAAAAAATATATAAGAGAAATATTAAAAATTAAACGAACTTTTTTGTTATTCCACTTTAAATGACTACCAGAGTTTTTATAGACAGACAAGATAGAATTTTTCATATTCGATCGATTTTTTTTTGTAAAATATTTTAATACTGAACTATGAGTAACAATTATACAAGCAAAAACTTCTTTATGTTTACTACTTGAAATGTGTTGTAGGTGTTAGTCATTTAAATAAAAGTGGAATAATTAAAAAGTTCGTTTTATTTTAAATAAATAAATTTTAGTTAGGTAGGTATTTTACATTTCATTATTTGTATGAAAGTTGAGCCAAAATTTTATAAATATAAATCAATTTTAATATATTTTTTTAAGGTGGTCATAATATATTGTTACCCGACTGTATATCGTAAGTTAATATATGTTATGTCGATACTGGCTACACTGGCGTGAAAGTCACTACAGATTTACAACACATACGATCAGTAGGTATCCAAGAATCCCTTATTTGTATATATATATTTTACGCAAATCGCTGCCGCAAAATCGTATACCAGGATTTTTCGCTGTATTACGATTTGCAACTTTTCACTCCCCACTGTTTATTTATGTACTTACTTTTGTTTAGCTGTTGTTTTGAACAGATTCTATTATTGTATGGAGCCTATTTTGAGACTACTATACTACCTTCCGAACTCACTAAGGGCTTTTTTTTGTCGGGGTGGGTGGAAGAGTTTGCCTTATGGTAAATATACCCGCACTTGCGCTCTTGTTTGTAGGTAGAAACCAGTAGCGGAATTGCTTATAGAAGCCGAAAATCTTGGCTTGCCTATGAATATTATATTATAAAATTCAAGACCTAATATTTTTTGTCTGTTTTATTGAAACCATACTACAAGATTAAAAAATTGAACCGTATGTAGATACGATGCTTTACAGGGCCACAAATGTAAATATTGTTTTGGCATGTGATTTTAAAATATTTTCATAGACACTCAAATGAACAACGATGCTAAAAAACATTAAATTTTCAACATTTCTCAATTTTCCTTCAGCTTGCCTAGTCCGAAGGTTCTAGGCACGCCCCTGGTAGGTACATACATTTTATTAAATAAAATTATGTTTGGTACCAAGAAATTAAAATTATTATTTATATATCAAGATTCAGCGACAGCCAAAATAACTTCTTAGTATAAAGGCTGATTTTTTTTCTGTACAAGGATACCACAGGAGGTAACAATAACAACGATTGAATAATATAAACCCTAAGTTAGTAGTCATATTTGGGCCACATTCTGCGAGGAGAAAAGTATCAATTGTTGCAGCTGATAATACAGGGCAAGATTGAGGGTCGTCGTGGAGTTGGGAGAAGGCAGATGTCTTGGCTGCGCAATATCCGACAGTGGACTGGAATAACGCAGGTAGGAGAGCTGGTCCGAATGGCGCAGGACAGAGAGGCATTCTCCAGAGTGATCGCCAACGTTGGGAGGGAGCTGATACGGCACACAGAGAAGAGGAGAAGTGGTTTTGATTTCACCGTTTGACGGGACTTGCCCCCCAGGTGACAGGTAGGTAAGTTCTTAATGAAAATTTGAAATAGTATCAGATTAGAGTTTCTACAGATCTGTCCAAGGGATTTTGTTCATTCTCTGCGATGCAACCAAATCTCAAAAGCTTCCAGTGAAATGCTTAATCAAGGGAGAGACGAAGTGCTTGGCGCTGATCAATCTTGGGATTGTGACCCAGAAGAAGACGAAGAATATCCAAGTGCTGTGGTATCAGTGTGGGCTTGTTATTAATGTTTATATGCGATAGAGGCCATGCGGGTTAGTTGTCACCTCGTCCGTCGAGAATCCATTAAGTTTGACGGGTCGGGTAATTAGGTTGCGATTAACTACGCACATATTACGTTATTCCGTATCACGCGCCGCCGAGAGCCTGCGACGATAGCGTAGCACCGCATCGCACCGCACCTCCCCTACGATCACGCTCGAGACATTGTCGTAAATATTGCTGTATTGCCCCGTGTGCCGTTTCATCACACACCACCTCCCTGCATAACCAAATTACCATTTTGTCTTCGGCTGAAGGCAAGAGATAGTATATTCTGGAAATAACTACACAATATTCTGGGGTCACACGATATAGTAGGTACAACACGTTTTTTTCATTATTTTATTTCAGAAAACTACAGCTTTGTAAATTGTGTGGTTAGATATATTATGGTGCTATTAAAAGTAGTACAAGCCAATAGTGTTTTCTTCAATTTAAAAATAATGAATTAAAAATATTTAAACAAGTATGCTGAGCAGTAAGGAAAAGAATAACAATAATCTGAGAGAAAAAAACGATTGATAAAAAAAAACAATGCATGTAGAGAATAAAATGAGGAAAAGGAGGGATTGTTGGTGTGAAAGGAAGAGCTTGTTTGAAAGAGTTAGGGAACTTGGTTGAGAAATCGGTTTTTGCAGTATAAATCATACTGAATAAACAGTGGCGCATACATTGTATAGGTATTATAGCCATTCACACTTTATTATTACTGCAAAAATACGTACACCGCTAAATAAATAGGAAAAAGGGAGAAAAATGTAAATAAATAAATAAATAAAACACATTGTTAATGGTTCCTATTATTGCATAATGTTGTGCAGTAGTTTTATGCTAAAGTTCTGCAGTGAGGTTTCCTAATTCAAGGTAATTTCATGAATTAAAAAATCCAACTTAGGGTATATAAAATAAGTAAATAGTATTAGTCCTAAATTCTGGCCTATGATGTGTGTTATACTGTAATCCTGAAATGAAATCTTACAAAATACAATGGCGTCTTAACCCACCGCGCCCTGATCGTTGAAGCGTGATAGAATCAGTACTTGGATCGTTAATACTTTGTGTATTATGTAGGTAAAGTATTTGTTTGCTCGTTCCCTGAAGATGCGTCAGTCGTAAGTCGCGAAGCGTAACCGCTATAGATTGAAACACAATAAGCGCTCCTACATATTATATACCTACATATGTTTATATCACCGTCACTGTACATTGATACAGTGTGTTTTATTGTAATATACTTGCTACAAATTTATTTACTAGTGTGATCGACTGGCAGAAATTCTCTACTGGTAATAAGTACACCACATTATGTGAAGAATAAGGTTAGAAAAATTATTAATAATTTCGTTTTGCGATTGTAGACATGGTTACATTCGAGATGGTCGAAAAATCATGTAAGTAGAATAAATGCCATAGAAAAGGGGTCTCTCAGTAGGGTATGCAAAAATTATGTATGACAGAATAAAAGCTGAGTGTAACTTGAAAAAGGATGTTGTTAACAGAATGAAAGTAAACTCACGTAGGTGGTTTGGTCACGTGAAAATAACGAATGAAGAACGACTATAAAGGAAATTAAATTATACCGATACCTTCACGTTGAAATTATACGCTTTTTGTGTAAAAAAAACAAATAAAAAATAAAATTAAGAGATACATTGCAAACGGATAAGATTCTGGTCAATAATGCCGCTGCAGTTAAGGGCGTCCTAAGATACATTATCTGGAAAAATGGGGGTATGGTCATAAAGATAAAATGAGAATTTACAAGGCACGCGTAAGACCAGTGATGACATATGACAGTCAGAAGTAATCAAACGCTGAGGACAAACGATAGCAGGTAAAACCTTGAGAGACAGAGTGAGGAACACCAGAATAAGGGAAACATGTGAGGTTGATGATATCATCAAATATCTAGATGGTATAAATATCATATATAAATATCTCAGTCTATTATGAACTATTTCTCTAAATTTCAAGTATTGGACATAAGACAACTATACAAATACACAATCTTAAAACATTTCAACTCGAAATCGGAGAGACACACTCTAGGATAACAGGTACACCAAACTAGAACCAACATTAGTAAACTAAATGCAGGTACCTAGAACCAATACAACCTATGGACTTAGACATTATACTTTCTTGGCACCTTAAATATATAAATCTTCATCAGAGAAACCCAAAATACAAAAAAAAAACTTTTGCAGCTAAACTAAGAAATTCACTGATTTCACACTGGCTTCTTACTAAAAAACGCATAGACCGCGAAAATTATGTGTCCGTCGTACTACAATAGTTAACTAAGCAAATACAATATGTAAATATAAAACTATTTTTATTCTAAACTAAATCAAAGACAGTAAAAAAAAAAAACCGTAGTCAAAATCTATTTCCTTAAAACAGTAGTCAAAATCTATTTATAATTACATAATAATGTACAGTCTAGCACATACCCATGTGCTAGTAGAGTGGATACATCCATGTGACTCCAATGACTCTTATTAGCATTTTATTGGTTTTTATATTATATGTAGGTATTCCTTTAATTATTGTTACTCGTAACCAATGTTCTTGTAATTGAATGAATTATAAAATAATGTATGGAGTAGGCAGCGGAGGAGGGATTGGTATGGTCATTTTCAAAGGATGAAAAGCACCAGACTTCCTCGTATCGTGCTGCACAATCAGCCTCACGGAACCCGCCCTCGCGGTAGACCGAATTAAAGATGGAGGGATAGCCGGGAGTCCATTTCACAGGATGATCAGACCTTTTAAAACAGACCTACATAAAGATCTACATAAAAAAAGATTCTGGTTAGGATTATTGCAATAGTTTTACATAAGTAGTAGATTTTTACCAACTGGCCAGCCAACTTGTATCCTACAGAACCCATCACGCTGTATATATGAATGTAGGTATGCTGAATAGATTTTGCAAAGTACCTACCACATGTACAGAGATTTTACACGCTTTCTGCACTGTGATATACAGTAAATACCACAGCATTAATTGCTCTCTTGCATGCAAATTGTATACGTATCTGGCAACAAATCATATTATGTCTTAAATAATCTTCAGTCTGAAAGACGAGATTATAATATATGCCAAACCAAAACTTTTACGTATGATAGTGAGACTTGAAAATGGGGAAAAAATCGTACGAAAGCGGAATAAATGTGGTTGAAATGAAATCGCTGAGGAGAATTCGCAATAGGACGATAACGAGGACACATGGAAAGAATATAAGACGAAGAAAGATGTAATTAATATAATGAAAGTTGACACATTAAGATGGTTTGGTTACACGGGAAATATTAACGAAAAACGCTTGACGAAGCCGATAGGAATGCTTAGAATTACCGAATATTCCAACTGTCGATTCATTCGTTTAAGAGAATTTATTTTTCTTGATGAATCGACATTAATAAGCCAAGATACGCGAGATTTATATGGCCTGGTCTTATTTTTCATGTTTTTTTCAACTTTGAAGTAAAAAAAAAACACCAACATAGAAGCCTCGCAACATATATCTGTTCCATACATGGATTTACTCAGAATTCAGAGTAGAACATTTAGTATCTGTGTGTGCCCTTATAACTTTTGATCCGCTTGACTCACAAAGCCTAAATTTCAGAAAATAAATAAAATTTTAAACCTACAACTGGAATAAAGACATGGAAACTGCAATAACTTTGTCATGTAATGAGAGGACTTAGGTATCTAGTCCTAAAACTTATAATCCAGGGAAGAGAGAACCAAGACGTCGAAGAGTTTCTTGTCTCCGTTATCTGACGCAGTTCAGAAAAGGCCACAGGGTATATGGCAGAGATGGCCCTGATGGTCAAGAAAATAAATCAGAATGTGGTTAGTTTTATAGCCAATAAAAGGTGTAGGTATGGACACACCGGGTATTTCATAAGCGTACTTACATTATGTATTATACGTTTCGTATAATACTTAATGATCAAGTAAAGAGTGTCTTTTAAGATGAAGCAAGCTATCGTTATTTTTATGGTAGATATGTTGTTATATTAAATTTAAAATATGTTATATAAATTTCCTTCTAAAGTGCACCGTACATGGGTCGTGCCCAGAAATAAAGTAAAACTCATTAGCGGCTGGATGCTGTTATACATACATCTAGTCAAATTATAATTACATTGTATCACAGTACAAAGTGCTTTACCTACTCTTGTCTCATGCACTCCTAATACTGCACCACCGGATGCAGGTGCGCCGTGCACACATAACGGACCATTAAGGGTTAAAAGTGATTGATAACAGGGAAACTATCAACATTGTTTCTCTTTGATTATGTTCAGATGGCTCGGAGGTATAGCGGCCATCGCTCTACCTTAGAAATCCGGTTCGAACTCTAACATGGCTGCGTCGACCGATTTAGTTCGCCCACATAACAAGCGTTTATGCTTATTTTAATAAATGTATATGTACTTTTCACAAGAACATATGAATAATAAGGGGCCGCCCCATGAAAGGAATGGCATGGCCTTGTGAATGATATTTTGAAAGAAGGAAACTTAACAAACTTGAAGTCATGAATGATTGCAAAAATATAAGCATATGGCGCTCGGTTCTCTCTGCCTACCCCGTTATGGACATGACGTGATTGTATTTATATTCATTCTTTAAAAAAATGTTGATAGTTGTGAATGAATCTTTGAAAAATCCAAGGGGCCGCCCTTAGCTATGTATCTATACATATATATGTATGTACATATTATCACGACAACGTGAGATATCCAGGCGACAGGTATGCGCTTGTGCATTACATTTTTATACATAGTTAGCACATGTGCGTGTAATAGCAACATTCTTACTCCGAGTAAGTCACGAATTAGTTCGATTTCCTATTCTATAACAACATTTTAGTCTAATCAACTGTCAAAACGTTCCAAATTTTAGTTCACACCTAATTGGAAGCGTAGGTACTAGTTATTTTCACAGCATCCCGGGATATTTTAATTAAGTTGAAAACATTAGTGTACAGTAAAAATGGATAGTTTACACGTGTTGCGTTAAATTAAAAATAAAAACGAAAGAATATCAGTGCAGATCAATTAGAATGTTAGGTTAGGCGACTTCACGGCGACATGACATATAAATAAACATGGCCGAAAAGTGTGCAGTAAGTACGCATTCG
This sequence comes from Molanna angustata, assembly GCA_963576475.1. Lineage (NCBI taxonomy): Eukaryota > Metazoa > Arthropoda > Insecta > Trichoptera > Molannidae > Molanna > Molanna angustata. Next base: position 21,832,437 of record OY754983.1, on the reverse strand, counting down.
TAGTTTGCGCCATATACAATTTGAGTTCGAATTACTATCTACGGTGCACTAATTTTGTTGATTTTAGTTTTAGGAACAACGTTGGTTACAGAATACAAAAATTAAGTTCAAATGACATTAATTCAAATTTTTTATAACGTTCCTATTTTAGTTCAAAAAGTTATTGAATTTGACGTACGAGTTTCAATGGAGTCCACGCGGTAAGTAATTTCCCAGATAATAAAAGAGCTCGTTGGAAGGTCAAATGTATTGGACACCTAAACTACAACTGCAACTCAGTGTACACACGTGGACACTCAATGTATACATTCGAGTGTCTATAGTGTCGTCGTGTGTCCCAAACATTAGAGTGCAAGTTAAAGATGATAAATTTCTTGATGTAGGTACCAAAATTTTTGTGAGAACGAATCTTATAACTCAATTCACGCCTGTTGGTTCATTATCCAATCTCACATCATCATCTTTAATTCCATCTTCCGCCTCCCTCGAGAATGTCAGTTTGATGTCTAGACGAAATCAAATACAGATTACAACTTCTTGGAGAAACATCTGTCAACTGTTTTTGTGTTGCTGCTGCTGTTGTTGCTGCATTGTTTGAAAATTTGCAATGTTAATTTCCCTCCGAAAGATATGCAGTCGTCGCTGTCATAATATCCAAAGTAATCATATTCCCTCCAAGAAAATTCACTTTTTTGTGTTTTATACGCTTCAGTCTGTCGAGACGGATTCCTTTTGTGGTTTCGAGGCTAAACGTTTTTTGATACAAGATGTCGTCTCAAGATTCAAGATACATTGTGTGTGTTTGTATTTTGTCTCGATTGAAAAAATCAACTATTTTATCTAATAATAAATAAATTTGGAATGGTAAAATAAAACCAAAGTTTTCAGTTCTACTAATTTAATGACACTGACTAGTTTCGGTCATCCAGTGACCATTTTCAGTGTCCAAAAAAAAAAAACTATTTTATCAATAATAACGGTGCAAAAAAATTGCTTTATACCACTTGAAAGTTGAAACATCTATCCGAAAACATTGTCACCTCAAGTATAACAAGAGAAAATCAAGATGTGAAGCAAACTTTCGCTGGATTATTTATTATACTGAATTACTAGTGGAAAACCGTACACGTGTGCATTTTGTTTCAATTAAAACACCCCCGTTAGAAATAGATCTTGAATTCTTCGCCTACAGCGGTGGACCATTAACCGTCTAATCAATTTACGCTGACAAGAAGTTTTGAGACAAATTTACCTCGCTGTCGTGATAACGCCCATGTTCTTTTTTTTCATTTGTACGCTGTGGGCGCTATCGTCGCGCATCGCTAGAGTTTTCATTGCTGAAATAATCGTCCAATATTCGCGACAATAAAGAGCAAATGTGTTACATAGTATATATGTCGCTGGAGTAACATGTCGGTACCCTTTCTCGTTAAGTTTCCGCGCACGCTGGATTGCGAGGGAGTTGCGATGTTTTTTTTTTAACTGCCACCGGTTTAATTTCAACCCCGTTGTAATGTTTAATTATATAATATTGTGTCAGATAGCGGCGCGGCGGGCGGCGAGGACTTCCGCGGGAGATATCTGCTCTTATTTTCACCCCTTTTTGTCAGGAGGCTGTCGGATGGACCACCACCTCTCCCACTACAGGTATTTGACAATAACACTTCATGTTTACTGTCAAAAAGGTTCGAATGAATGTCACCCCTGGCTACAAAGGTATCTACTGCAAAGTAAATAAATATATTTATCTCGATTCATTTACTGGGGTTACCCAACATCCTACCATTGCTAGTATTTTTTTTATTTTCAACCAATCAAGAAGCATTACTCCTTCAAATACGTTTTACTCTGTCGCAACATCATTCGCAGTAAACCTTCAACATTCACGAACCAGTCTTGCCCCCCAGGTTTATTAAAAAAATCTAAAATCTAAGTGTATAATTCATAAAGTTTTTTTCATTTCAAGTCAGGTTTGTTCTAAAAATCCAAAAATCATCAAATTTTGGGTTTCAGTCACTAGATTTAGCGTACGTTCATATTAATCAAGATGACGCGTTAGGCGATATTTTTGATGAACCCTGAACCCTGTCATAATACCCTGAACAGACTTCTGAGCACATCCTATGGAAATGTCCTAACTTATCCGTGTCAACTTTCCGACGAAAACTACAACGATATCCAAGGGAATTTCTTTGGACCCATTGGACATGCGGACCTTTTAGTTACAAAGAGCAACTTCAGGGCTTTCAAGACTTTCTGTCAAAAATACGGATCACTCTTATCTTCACTTTCAGTGAACGTTGAGCTAGTTGTTTCGTCATATTTAACTCTTTGGCACTCTAAGTGCAGTGTCTACAAGGTTATGTTCTTTATTTGTTCGTTCGGAGTTTTGCAAGGGGCCGTTATTAGTCTCTATAAGCAGAACGGGTGGTGGTGGTGGGGGAAGAACAGTCATAATATGTGAACGAGCACCTCTTATGTGATTGTACCTTTAATAAAGGTGTCTTCTGAAATGAGAACACAAGACAAGAACAATTAACCAAAGTGGGTATGTGTGTGTATGTATGTATGTTGCATCGCAAGTAGAGCCGAGGCACTAATGCTCAGCCACATCCAGCTTCAGTCGGAGTGGAAGATACTTATGCCCATTGCACACCTCTTCAGTCTAATGGACAACCTGTTCGTGATGTTTTCTTTTATTTTCTTCGCTCCTCGCGTTCATCACGTGACAAGATGGTACGTGCACTTGGATATAGCATTTTTGCTTACAAAGAATTTGTGGTACCTACCTCATTTTTTACAATTTATTTACATACCATATCGTTACCATGTACGGGTGTGTATTACTTTACAAAAGAAAGCATCACAACACCAGCTACATCAAAATGCACTACATTCAGAATGTGTGGTGAACACATCTCAGCACGAATTTTAATATAATACCAGAAATCAACATTTCAATATATTTTACTAAGGAAACATAAGAAATAAACTGAATCAGTATTTAAGGCAATCAAGTTTACGTAGGTTGGCTCTACAACCGAGAAAGATGTGAGTAGGTAAATCTAAATAATTCGTATGATTATTTTTATAATTTTTAGCACATGGTACGCGGTTTTTAATATGAAGAAAACATTTTTGTTTGATTTTTTATTTCAAATCATCATACAATAACTATTGTAGCTGTAGTTTTCTGAAATAAAATAAATAAAGATATAAAATAAGAATAACTGCAACAAAAGCAGTATATTTGGACCGTTGTATAGTAATTACTATTCAGTGTAGGTACAGTGTAGATATAGACTTCGGACGACCCGATCTAAGGAAGGAGCCACCAGTAACGGCAGGTGTATATTGTATAGGAATGCACCGGCAGCTCTCCAGCGGCTCATTACTACAGAGTGTTTTCCTATAGGACAGTGGTCGAAATACCGCGACTCGCGAGCTACATGTTGCTCTGGACCTAGAGTGTTTCTCACAAAATAATTGAAATAATTGAAGTTTTATTCAATCATTGCTGACATTTCTTTTCATCCTCATTTCCTCATTTCTTTTCATCCAAGACTCTGACGTCTCTTAGCGTAATTAAGAGAAACGTGAGCGTCAATCTACTGAACGTCAGGCAAAACCGCAGGACGAGATCGCATCTAAATTCTCCATGGGTTGTGACAGACTTCTCAAATTTTCTCAGGACACGACAATGCCCGGACCAAATTGTTAACTGCTAGCCCTAGAACAGGGTTTCCTAGTAGGGCAGCAGTAATCTACTTATTGTTGTCATTATAAATGTGTATGTTTCTGTCCGTAGGCCCATCCAAGGTCCCATTAGAGATGCGGATTTAGTAATACCGAAGAACAATTACAAAGTTTTCAAACGATTTTGTCATAGATACGGCACATAATCGGAAGATCTCCTTTGTTTTGTATGGTTCCAGAGATCTTGGTCACTTCTGATGCCCTATCTACAAATTGATCTGAAGGTGTCGAAGAAATGATGAACAAGTGTTATATCTTCTTCGTCAGCTAGGACTATGTCCTGTATTTCTCGGCACCTGTTCCTGGGAGGAGGAAGTGTTATATCATCTACATTAATTAAATTCAATAACTCTTTTCATTGTCTTTGTAGTGATAATCACTATGATTATAATAATACATATCTACTTAAATACCTTCTTATTTGATTTCTAAATATTCCTAAATGCGATGTTTGGGGTTATATTGCCTTTTAAGTCGGTAAAAATGTACCTACATATTAGATCACCGGCTTAGAATAGTGCTTCCACTATTTTCTAATATCGTTTTCGGGTGTCAAAAATACAATGACAGACAAAATAACATCTCACAAAGTTCAACAATGAGGTTCACCATCCATTATGAATGTAGTGCCTTTTTATGTGAGACGAGAATTGTGTGTGGACCCGCACGCATTTGTCATGCTTCCATTTATAATGCAATGCACAGCCGCACACCTGTTGCTGGTTACCCCACATTGTGTGATAGCCCAGCGGTAATGTCGTCACCTCTAATGCGTGAGGTCGACAGTTCGAATTCGGGCGGGGCACGCACCTCTGGATTTTTAAAAAATCTATGTGCGGATCACTAGCTATGTGTAGCCATGATCCAATTTGTCTGGTTCCCCTTTCTAAGGGTTACGAAGGACAGATGGCAGTCGCTTCAATGTAATAACCAGACTCGCCAATTCCAGGATGATGGTCAAAGCGTACCCCGATAAAAACGGGACAAAAGCGCTAAGGGAAAAAAATATGCATATATGTGCGTATACATATAGTTTTGGCACTTGCAATAATTTTTTTGACTAACGAGTATCCGACCACTGAACTATAGACCAACTATACTGCGACTGTGGACGGTACAGTACGGAACTGATCTCGGGGTTCCGGGAGAGGAGGGTAGGGTAATATTAAAACACCACAATACAGGGGGGTAGGGAGGGAGGATTCATTATGAAAATAGCACAAATATTATATCTATGCGATTCTTCGTTACATAAATATTTACCGTTCATTTCAACATTTTGAAATTCATGTAAATGAAACCGCATCTTAATAAACGATTTAAAAAATTTATCCCATTTTTTTTTGTTTTGAATACGAGTAGACTGATTAACTGTGTATGGCGGAAATTGTCGCCAGTAAATAATTCAAAATTAAAATTATTAACAACATTTATAACTATGTCGTATTGTGTTTGCGATGCTCTTTGAGTAACACATAAAAATATTTGATTTGGGAACCATGTGTTTCATATTAACTATACCAACATAGTTAACTAGTCTCTTTCTATGGCTCTGAAATAAAAATCGCGTCAGAGATTGGATTTATGACAGTTATTATGGCAGACATTGGGACCTGGTTGATCTGTTTTGTGTGAGACCATATGTTTGTTGAGGTAATGATTGAGATTGTGTACATATTTAGTGTGGAACGGGAACAATCACATGGTTCATAATTGCATATAATTGTCAGTAAAAATTGTAAACTGCTAGCCCTAGAACAGGATTTCCTAGTTGGGCAGCAGTAATCTACTTATTGTTGTTATTATAAATGTGGTGTGAAGAAAGGTAAATAAAATAAATAAATATCACGAATTTTATTTTATGTATAAATTTCTCTTTGGACGCACTGCCACAAACAAATCCGTCGGATGCGCTCCGTCCGCTGCGCCTGTATGGACGCTAGCCTTTAGTTCCCTATCTCGAGACTATATCTTCGCGGCTGACGATGGTGACTAATAAATCGTTTTTCGTGTGGCCCGCCCCATACCTTGTTGTCACATAAATAAGATGGCTTGTATTTTTACAGTTTAGGATTATTTTTCTGTAAAGCACCGGCGTAGAATAGTGCTTACATTATTTTCTGCTATTATCGTTTTTTAGGTGACAATATTTCAGCAATGAGGTTACTTATTTTGAATGTTGTCTTTATAGGTGAGACGAGATTGGTGCCAGGTTTTATTTTACAAGATTATGCATACCCGCACACCTGTCGCTGATTACCCCACATTGTAGGAAATGCCGTGATGGTATACAAGGATTAATTTTCAGTTTGCTGTTATCCTAATCCAACACGTCGCCTATATACATCAAACTAATGTCCTCAGATTTCGACCCTCGCCCCAGATAACCTACGAGTGGCAGCGGGGGTATCTGGAGGAGCGGAACACGCCCGGGATTCCCCGCCCCCGGAGGCAATCTTGGGTAGGTGGGATTTCTCGGTCCCGGGTCTAATGGACCCACGGATGACCGGCAGATTGCCGTCTGTCGTCCCTCGTTAACCCGCAATGCCGTGCAGGTCCTAACGGATAAAAAGTGATAAAGTGCAAGTAATCGCCGCCCGCCTTCTAGAGAGGGCGCTACAAGCGGGTGGGGTAGGCAGGGAGAACCAAACGCCAGACTCCTCTCTCTTGACATTCATTTCTCGCTTCATCCATAAAGATGCAGATAAAGATGTTCTCAAACTCTAATACACAATCCCCTTCTCATTCACTAAAGATTCCTCCTCCTCCTCCCCCTCCTCATCCTGAAACATACATATATCTTATATATCTTTTTAAATTTTATTTATTTTTTATCTTGTATTTTCTTATTAATTTTTCAACTATGTAATCAATTACAGTACTATCATTAATTCAAATTGAAGAAAGCACTTTTGGCTCAGCTTTCTGAGAGAAAATAAATAAATAAATCCACGTCCATGCATCTTGCAAATTTCCATTTGTGTGATCGTGACAACTTTTTTCTCGGCCAACCTTCGTTCCTCTTTTGTCAATCATACATTCTCGTCTAATATCCTCATTTGTCCCAAATAAACCAAATAAATAAATGTGTCCATGTGACGAGGCATGAAGATGATGCTGTGCATACTGCACTAGGAACGCCGAGAGTCAAGAGAATTAGAGGTCAATCTAGATTCTAGGGCCACATGGCGGAGTGGTATTGAGAAGGAGTTGAGATGGTGTAAAATAGAACCATGGAATAAAAATAAGGCGAGCCGACCGCAAAACAAATATGGGAGAAAGATGAGCAAAAGAGGAAGAAAGGATGCTCAGAACAGAAATTAATTTATAAGATTGATAGTTTTTACTGTGTACAACAATCACAAGTGCTAAACGTTCCGACTGACAATCAAGAAATCACGGAGCATATAGGAAGGCGGTAGTACCTACATACATCAAAAACAGAATTGTCTTTTTTTTGTCACGTTTCTTTTCCGCTGTTGAACCCACTCACACACACACACACTAATATTGCTGATTGTAGTCAGCCATGCGTATCTCCAGCGCCTGCAGTTGACAGCCTCGTATAGCTTATAGCGAGTACTTAGCCTGACCTATGGTTTTCCTCAGGGTTCGTTGCTTGGTCCCCCAAATACATATATGCAAACATATCATCATGCCATTTCCTTTACGGGGTAGGCAGAGAGAACCGAGCTACATTCACCTATTTCTGAATAATACATCGTCTCATGCATGCTTGTCGTTTTTTTTTCGTTAGCCGTTCATCGTTCATTTTTCAATATACATAAATTACGCCGCCTTGGAAACCAGTATACTAATGTTGATATACATATTTAATGTACGCACTAAGATGGTTTTAAAAGGCTGCTTAACGCAAATTGTACTTTTTAGTTTATTGCTTTGATAGTTTTTTTTGTTTACAAATAATAATACTGCTTATTTTTTTCTCTTCTTCTTTATGTCTATTTATTTGCTTATATTTTATCATTTCAACACTATTTTATTTTGTAACTAATATTGTATTTTCTTTTTCTACTCCTTTGTGTTTACTTTTTGTATTTGTTTATGTTATTAATGTGTTTACACTTATTGTTGTTCTTGTTGTACCTGAATTGTAATTATTTATACTAATATGTTTTATGAAAATGCCTCATTAAGGACGTACAAAATGCCCAAACCAACTCGGAGAATTCAATTTCGTTTTACTTATACAAAAGCGCGTCATATTATTAGACTCAGTTGAATATTAACAACTGTGGACCCCTGAAATTCGTGTCATGGACCCTGCTATACCTATAGCCTTATTAGAACCAAAATTACCCTGGTATGTTGTATGTTAGCAGTTAAGTATCTACAGGAGTTCGGTTGTGAAGAGGAGTGCGAGGATATTCGCCAAATTGAATTCTGGGAAAAACGACACTAAAAATAAAGTCAATCAGTCTGGGGAGAGGGGATGAGTTTCCGATACGAAGCAAGTTAATTTGCTTCCTTACAAGTTTCGATCCGCTACCGCTGCATCATCCATCACCCAAACGATCTGAGTTCCGTCCTGTCACCAAATACAACACATACGCCATTGACAATAAATTACCCGGATAAGCCCCCACATAAAAATGTTCACTGTTCGAATTACAACGGAGGATAAAATACATAGGTATAGTTCTCGGCAAATAACTTGAGAACTTTCACCATGGAGGGGGGCACATGCACATATTTATTTACAACATACGCGGATTTTATTATAATATGTGTTGGTTGTACTGCTCACTATCAAGTACCTCCACAAATATTTCAAATGTTGTATGGATAATTGAAATGAGATCACTAAGAAGAATCTGCAATAGAACGGAGCATGAATGAGGAACGCCTGACGAAGAAAATATACATTGCGGACAGGAATGGAATGAGAGGTCGGGGCCGTCAAAGGAAGGGATCCCACGTACATGTGAACGCTATTTTGAAAGACAGTCATACATTTAACGTTATATTATGTTCTCTCAAGTCAATTAGGCTTCTAACCGTCGATATTATATTTTAAAATGCATGATGGTTAGCCATTAATATGTACAAACATAACATCGTTCCAAATCATTTGGGAAGATTAAAAATAATCTTTTCGTCCTATATGATGCTTCATCGAACCCCCTTTTTTTCAGTTTCGCCCCCTCAGCCTAATCGAATATAAAATACCTACCTACATAATATCGTTCGTGCATAACAACACTCAGATTGGGTACACTTCGTGATGAATAATTTGAAATAATAATTTTCACATCAATCTAACTCAATTCTGTCGGAAGTTGGACTAAACGTAAATAAGGTGGCTGTATATGTTAAAAATCCTTAAATGGATGGGAAAATAGAAGAGGCATCGGCAGGACCCACAAAAGATGGACCGATGATATTATCAGGACAGCGCGGCGGGAAGAAAATGGATGCAAATGGCATCAAAGGTGGAAGGCCTATCTCCAGCAGTGGAAGGAAGAAAGCTGATAAAGAAGAAAAAGATAGGTTAAAAATCAAAACATCGTCCCTCCGCTGCTGGATGTAGGCCTCTTCCATACACTTCCATTCGTCTCTGTTCTGTCCCCGCCATTTGGACAATGTCGTCAGACCATCTTTTTGGTCTTCAACACTCCTATTATTTGTCCAAGGTCACCACTGTAGTATTCTGGTTGCCCATCTAGCACCCCCTTATCTGGCCATGTGTCCAGCCCATTGGCATTTTAATCCAGCAAAACGATCCTTTATATCGGCAACCTTAAGACACCCCATTGTCTTTTCACTTCGTATTTTGTCGCGTAGACTCACGCCAAGCATCTATCTGCTTTCCATGGATCGCTGTGCAACTTTCAACCTGTGGACACTTTTTGCTGTGAAGGTCGTCGTTTCCAAGGCACAATTTTATCTTATTTTCATTACATTTTCCTTTTTGACATAGAAGGACTTCATTGTTTTCAAAAAACATTCCTCAATATACCAATAGCAGCCCAACCCAGACCTTTTATTCTAGGTAACTCTGCCGTTTGGTTTTCTTTACCTAGTTTCAACCATTTGAATTCTATTGTTTTTTTTTAATATCTTTTATTTTTTTTTGTAATTATTTAAATATTTTTTTTGCCATATTTGTTTTGAAATCGCTATTTACTTTTGTGATTAGTATGTAATTGGTCTTATTTTTGTGAATCTTTTTTTGCTATAATTTTTTTATTTGACTGCATACTAATCCAATAAAATACATAAAAATTGTTTACTGTAGTAATGGTTTGCCGTGGTTAGAATTTTTGTTTACTGGATGTTTAATTCTAGTCCTACTCTTTTAGATGCTTCACGTAGTTCCTTAACCTTAGTTTCTAACTCATACTTAGATTATTTATACATCATCATCATCACCACACTATCCATCCTACATTGTATTCGCATGTTTACGAATCGTCCGTCTTCCCTACGAACGGCGCTCTGCGTCCGACCCGAATCTCCGTGTCTTCGGCGGTGGTGGTGGTTTTGACATTCGTCGTCCGTGCCGTGCCGGCCGGCGCAACAGACCGCCTAGCGCCGCCGGGGCCGCTGTATCGATTGCCGGGTGGAGGGGGGAGCAGCTGCCGGGCGGGAAGGGGGAGGCGGGCGGGAGACCCGCGAGCCGAGAGATGGTGCGAGCTACGTACAGCTGTGCTGACACCCCCCCCCTCCCCCCCCTCACCAACCGCCGCATTCTACATACCTACGTACATACAGCAAATCGCCAATGAACTGCGACGGGACACAGTCGGCCACTGATCAACGGCGCTCCGACTAACGACGGATTCGTTTTATTATCTTTTTTATTTAATGTCAATTCAATACAGTGAATTTAATGTACTAGAAGTATGACAGCTGTTTGTTTAGTCAACTCTTACTTTCTACATCAAAACCACCAAACGACAACCAGCAACATCAGCGTTTTTTATGTAGTTTTTGATGATATTTAAAAATGATAAATACGTTACTAGTCTTTAAATTTGTTAAACAAAAAGTAAGACGCTAACCTCACTTAATTTTTACCGCACTATTGTTACGCGCAAGATGTAGTGTTGGACGTATTGTCATCTTGTGTGATGAAAATATGTAAAAATTACACTATATCAGTTATATCATTAATTTCATGCTACATACATATTTATTCGATAGCTGATATATTATATGGATTTTAGATGGTTATTTTAATTTTGAATAAACGAGAGAATAGTCAAGTCATATTCACTTATAGGTATCCAGAGGGATTCTGCTATTGTATTCACTTTTTCATACAGCTATAAGTTATATATGTATGTGAGTTCGTCTTTTTACTAGTACCTACCTATACTCACTCAGTCATTATAGATAAGTATGATATGATTGCACTGAAGTTAAAGATAAAATATGTCTGCAGTGTGTGTGTGTGTGTGTGTATTATTATTATATTATCTCTTTCTGACTTAATGTATTATGTGGTGTGTGCTCTTTCTTGGTGATATTGTAATAATTCGTAAAACCGTATCATTTTTGTAGAACGTTTTGTACTCATATAACGTGTCTATATATAAAATGTCATTGACTTTAAGACCGTAACGATTGGTACGTGACACAAGTGTCGAGAGTAACAAAACGGGGTACTCCTGTGTTGAGTCACATCGCGCACTTCCAGAGTATCTCGCCAGCTGCGGGGTGGCGGAGGATCCTCTCTCCACCTATCGGAGATATATCTAGGTACAGTGTGTATAGATAGATAGGGTGGCGGCTGTTGCTCCTCGCGACACACCACATACAACCTCCCACTCCACTCCATGTTGACATCGCATGTCATCATAACCGAACCGATCAAAGACTGACGTACCAAGTCACTGACAAACAAACATAACCCCAAACATGGCCCGACTATCAGACACGCGACTATTTCTTAATTATATTTTTATTTTGTTGAAATGATTTTTCGTTTGCTCAATGAATCTAATACAAAAGTTATCGAAATACAACAACAATAATAGTAATTATTTATAAAGCGCCGTTTAGTGATACAAGATCCAAGGGCGCCCTGGTTTATTTGTCGGAGTAGCGTCTAGTCCCAGCTCTACTTTTCTGCATTCTTAGGTTGTTCTTAATAATAATATCGACTCGCGCGAGCGAGTTTCTTTATAAATTGAATTATTAAATAAATTTATATATTTTTTATTTTTTTTGTATTTAATAAATAATTTCACAGCTCATTTGACTTAATACTACGAGATCTCGACCAATCAGAGAGCCAACCGGAAACATAATGCGGATTGTAGACGCTAGTATCTGTCGGCTCCACGCATATATCGACAAAGTTTGAAGCCAGGACGTGCGAGATTTTGTACGGCCAGGTCTATATTATATGAATAGTTGGAAGAATTTGCTAAATGGCAATAAACTCGCCACTTGCTCAGGGCGCAATGAAGTTTTATTATTGTTATATTTTTTCTAGTTTTTTCAACTTTGAAACAGAAAATTTGTATAAATATAGACACATATCATGTAATATATCTAACATATTTATTTAAAAACCTCCAAGGATTGTCAAGCTGTTTTTTTTTTTGAGAAAAACATTTTTTTTAATAACCAATTAATGTGTTTTTATCCTCCTGTACTTCCCAATTTATAAAAAATATCGAAAAATGTCTAAACACCCCAACTAGATAATTACATTTTCTATAAAAATCACAAACAACAGTGCATCTCGTACTTTTTTGAACATTTTTTGTAAAAATTGAATTTAATGACGACATCGTATCATACAATTTGTATAGCAGTATACACAATATCTAAAATAGTTTTTTTAACCATAAAAACGCGCTTCCTTTTATGTGGTACTGCACACCTGTCGCTGGTTACCCCACATTGTGGGATTATGGCGTGATGATATGTATGTATGTGTAATGAGTTTTTCATACCTACCGAAAATAAAAAAAACATTTCCGTCTAACTTCAAAATTTGTGTAGATATGAGAAAAACTAAATAATGAGCTCGAGTTCTCCATGACTCCCGCTTATGGATGTAGGTACCTACATATATATATATATATATATATATATATATATATATATATATGTAACTTTTGAGTGGAGGATTACGTCATCAGCGCGCGCGTGTGGGGTCAGCCTCCCTTTCTGCAAGGGACGGGAGGACCTCGTGACGTCATCACGTAGTAACTCCTCTGCTCTTGGGAGACTATTCGACTTTGAATTGACGCTGCTGGTTGTGTCTCAAAGGTACGTTTCCACCGAGGCGACAGCGACCAACATGGAGCACTAATTTTTTTTTTTAATCAAATTAACCGAATAATACCCCGTATTCAGTAACTATTGTAACTAAAATAGGAACATACTAAAATTGTAGATTTTAGATTTACGGTCTTATTTCAGCGTTATTAAATATCAACTTGGACTAAATGGAATAGGAACGTACCTATATTTGCCGAAACGTTCTTTAAAAGTTACTGAATTATTCATAATACGTCTGATTCAGTAAATTTATGTAACTTGTAGGTATATTGAGGCTTTCTCAATGATTGATTTTATATTCCTAATTTTCCCTTTCTATTCCTATCCATTGTCCTGTCCCAAACCTCCTAGCTTGTATGCATCTATTTATATGTTTACTTAATATTGATTTTTTTTCTTATCCTTGTTAGGTTTTTATATTTTGTCATTTTGTATGTATATAAAAAAAATAAATTAAAAAAAAAAAAATAAAATAAAAAAAAAAAAAAAATTAATAAATAAATTTAATAATAAATTTCTTGTACTGAAATTTTCCTTGTTTTTTTTTACAAATATATTATTGTGTATTATTATATAGCAGGGGCGTGCCTACAACCTTCGGACTAGGCAAACCCTGAAATCAAATGTTTTTTTAGCATCATTGTTCATTCCAGTGGCCATGAAAAATATTTGTTTAATCACATACTAAAATAATATTTACTTTTTGTGGCCCAGAAAAGTACCGTTTCTACTTATGGTTCAATTTTTGATCTTGTAGTATGCTTGCAATAAAACAAATAAAAAAATATTAGGTCTTGTATTTAACATATATTCATAGGCAAGCCAAGATTTTCGGCTTCTATGAGCAATCCCGCATCTGATATAGTTATATTTTTATTGTATGACCGTATCATAGTCATTAGTGTTACAATCTTGGTTTTTGTAGTTATTAATTAATTTTGAAAATTTATGTTTATCTTATGACGATGAATTTATTTTACTACACGCATGTGCGCTTTCACACACTCACTAGAATGGTTTCTTGGTGCGATGTCGCCGCGTGTTGCCGCAAGCGTCATGCTCTCCAGAAGTCGTGTCGGTGGAAACGTTCCTTTAGACTCGATTTAGTGTGGGACGGTCGCGTCCTCCGGGACACGTACGCAATATTCAATGAAAAGAATAAGTATGGAGGAATCAATTGAGTCCAATGTACGTAATGTTCAGAAGTTGGGAATTAAAATGACGGGAAAGCAAAAATAAACAGTGCAATTTAAAATTCAGAACATCTGGGATGAAGATCCTAAGTTAAGGAGAACCTGCGAAATTTATTAATGTATTAGTTGGTGAGTTTCGGCGTTTTTCGATATTTAAAAAAAAATCGTAATTATAGGAAGTTAAACACAAATTTGACATTAAAAAAAAGTTTTTATAAATAAAAACAGTTTTAGAAACCCTGGAACATTTTAATAAAAATAATTTTGAGATATTTTATTTGTCTATACTGATACAAATTTTTACCTTTCTAGCTTTTATAGATTTTGAGATATAAATGAAATATAAATTATAATAATAATAATAATGAACAATTCCTTGTAACCTGCGCAAGTGGCGAGTTTATTGTCATATGGCAATTTTTTCCAACTAACCAGTGTTTCCAGCCTGGAGAAGCAATATTTGCGTGAGCAATGAATTTAAATAAATTTCTCCTCTGCTGGGGATCGAACTCAGGACGCCCGCACAGAAGCCAAACGGCTCAACAACTGTGCCACGGCGGTCGGCACATGTTGATTGCCCCTGACTGGAACCAAATTCAAAATTCTGAGTATAATAGTTTTGTAGGCCTAAAATGTTCTATAAGTACTTTTAAATTTTAGGCTCTGTGAGTCAAGCGGATCAAAAGTTATAAGGGGGGACACAGACACACTAAATGTTTATGAATTCTTCAATATTATTATGCTTGTCGATCTCTTAAGAGAAATTATTTTTTTGAACAAATCGATAGTTGGATCGAAATTATGTTTTAGTAAAGAAAACGATTTTACAATTTATGCGTATTTTTACGTCTTTTTTTCAACGGGCATCATGTAGAGAGTGTGGCGTACTTATGAAGAATGTTTTTTGTCAACTTTTCAGTCCGAAACAAAACTCTCAATCGGCTTCATGTCACTAGATGATTATTTTTTTTAAAATTAATTGTATATTTAAAATTTATTGAATTTGTATATTATTTTATTCAATTTATTTACAATTTTAAATCGGTATTTATTGAAAATTTCTCGTAAATTATAATGTACCATTTTTTATTTAATCAAATACCATTTTTTAACAATGTTATTTTCATCTTGTTTCAGGTAATACATATTCCTAACTGAGATAGCGCTGTCGGCTCAGAGCTCAGAATTAAGTCACCTCAAGGGCGTACGATAAAACAGTGTCGGTAATCGATTTTACGTACATAATATTTCCATTTATTATTAATTTCAGTATGTATTTTTTTATTTATTTCTCTATTCATAATAGGTATATAACATAAAATAACAAGATAGCATGTGTGTATGTATGTATGTGTGTATGTATGTATGTTTTGTATGTAATCCACGATGTATTGTATTTTTTAATGGTTTTGTGATGTTGTATTATATGATAAAACTTAGTCGCCACAGTTAATACAATATTTTTTTTATTACAAAAAATACCAAAATTACATTATTTTAACTAAGCAATATAACAAATAAATTGGGTTGCTTTATACCGCCTCACTAGGCCAGGCCTGTTCCGAGGTGGTAGATATATAGAAAGTTAAAGACCGTCCAGGACCGGCCACAATACTTTCAAAATGCTCTTGCGATCTAGAAAATTGAGTTTTTATAACTTGTAGTTGAAGAACATAAACAATATAAGTTAATGTACAGGGATTGTCAACCTTAAAGGAGATAAAACATAGGTACACTCAGGGGTTGTTACCCTTGAAGGAGAGAAAACATAGGTACATTTAGGGATTGTCAACCTTAAAGTAGAGAAAACATCGGTACATTCAGGGAGTGTCAAACTTAAAAGAGAGAAAAAATATGTACATTTAGGGATTGTCAACCTTAAAGTAGAGAAAACATCGGTACATTCAGGGAGTGTCAAACTTAAAAGAGAGAAAAAATATGTACATTTAGGGATTGTCAACCTTAAAGTAGAGAAAACATCGGTACATTCAGGGAGTGTCAAACTTAAAAGAGAGAAAAAATATGTACATTTAGGGATTGTCAACCTTAAAGTAGAGAAAACATCGGTACATTCAGGGAGTGTCAAACTTAAAAGAGAGAAAAAATATGTACATTTAGGGATTGTCAACCTTAAAGTAGAGAAAACATCGGTACATTCAGGGAGTGTCAAACTTAAAAGAGAGAAAAAATATGTACATTTAGGGATTGTCAACCTTAAAGTAGAGAAAACATTGGTACATTCAGGGAGTGTCAAACTTAAAAGAGAGAAAAAATATGTACATTTAGGGATTGTCAACCGTAAAGGAGAAAAAATATAGTTACATTCAGGGATTGCCAACCTTATAGGAGAGAAAACATTGGTACATTCAGGGATTATCAACCTTAAAGGCAAGAAAATTATTAACATGTTAACCACAACCTGCTCGTTTCAATAATGTAATAATTTTAAAAATTTTACAAGTTTCAATATATCGATTTAAATATTTATATATTTATTTCTTGTTTTGTGTGTATTATAATTAATTTTATTTTGAAATTCACGAAAACGTAATTCATTTTTAAATGGTAATAAAGAAGTCACTGACATGGAAGTTATACAATAGGTTTTAAATATTTAACGAGTAACGCCACCTGGCCGTATTTTCATAAAGTTTTACGTCCGTCCTAGACTCGAACCAATTTTCCGACTGCTACGCCATTTCGTTCGCCCTACGACCGCCAGGTGGCTACCACATAATATTACTCTCGTGTACCACCGCATTTTCTTAAGCTAAACGATCAAAGTGTTTGTTCTTTTCAACGGCAGATGACTCGATAGCAATTTTCTGCTAAACGTTTTCTGTTTACGAAATTTATAAAGACACTAATACACGGACGATAAAGACACAAATAGATTAAAATATATATATATAATTAATTAAAATTAAAAAATAATTGAAAATTAATGTCGACACTAGTGTAGATGGCGTACAATCGTCTGTGTTCAGAAAAAAGCCTTCAAACCACATTGGTACAGTAAAATTTTGTAGGAAAACCAAAATATTGGATAAATTATCAGATATATGCAGTTTAATGCCTTTTACCTATCTACTTACAA
This sequence comes from Molanna angustata, assembly GCA_963576475.1. Taxonomy (NCBI): domain Eukaryota; kingdom Metazoa; phylum Arthropoda; class Insecta; order Trichoptera; family Molannidae; genus Molanna; species Molanna angustata. Next base: position 21,815,130 of record OY754983.1, on the reverse strand, counting down.
TAATACTCGTTAGGATTTTGACCTCTGTGCTATCACTAGTTTTTTTTTATAAATATGATTTCAGTTGAACGTGGAAGAACACTGAACAAACTATGCAAACAACACTTTTATTAACCGCAGCTGCAATATGTACAGTAACCTTAATCATAAGCCAGATATTTTAACAATAGCCTACAATCATTAAAAAAACAACTATCATCAATATTATAATGAATACTTTATGTACCAAATTGTATAATTTTTGGTATGTCCAATACTATATTAATATGACAACTAACCCTTTCCTCCTCTCCTACCTTTCTTCATGTCCCACCCTCGCTTCATAAAATACACACACACACACACACACATACACACACACATCACAATTGTACATTTACACCACACTTTTGTCTTTGACTTTGTACTGAATTGTCTTTATTATATTAATCTGTGGAACAATGTAATTGGCTTACTTTTCTAATGATTATTTTTTTTATTAATGTAAAATATGTAATAGCTGTTTTGTTTCCCAAAATAAAAATAATAAATAAATGAACCATGGAGGCTACTCATGACACATCATCATTACGTTCTTATCTTGTCTGAATCTTAAAAATGTACTAGATCATAATCTAATATTAATCGTAATATACATTGAATCATAAAAAAATGTTAAGATAAAGGTCTGGTATGATATTGTCATGAATTTTAACCTCAAATATTTCTGAAATCTGAATTTGACCTTATATTTAGTATATTCAAACCGTGATTCAAGGATTTTTTATAAATAACACTGTCGATGGCATACAGAGTTGTCTAGTGTCTTTGCGTATCCTGATTAGCCTGGTGAGTCATGAAACAATATTATCCAATGTAGGTATGTAGGTTTATTTATATCTGTCTTGTATCAGGTATGGTCGGTTGTCTGCCGATGAGCAAGGTAAGGCAAGGAATGGCAAGGGTTTATAAAGTAGGAAGGGCGGTCGTTGACCCCGCTAACACGCGGCACCCTCCATAATAATATATACATCTATATTTACCCACCCCCACCCTCTCTTATAATACCAAACGTCGAGAAGGCCCCAGGAATGGTCAACATTTTTCACCGTTATTTTGTTACATCTAGCCATTTTAGGCGCAAGCACTAGTAAAATAAACTTGTCACCTAGTTATAGTAATTAAAAACTCATAGGTACTGTTCTACATAGTTTTACATGTTTTACATGATGTTTATATAATTTAATGTCGAACGCTTACTAATGTTTCAAAAAGTTTTATTTTTCTATCTTTGGTTTAAACTAGATGTATTAATTTTATTTTATTTATTTATGTACAATACATATGTAATATACAGTAAGTAAGACGATTAATATTTGTAAGTCTCCATAATGTGTCAACTTGCTTGTTATTGGGTGCGTGTTACATTAATATTTGACATAGTACAGCTGTTAGTTGCCGAAGAAGCAAAATCAAATATACAAGTAAATGGTACAAAGGCGAGAACGAACGAAGACAAAGAAAGGTTTACGTATGTATAATATACACGATTTTTATATAAAAAGAGAGGTCTGACATATCTCACAATAATAAAAGTAAAAATAACACATTTAGAACAGAGACAATGAAGGCATACACACACACACACACACACACACACACACACACACACACAGAGTACACATCCATACCAATAGACATTCTCGTACGTTTTGTTCTCAGTTGTGTGTTTTACACTTCAATATACTAGGAATACCTAATAATCTATGTATAGTGTTATATTGGGAGCATGAGTCTTGATTTTTGTAAGTTAAACAAAATTGTTATTATCAATGATTTCAACATAATAGATTTCACATATAACGCACACATGCACTCTCCATACAGACGTTAAATATTGTTTCATAAAACACATACACCCTCATATAAACACACACTCTCTCTCACACACATACAGATACACCGTCACACACACATACATACTCCCCCGCACACCCATAACACACACACACACACATTCACCCTCACACACACATACACCCTCATACATACACACACTCTTACACATACACACTCACCCTCACACACACACACTTACATACTCCCCCGTACACCTATAACACACACATACATACACCCTCACACACCATACACGCGTGCGCGCACACGCACAATACTTAAACAATAAGTCAAACACTGAAAAAATAATTGTGACGACCGAACTGGCTACCTGCGTTTTTAGCTAAACCTTTGTTATTAGTAATAAAAGTTTATCTGTTTATGACTGTACTGTTTGGTTAAACACAAAAAATATTTATGGCCAATATTTCAATGTACAATTAAATGCTTGATTGTCGATTTTCTCTATGGTTTTCGCCATGTCTATGGTTAATCGGAGTTTGGCGTTATTTCATTACAAAATCAACGTTGATCGTCAATTACGAACTGTCAAAAATTGATTGGCCGTTTTTCGGCAATCAAGCGAGTTAATTGTGTTTTTTGTTAGCAAAGAATTGTCAATTGTGAACATAACCTTTATACGTTTTGTGTTATATGGTATGTTTTTTTATTCTATATTGTATTAAATAAATAAATGGTTGTTTCAAAACAATATGTTGCTTTAATATAACAGTTAAGATTTCAAAACACCTTTCCAGCGTGTTTTCCTGAAACCAAAGCTTCACAAACCTACAAATTTTTCAGGGTCCTAAAGGTAAATGAAAAGAAACATTCCATAAAGCATCTAATTTTATTGAATTAAAAATTGGGATAATGGACATTTTACAAATTGAGATAATATGAATCTGTATCAGTGACCAACTAACTGTATAGTTTGCTTTACATTTTATTTTATAAGTACATAAATTACAAAAAAATAAAATAAACATTAGAAACATCTGTGTATTGACGGGCCGGCCATGACGTTATGAATATTTCACAAAAAAACATTTTAAAAATTGAGATAAGACAAATTCTGTATAACAATACATAGATTAATTATTATCTTTGTAAATTTATGTGATTGTAAAACAGAAAAAAATAAAAATTCTGACAAATATGTCGACTATTATGTTAGCGTCCCGCAGTTGTCACAACACAAAATAATGGATGCAAACAGCTGTAAACAACGAATACCATAGAGCATAAGACGGTATTACACGTGTTAAAAACATTGATCGACGATTAGTTGATTTTTTCTTAATTGTGTATTGAAATAACCAATTTTCTAAATTGGCAATTACGAATCTAATCGACGATCAGTTGATTGACAATTAACTCCATTTTTGACTGTCCATTGAAATATCGGCCATTAGTAGCACTAAACGAATTGTGTTGTAGTCACTATAGTTCGGTTAATTTTAACATAACTCAGCCTGTCTCTCCGATCTGTTGAACGTACTGCACTTGTCGTTCGCATTCACTGATCCGAGAACAATTTAAAAAAAAAATCCGTTTCACGAGCCTAATGTTGAGCACATCTGATATACAGCTGACTGTACTTACCCCTCGCAACTAAAAGCAGTCCCGTATACTGAACATCGAACACACCCCTGCAATAGACAAAACACAGAGACCGATACACTCCCACGTACAAAACAGGGCTGCCAACTTTTACAATTGAAATAAATATATATTTTCAGATAAAATATTTTCCTTACAGAAATGATTACACGTAGGTACCTACTTACTTCAATAAAATAATTATATTTACTAAAATAATTTTAAAAACGAGTATATTTGTCGCCAAATATTTCACCGAGAAGGGGGGCGATTTGCACGCACACCAACGAAGCAAAAAGACTCAAATTTGAGATCTGCGCACCCGGGAGCCTGAACCCGTGGAAGATCAGGTCGTACGACAGTCGTACCTTTGTTAACTAACCCACCTCACTATTTGTATTTTTATACTTGATGTCTATCCGTTGTTTTGTCAACTTTACGTGTCTGTCTATATTGAAATTTTTAAAACGATTTTTAACTAAAAATCCCGACTTTCCTGACCAGTTAAAGCTATGAGACTTTAAGGATGTTTGTGTATATTTTTGTGTTAGCAGACTGGTGGTTGTTACTTTGCGAAAGCGTTCGGTCCTTGTAATCGAATTTTGTGGAAAAATACTTTGGTATATATATGTTCATTAATTTGAAGAATTTGTTTTATCTAGATGACAATGCACCTTAAACTGTTTTGATAAAATTGAACAATTTAGTATCTCTGGACTTGAATTGTGACTGCTATACATATTGCATAATAATCGGGCGTTATTTATATCTAAATTAGATCGATTTCAGTTTTCTTTAACTTCCACTTGACTGTACGTCTGTCTGTCTGTACTGAAATTTTGCAATCGATTTTTATTTTAATTTAAATTTGAAAATGTTGTCCTCATTTTTTTTCTTTTCTTGTTGAGGGTGTTTGAAATTGTCATTTTTAAAATATTTTTTCTTTTTTCTTGAGGATCAAGGAATTATTATTTTCGGGTGCGGTTGTACATTGCTAACTTTTATAAGGTATTGCACACGCACACACCTGTCGCAGGTTACCCCACATTGTGGGATGTTCCACGATGGTATGAATGAATATATTTTGTCTATGCTTTCGGCGTCCCTGTTCAAGTCTAGTTTTTCATATGTTGTTATTCTCGTTCAATTCTTTTATATATATCTTATTACATAATTTTCTATGTATGTATGTATGTATGTTTGTTTGATCACGCAGTGCTGCTAAAATTGTGTCTGGAGAATTTTTCGCGTCGATCGTAAAATTCAAATATTAAGAGAACATTTACTAACAAGTACTTATGTGTTTTTTTATTTATTTATTTTTCAAAAGGTGAGTACACGTACTACATAATAATGATACATTTTTTTCAAAAAATTGTACTAAACTCGAGCCCTTTGAATATCATTATGTAAAATATGTCCTTATTTAATTGCAACAAAAATTTTAACTGCAGCAAAAATTTAAGAAAAAAAAAACAGAATAGAAAGAAAACGGGTAATAGGCAGAAGGATTTTATATGTTTATGTGTGGTGTGTGCGCGAGAGTGAGTATATTATGTAAGAAGCGTGAAAGAGTAGCACAAGAAAAAAAATCAGTATTGCAATATGAAAAAAAAATTGTCACAAATTATTTTAAAAAATGAGAAAGAAAACCACTCTTAAAACATAATAAGTATCTTTTTTTTTCAATGTTTGTTACTATCACTTCATGATATAACTCCTTAATCAACTAGAATTATGAAAAAAAGTAAAAAATTATATTTAATTTTAATTTCTACTATTTTTTTTTATCACTACCATTCACCGGTATCGCTCTATACTGAGCATCGTCATTCCATTCTTACGATGCTCAGCATAGAGCGATACCGGTGAATGGGAGTCGCGTTTGCTTAAAAAAAATTAGTTGAAATAAAAATTAAATATAATTTTTTTTCATAATTCTAGTTGATTAAGTAGGTATCTTTTTTCTAAATTTTGATCTTGACAGGTGGAAAAAGTCTAGGCCATCAGATTCATTTACAACTTTTGAATATGTAGTTACACACCTGTACAAGTGTTTCTTTGAATTGAATAATTCGTGATTCGCGGTCTAACTAATACGGTTCAAATGTGTGGAGCGCATTAAATAAGGCGGAAATCCACAGAACAACGGTAATATATACCTATGAAAAAAGTTCCATCTTTCAGGGAAGCATGACGTGCAGAAGATCATAGGTATAGTTGTCGCCAAATATCTTGAACTTTTAACCGAGAAGGGGGGCGATTTGTACGTAAACCAACGAAGCGAAGAGACACAAATTTGAGCTCTGCGCAACCGGAAGTTCGTTCAAGATATTTGGCGAAAATTATAACATTAGATTCCGTCATTTTTGACGAGTTATAATAATTATACTTAAATATTTTGCATGCATGTGCGCGTGCACGTGTCTTTATATATTTCGGCCACAGATTCTGAAGGTGATGCGCAACCAATATCCCTCTGTCCTGTCCTCCTAGTCTCTCTTCTCTCCTTTCTCTTTCCTTCCCTAGTTGTTGTATATGTGTGTATATATGTGTACTTATGTATGTATGTGTGATGGTGTGTATGAGTGTGTGTGTGAGGGTGTGTATGAATGTGTGTGCATGAATTATTTTTGGCTTGTAAACTATTATTTGTTTTTATATTATGTTGATGGAATACTTTTTTTGGTTCTAACAATGTAAAAAATATTTTGTATCATTAAACTGTAAATGAGCTGTAGCATCCCAAAGAAAATAAATAAATAAATATAAGTGAAAACATGTTAATTAGGCATGAAATTGTATGTATCATTTTTGTTTTTATTATTATTATGTATGCTGTATGTTTTCCGAATAAAATAATAACGTTGCACAAGCGCATAAAGTGATCACGTATACCAGCCGATGACAGGTTGCAAGCCATGTAGGTGCATTGAGTTCCTGGTTCTCCTATAATATTCCAACTTCGTCTCTATTGAGATGTTAAAAATTGGTCAAAAAATAAGTTTATAAAATTTTGCGAGACCGCAAGACTTTACGTCTTGCAAAGAATTGGTTTCGCAAGATCAATACTATAAGATTTGCAAGACTTTTTCTCATCACTAGAAAAAAACGTTCTCGCATCGCTTCATGCCATGTACCTACGTCTGTTGTTCAAACTTACATTTCCTTCTTTCCGTATGTCGTATATAAACAATGTCCTTGTACATTGTATAAAGTATCGTATTATTGTGGTGTAGGTGAATAAAATCAGTCGAGGCAGGATTCGAACCCGGGATCACTTATATCCTAGCAGGTACAACGCGCAATCTTTTCTGCGACCAAGCTGACATCAAAATCCTCCCATTATTTTTGTGTGCAATACACATTGCATAAAACCAGGCGTTTTGTAGTGACCCATTGTCTCTCGTACAAACTGAAGACTTCCTAGTGAGAGATAATCGTTGTTCCAGCACAATAATACATCATATTACTGTTGCACATACACAGCACACACACACACATACAAACACGCAAACACAGTTACATGGTGATGAAACTTTCAGAATATAATATAATAATAATATTTTTATTAAAAATAAAAACACAAACAACAAGTACAATAATAACAGTATAAACAAAAAAAAAAAAAAAACAATAACATCAATTAGGAATTCTCCCCGAAAATAAGAAAACCTTGTGTTTCGGGGAGGAGTACAGAAGATAACACCACAAAAATCACAAAAACAACAAAAAAGAAAAAAAAACATATATATATTTGATATGAAGAGAGAAAGAAAAAAAAAAAAAAAAAAGTACACACATACATATATACATGCATATAGGTACACACACATATACATATACACACATATACATATATACACACACACATACATACATACACATACATACACACACATACACATACAAAAATAGTACAGTTAACGATACACAACCATGCCTATACAATGCACTCAAATATAATCCCAGCATGATACTAGTTAATAATATGCGATAAAAAATAACTTTGAAAATTGAGAATTCATCCCCACTATATCCCCTTGGGGTAGTGACGAGTACAAAATATAAGATTTTTTTTTTTCTAAAATAATGAATATGTCCTTGTTAAACAAGTACATATACATCTTCCTACGTTCCCTAAAATAAGCAAATAAATGCTTGTGCTATAGGTGAACGAAATCGGTCGAGGCAGGATTCGCAGGATACTCGCGACCACTGGATTACTAGCCCAGAGCGCTAGCCGCTCTGCCATCGACCCATCTAATGGACATATATATATATTATATACCACAAGTATTTTTCCACAAAATTTGATTACAATGACACAAGACGGAAACTAGTTTCATTTTAGACTTTGATAATGACGAGTTCAGTCAGTTTATTTATTTTAAAATAGATTTCCACTCTGTTAACACAAAAACTATAGAATTAAAAATTAAGCAAAAATAAATATGACACAACTAAAAAGTTACTTAATAAAATAAATAATTAAATGTGAGAAGGATGTGGATGATAGGTAAGGAGGAATAAGGTAATAATATTTGTTACGTTAATCGTCTCGTCATCATCAGTGGCTTCATAGTCCAGGGGAGCAAGTCTGATCCAGCCGGCGAAATCAAAACCCTCGTGATTACCCATATCATGGATATAATTATTATATTGAGTTCTATAATATCTTTAGATGTCATAGAACTCCATATGATAATTATGTTTATCCAGGTAATCACGAGGGTTTTGATTTCGCCGGTTGGACCAGACTTGCCCCCCAGGATGGGCCTTGGCCTCCTCGAGGAATCGTCTCCACGACCTATTCTCTCCAATTCTGCACACCGGGTATCTGATGTTCCCTCTCTCCATCCATCCGTCGTAGTCTATACCTTCCCACACTCCTTCACACCGTCCCTTCGGACGTGTTGTGAGGATTCTATTCGGAGTCTGGTCATCGTCCATACGATTCACGTGTCCTAACCAGCGGAGCCTCCCTATTTTTATTGTACGGACAATATTTGGTTCCTTGAAAATAAAACTTCTCACAAATATGAAAATTCATCGAAAAAAAGTGTCTCCAACGGGAATCGAACTCGGGAACTTTGGCTCAAGAATCAGATATCGTACTAAAAGAGCCACAAAGGGTGACAATGGTATTATGAAATATTGAAAGCATTAATTTAATTGATATTAAAAGTTTAAAAAAAAATCAAAACTATTTCGTATTTCGTTTAGTATTTTATGGAAAAACAATTAATCGAATGATTATAAACACGCTAACTTTCATAAGGCAATTTCTTCCATGCAAAAATCTTTTCTCACCTTTCGAGGAATGTATCGTTTTATAAATTTCTCCTCTGCTGAGAATATTCTTTTCACTTGCAAAATAATGTGAAAATTAGCAGTTTCTTCCAACCGACCCAGAGAAGCATTTTTTTGCGTGACAAATAATTTTGAATAAGTTTCTCCTTTACCGGGTATCGAACCCGGGACACAAAAGATTCTTTGAAAATTACATAAAACTATATACTATGTACAATAAATATTCAATCATTCAATAGTGGAGTGTAGTTTTTCTATGTTATAAAAAGGAAAACCTTAATAAAACATTCATGAATATTTATTTTAATCATAATACAAAAAAATGTACATAGAAAACAAAATAACTCCATTAAAACCCGAGTAGCGAAAATATATAGATAATATTTATTCGATAAAAAAATACTTATTTTTTATTTAATAAATAAAAGTAAAAACTTTTATTATTTGATAAATTTGGTTCATCTTTCGATAAATTATTAATAGATATATTTTTTAGTTAAAACATTTATTCGTTTTATTCTATTGATTTATCATCATTCTGAAGATGTGTTTCGCGCGAAACGCGCCACAACATAACAAATCACAATGAAACAATAATTTGATAATTTCGACGTATTTAATATTATTTAAACTAAGTTATTTTATATTTATTTTGTTATTATCGTTAAAAATATTACGAGAGGACAGTTTTATTATTTTTTTAATTATAAAATTTAATTTTAAAAAATGAACGAACCAATCCCTATAACAAGTACGTACCTATACATCCTCATTAATGGGAATAATTTTCTCTTCAAATAATTCTTGTATTATAATTATGCACTACTCCCAATCTTAAAAGAAAAATGAGAAAATTAAATTATACCAAATTGAATTTATCCTTCTCAGTACGACGCGAGCGATGACCCTCCGACTATACACGGTATATATTTATATATATATGTGTGTGTGTGTGTGTGTTTGTGTGTATATATATATATACCCACACTGTTCTATCACAGCTACATTGATTTCCCAACACTGCCACCCCCCCGAACACCCTCTGTCCGCTCCGCGCCCAACCCTCGCGCGTATGCGTGTTGGCGGCGAGAATCCACCCCTATTGATACCCGCTACACCCCACCCCTCTAACACCCGCCCCTCTAACACCCGCCCCAAATGGCGCTGCGCTGCGCCCATTTTCATCGAAAATGTCCATTTTAAAATGCCCCCGTCGGCGTTGCTCATATTATATACAAAACTAAACACATATCCAAAATGAAGCGCACATTATTATATGAGATACTTCTACAACAAAACACATTCAAATATCTTGTTTATTAATTACATTTCAGTAAGTACCTTAATGATTGTTATTAGCAACAGCGGCGACAAAATACACACAAAATTCATTATTTCATTATTTCACACACGATCAACATTCAAATGGTACTTGTACGTTCAATTGATTCGATTAATCGTTGCGTTGTTTGTCAAATTTCGCATACTTTTATGCAAGATTCGTTGGTAAATATCACACACGTCAGGATGAACTCGACAAACGCTTCAATTGTCACACAAACGACAAAGATTCTACGAATTTCACGTTTCGAATCCATTTGGCTGTGGCCGTGGTGTGAAATGATTGCGACGTCGACGAACCTCGTCACCTCTCCGTCCACAGAGGAGTCATCCGCCGCGTTCTTCGGCTAACCTTGGCTGAGCTACCTTTCGTGGAGCCGCTTTCCACGTCCATATCGGGAGGAGGTCGTGCGTGCACGAGTGCGTGCAGCGGCAGTCGAGGTGGGAGGTGTTGTGGGCCGCCGCGTCCGCTTTCATGTCCCGGCCCAGCAGTAAGAATCGAAAGCTTCACTGTACTGCTGTGACAGGACAATATTGCGGCCGAGGCGGGCGGCTCGCGGCGCCGGACTGAGAGAGAGCAGGGGCGTCGCGGCGCCGGATGCCCCCCCACACCCCTCCCGGCACCGCCCGCCCGCCAGGCGGCCTGCGCGCGCACGGCGGCGCGACCGATCGAACCCTCGTCGCTCGCGAAAGACGCGCGGCCGATCAAAACGGCGAAGACTATATACGTTGAAGATTCGTGATGGACAAAACATTTTTTATATATGATTTTTTTTTTAATACAGAACCAACAGTTTACTATGGTATTAACAAATATAGGTATACTAAATTAAAAATTATGTTATAACCCTTTTTAAAGCTAAATTTGAAACGAGATGTGTGCAAAGAGAACCATGCACATTCCACTACACACACATTATTTATGTATCAATTTATCAAGGAATCGTACAGTTTTATAACTAAATATATTGTTATGGTACAAAAAAATAATATAATCAAATAAACCAACAAAGTTTCCATAAATGGTTAACAACAAGATACTCAATAAAAGACATTAGTTATTTTGAAAAGGAAGAATAAAATAGAGTGAAATTATACAGAAATTTATTAATATATTGTTTAATTTATGTAGTTCTAAAATATAATAATAAATACGGTAAGATAACGTTAGAATATAATGTACCTAAATTGCTTAATATGATGCCTGCATCTATTTATTTATTTTATATATTTAATATTGCTTCTCGGGCAACTAACAGGTACTATGTCAAATATTAATTTAACATGCACCTAATAACAAGTTGCCACATTCTGGAGACTTGCGATATTAATCGTCTCACAGATCCAGACTGAAAACACAATAAAAACTTTGTCTCCACCGGGAATCGAACCCGGGACCTTTGGCTCAGCTGTTAGGGTTCTAACCAACTGAGCCACGAAGGCCGACAAAAATATATTAAGAAATGCAAAAGCAAAAATAATGTAAAAAGACTTGTCAAGGAATGTCTACTGAGGTGTGGATTTATATATAATTAAATATAATTAACAGATCACAATCGATTTTACTTTTTTTTCATTTCATTTATTTTTATTATTTTAAATAGATAACTTTTGTAACATTTAACTTTAACTTAATTTTAATTTATCATTATTCATACATTGAGACACGTGAGGTAAATCATAATATGAGTGGTTCTAGTGGTCAATGCTTCCCCCCACTCCCCTCCCTACCTCTCTCCTTTCCCATCCTGTTTTCATAATTGTTAATTATGTAATGTATATGTAGGTACTTAATATATTTTTAGAATACTATAATTGGCTATATAAAAATTATCTTTGTATATTTGTATTAATCTTTATTGTATTGCTGTTGTATTCTATAAAATAAAATAAATAAATAAACATAGGAAGTACATAGTGTGTGTGTTTGTTTGTTTGGGAGATCATCTTTGTGTGACATTTGTATGTCTCTTTTTACTGTAATGTTGTTTGTTATTTTTAAAGTATAGTTTCATAGAATGATATTGTCTTGAGAACACGCCGACAAGTCTAGAAATTAGACTTGGCGGATGCAAATATTTATTTTATTTAAAGTACACAAACAATGACTGGACAAGTAAACTGGTGATATAAAATATAAAAAAAATAGTCACGCCCAGCATCAATCAAATGTATACATTATTACCTTATTTATTAATTTAATAGTGTAAGAAACTTATTTAAAGGAACTTTTAAAAGGTTTATTATTTATGTAAATTTATAAAATAAAAAATAAGTTAATTAAATATTTTGATATAACAAAGTACTTGACACACGAGGAGGGTCTCGAAGCTTTGGGATTGACATCGCTTAAAGAAAGAAGAACGAGGAGCGACCTCACTGAGACATTCAAATATTTAATAATCATTACGACTGTCCTGAACTGCCCCATATATACCTACAGTCATAATGAGTACTTGCGTGGCCATCTGAAGTTGACTACAAGTGTGATTGGTCATTATCCACGTACAAACACTTCCTGGGTATCATAGTGGTGGATGCTTGGAATAGGCTGCCCCAGGATCTGGTTGTCGTTGACAGTGTCAACTCTTAGATGGATTGGGGTGACGTCATGGACTCAATCATGCATATCAGATTTAACTAGAAATGTGAATTTAAAAAAATATTCGATTTACATACACATTGGTACAAGTGGTGACATTATGTGCTAGAAACACTGTCACCTCAACTATAAGGATTGGTATAATAACAATGAACAAGTGGCGAGTTTATTGCCGTATGGCAATTTCTTCCAACTAACCAGTGTTTCCAGCCAAGAGAAGCAATATTTGCGCGAGAAATGAATTTAAATAATTTTCTCATCTGCTGGGAATCGAACCCAGGACGCCCGCACAGAAACCAAACGGCTTGCCAACTGTCGCACGGCTGTCGGCACAGGGATTTTTGGTTTCATTGTTTACAAAAAAAAAACAATTTCTCAATAGATGGCGTTACAAAAAAAGGTTTCTTCGTTACTTCATAGATGGCGATAGTAAAAATGTCTTATTTTCAAACGATCTGTATCTCATTATTAGAATATATAGAACTTTCAAAATTGCATTGGTAAGGGAACTCAATAATTAGGCATAATTTGTGAACGTTGCGCAAGCGCATAAAGCGCACGTGAACTCGCCGATGACAGGTCGTAAACCCTGTTGGTGCCTCGAGTTCCTGGTTCTATAATATTCCAACTTCGTCTCTATTGAGATGTTAATAAATTGTCAAAAAAAAAAGTATAATTTTACGTTCTATTTTTTTTTTCGCAAACACGACTTCCATTCACCGGTATCGCTTAATGCTGAGCATCGTTAGAAGATATCATCGTTGATACCGGAGAATGGGAGTCGTGTTTGCCAAAAAAAAAAAAATGAACGTAAAATTATATACCTGTAATATTTTTTCATACTTCTAGTTGATTATGTATGGAGTTCTATCATGGAGTGACAGTTTCAAAAATTGTATAAAAAAAAAGAAAAAAAAACAAACAACTTTAGCTAATAATGCTAATATTTTTAACTATGTTTAAACCACATAATATATTGAATTTGCGACCGGTTACGGAACTAACCATTCCCTCCTCGGGCAGATTTTGAAATGTCTTAGGAGGGAACGGTAAACTGGTCACAAGTTCAATATGGTTAAAACAAAGTTATTTTTTTTAAATGTACCACAAATTAGACAGTACAATATTTGGGAATAGTAAAAATATTTTATTTCCAGCCCCATTATCTTGAGTACCTACCTATATACCGTACCTACCTACCTACATCTGAAATATGATAGTTTAACTAAAAGCGCGCCTTTACTCGACGATACAATTCATGTGATCAATTTGTAATGGAGAATTGAGGTGTGCTCGGCACGAACTCACTGCGGTCACACACATTCATACAAACACACATTCATACAAACATACATAATTACATATATATGTATGTCTATATGCGGGAGGAGTAGAATTATTATTGTAGCGCACCACATTGTACCACCCTGCACACACGCTTTACCCCCGGGACCCTAAACAGCGGCCCATCTTCTCAAATGGAATTTCACGTCGGACCAATCGTTGGCCATATTAACAAACGCCGGGCCAATCTTTGGCCATATTAACAAACGCCGGGCCAATCGTTGGCCATATTAACAAACGCCGGGCCAATCGTTGGCCATATTAACAAACGCCGGGCCAATCGTTGGCCATATTAACAAACGCCGGGCCAATCGTTGGCCATATTAACAAACGCCGGGCCAATCTTTGGCCATATTAACAAACGTTGGGCCAATCTTTGGCCATATTAACAAACGCCGGGCCAATCGTTGGCAATGTCAACAAACTGTAGAAAAAATAATCCGTTGTTTATAGATAAGTATTTAATTTAATTTATTTGTTTATCAAACTACATTATTTTATAATGACAACAACAATAAGTAGATTACTGCTGCTAAACTAGGAAACCCTGTTCTAGGGCTAGCAGTTTACAATTTTGATAGTGACAATTATATGTTGAACTGGATGACTGTTCCCGCTCTGCATTATGTTCTACATTATTCCAACGTTTTTGACATTTTTTATTTATTAAGGAAACATACAGTAGTGTAAATACATTGTATAATACAATAATAAATCATGTAAACCGCATATTTAAATAATTTGAGGTTCTTGACATTAGACAACTTTATATAAAAAGTATTATCCAAAGCTATACAAAAAATAACAGTCATCTTCCACGGTGACAGGAAAATTATTCGAAAAACAATTATTCGAATGCTCAATTTTACGAAAATCAATTTTACGAATGGCAATTATTCGAATCAAATTTTTTCGAAAAACAATTTTCCGAACACACAATTATCAGAATTTACAATTGTTCGAATTTTTATGACGTCATGTTGGTAATATTGTGAAAGGAATAAACCATAGATTTTCATTATAATATAGTTAGCAAATGTTGTATGAATCGAAGTGAAGCATTTTTCCGGGGGATTTTTGACGTTTCAGTTTTTACGTAATTGTTTTCGGATTTATTTGTCATAAAAAACACTTTGTTTATTTAGATTTAGAGAAAAGTTATTTAGGATGTGTTGAAATGTAAGGAAAATTGAAATATGTTAATAACCAAAACGTCAAACTCGCGATATTCCATGACTCACTTTTTGCACGGAGTACTACATCTAGGTACATAGTATATTATGTATAATACAAATCTATGGAATAAACAACATGGCGACGCACCGCGCTGTCAGATATCTAAGGATGTACACCGTTTTTTCAAACCTAAACCCACAAAAGTTTGGTAAAAATAGGTTGGTTAGGTTTGTTTATAGTTATAATTGCGACTGGCGTGAGCCAGTTGCATTATATATTAAAAGAAGTAACTATAATATTAAAATAAAATAATTTAATTGGTACGAATACTAGATAAACTGTCAGTACATTATGTGTCAAAATCAAAAACTGGTGTACAAACTAGGCTATCCCGCGCTGTCAAACATCAGTTATTAAAAATGTGCAAACATACGTACCTACCCAACAATAATACAACAAGTAATAATAGTCTTCATCGAATATATTTTACTGGCAACAAATATGTCAAAGGAGGCAACATAATAACACAAAAATATATTAAATTTGGTCAATTGGTTTTCCAACAAATGTTAGTTCGAATAATTTGCTTTCGGACAATTGTCATTCTGATAACTGATTTTCGAAAAATTGTTATTCGAACAATTGCGCATTCGAACAATTGTGTTTCGAAGAATTTTCATGTAATCATCTTCCCCTAGGCCTAAGACATATTCACAACACTTAAACAAACTGTACCTACATAATCTTGCAGAAGTACCTACCTACATACAATGATAACCATCAAGGAAAAAAATAACTACCTACATAAGAAGCTAAAACAGAACATACCAGAAATTTTAACTCTTTCAGTGACCGAAGCAAAAAAAAATAATATTTGATTGGCTATTTAACAAAGGCAGAGAAGAGGGCGAAAGATTATTACACATAATGAACTGAACAAATATTTTTTACAATTTATACATCCTTCTAGCAGGAATAGATTAAAATAAACTTTATTCAAACTGACAGTAATTAAACACTAAACAACTATTAAAGTTTTGGGGTGTCAATAGAATGATTTATTCAATACTTTTTATGAAAAAAATGGATACAAATAATGAAAAAAATATAACTAACATTAAATCTTAATATGACGCCAATGAGTTATCAGCATTTTATATATTTACATGTTTCTCAAATTGTCGTACCTTAACAATGTTTTTGTACTCTACTGAATTTGTTAATATGTAAATAAATTACAACAATGTTAGTTCACCACGGCAAGAAACGTTCGACAGCACGACCCACTCCCTGGAGATACCTACATACATACATAATATTATTGTAAGTTTCGTAATATATCCGAAACGAAGTTGAATAAGTGCTGTTGAAAATGGGGTTAGTATAACGAATCTAACGAGAAAATTTATGATTGAATAAAAAAGACATTCGTGACTGAATTGGTTATATATCCGACTCTTGAGCGAAAGGTCCCGGGATCACTTCCCGGTGGAGACACAGTCTTTATTTGTGTTTTTAGTCTAGATCTGTGAGACGATAGATATCACAAATCTCCAGATGTGGTGGTAACTGCGTGCTAAAGTGGAACAAAGTTAGGAGTGTATGGGCAACCTTTTTTTTTTTTTTTTATTCTCATCAGTTTCAATCCTAGGATTGGTCTGTAACAGCTATGGCTGCCTCTCTTCTACTCCACTCCGCCCTGTCTGTCAGCCTCTTCATCTCCACGTAGCTATTACAGTACATGTCCATGTAACTGTTTCTTGGTCGGCCTCTATAGTTGCTACCCTCCACCATTTCCTCCGCGATGACTATGAGCAAACCCAGGTGCCTATCCAGTTGGATCGTCGTTGGGCGATCCTTTTGAGGAGTTGCCTTGTTTCCCCGGCTCTACTCAGCACCTCACAGTTTTGGATGTGGTCCGATCAGTGGATCTACAACATGCGCCTGTTGCACCACATCTCGAATGCAGACATGCGTTTTTTTTCCCTCTGGCCTATGGTTCATGTCTCACAGCCACATAGCAAGACACTCCAGACAAAGGCCTGAATAAGGTTTTTCCTTATTATTAGGTCGGTATTGGGGGATTCGATAATTTTGTATTTTTTATTATACGCTATCTTAGCCTGCAGAATTCTGCTGCTGACAATTTCTGCATTTGAGCGCCCATCTTACGATATACGGATGCCCAGGTAGACGAATTCTACAGTTTTTAATTGTGTTTTTAGTTTTTATCTGTGAGACGATTAATATCGTTAAGTCTCCAGAATGTGGCAACTTGTTATTGGGTGCGTGTTAAATTAATATTTGACATAGTACCTGTTAGTTGCCCGAGAAGTAATATTAAATAAATAAATAAAAAACGTATTTTTAAGAGGTAACCCGCCCACCTGTCGCTAGTCACTTCACGTTGCGGGATTATCCCGGGTCGCTCCTTTGTGCGACCGCATCATTCATCGGTGGGCGATCGGCGGCGTCTGGCGTTATCGATTTATAAGGAGTGCAACATTCTAAGTCACCTACCTCCCTCCCACCCCCAACCCCCCTCCACCAAACTCCACCACTACCACGTGATCTACTGTCCAAGAGGTGTGACGACAGCGTAAGCGTGCGAAAAATTTGCCAAGTCGAACCTCTGGCCAGTCGCTGCGAAGCAGGCGAATGACCTCTGGGCGCAATCACGCTATGTCTCTGCTATAAGGGTCGGCAGAGAGCACCGAGCTACATACATTCATTTACTTTATTATCACTGTAAAATTAAGTAATTTTAATTTAAAGTTATGTTTAAGTGTAGGTATATTTTGATCGATGAATAACTAACTATGTTATTGTAGTGTTCGAGAGGAGCTTGCACTGGCAAACTAGCTGTTAGCCGACCGCCGTGGCACAGTTGGTAAGCCGTTCGGCTTATGTGCGGGCGTCCTGGGTTCGATTCCCAACAGAGAAGAAATTTAAATTCATTTCTCACGCAAACGTTGCTTCTCTGGGCTGGAAACACTGGTTAGTTGGAAGAACTCGCCACTTGCGCAGGGTGCAAGTAAGTGTTTATTATTATTATTATACAGTTTAGTCTAAAAATATTATATCCTTATGTAATTTTTTTTAATTATTAAATAATTAAGAATGCCAAGATCCTCATCACCAATATAATTAATGTACTCAAGTTGCAAAATACACACGGCTAAAGACTAAGTGAAAGTACTATTCAGATATCCTTTAAAATCTAATGAGGTCTAAGCGAGTATTAGACATACAAATATGGAAAAGAATCGAATGAATACTTTAGTTTATAATCGATAAACTAGGATTACAAGACCATAATCAACTGATCTTGTCAGCCGAAACGGTCGTCAGTCAAATAAATTCGTTGTGGAATATATATATGTGTTCATATATATCATAATTATTATGGAATTCTACAGTTTGGAAGCCGTGTCAAATGAAAACTGACGATAAACTAAAATAAACACGCCATACACAGCACACACACACACATATACATAGATACATTGTGATGAAACTTTCAGAATACTATCTCATCATAATATTAGTTGGTAATCTTTGCAATAAAAAAATAGCCTTAAATATTACGAATTCATAACCCCCCACTATATATGTATTCATAACAACATACACACATGACAAAACTACTAACATAGGACTCAATCAATAAGTGGACCATGGGCTACACTACACAATCATTCTATATAACAGCTTACAATGACTTAGTAATTTTATGGAATTCTACAGTTTGGAAACTGCTGTTAGTAATTAATATTATGTAACTAGTCTACCACCTCGGAACAGGCCTGGCCTAGTCAGGTGATTCAAACCAACCCAATTTATTTGTTATGTTACTTATATAAATTAATGTAATTTTTGGTATATATAATAAAAAATATATATGTACATATGTATCCTTGAGTTAGTGTGGAGTAAAAATATAATATACCTACCTATTTATTTTTTCTCCCTGGAGCCTGCCTATGTAAGCACTTATAATAAAACAATCTAAATTCGAAATATTTTGACGTATGAATTTGTTTTGTTTTTTCGTTGTCATAATATTGCCAACGTTTCAAATATTCGCAAGTTTTGTTATTCATTAACATTGTTGCCAATAATAGAAAGTTTGTATAGTTTCCTGAATCTATCGATGATGCCTTCAATGTTGTATTACGCGTGAGTTGTTCATTATTAATTTACTCTGTGTTCATTGTTTCAATACGATCTCGGTCTACGCTCAGAACCTCCCTACCCCGCGTCTAAAGGCTAGCGTCCATACAGGCGCACCAATCGCATTACCGACACACAACTGTCATTTGGATTTGTTGACAATTTTACGTAGAAAATACAAATACAAAAATTGTTTTTTTTTCTCGACTTGGTAATAGCATGCTTGGCTCGTACCTACATGATTTTATTCCATGAAAATATTTAATAAAAATAAGGTACAAAAATTATAGCCCATAGCCTTTTTTAGGATACACCAGGGGCGAGACTAGAACCTTCGGACTAGGCAAACTGGAAGAAAATTGAGAAATGTCGAAAATTTAATGTTTTTTTTTGCATCGTCGTTCATTTCAGTGGCCATGAAAAATATTTTTAAAATCACATTCCAAAATAATATTTACATTTGTGGGCCTGTAAATCATTTTATTTGTTTTATTTATTAAACTTTATGTACAATACTGTGCACAATGGCGGGTTTATTGCCACAAGGCAATTTCTTCCAACCAACCAAAGCAACGTGAGGTCATAGTAGTAAATTGGCATGTACCTACATTAAATTTATAACAAACGAAAAAAATATTAAGAATAAATTGACAGCAACAAAGGAAGGAAGGAAATAGAGGTTGAGGGAGGATGGATATGGGGTGTCAGTTAAGAATTATTAGACAGGTAAAACACCTTTAGTTTCATCGTATCTACAAACAATTTAATTTTTAATCTTGTAGTATGGTTACAATAAAACAAATAAATAAATATTAGTTCTTGAATTTCTCAACATAATATTCATAGGCAAGCCAAGATTTTCGGCTTCTATAAGCAATTCCGCTACTGGGATACACAAGGCATTAATTACATCCTATTGGATGATTTGTGAGTGATTGAGTAACAAACATCCAAATATTCGAATTAATAATATTATTGAGATAATTCCACTATCATACTACGTGAAAATGTTGAAAATCTGTCTGAGGGAACGGTTAGTTTCGAAACCGGTCGCAATTTCAATTTTAATAACGTGGTATTAAGGCTCTTGTATAACCTGGGTATTCGGATGTACACAATAATGCACACTAAATTACCTTCTTATGTATGAAACACAAAAAAATATTGCATATCACCTAATCTGTGACATACAACACTTTTTCGTGAAAAAAATATTATAATAATAAAAAACTCAGCCGGTAGATTTTCATATTATCTTTCGACTGAAGTAAAAATCTACTTCATAGGACTTGTAGTTTTTTAGTTACGTACAGTAAAAAATAAAAAAATTAAATATTAAAAACTTATTTTACAAGAAAAATATTAAAGAAATTCAAATTTCAAAAAACCCATACAATAGAATTGAGATGTACATACAAACTATTCATTATTTCAAAGACGTATCTTTTGTGGGTATTAGGGAAATTATTATCAAAATATACCACCCCGTATTCCGTAACTATTGTAACTAAAATAGGAACATACTAAAATTGTACATTTTAGATTTACCTACGATCTTATTTCAGCGTTATAAAATATCAACTTGCACTAAATGGAATAGGAACGTATCTATATTGGCTGGAATGTTCTTAAAAAGTTACTGAATAATTATGAAAATAACAAAATTTTATAATTTTCATAATAATACGTCAGATTCAGTAACTTTTTAAGAACATTTCGGTCAATATAGGTACGTTCCTATTCCATTTAGTCCAAATTGATTTATAACGCTAAAATAAGACCGTATATCTAAAATCTACAATTTTAGTATGTTCCTAGTTTAGTTACAATAATTACTGAATAGGGGGTAATATATAGCCTACTATAGCCTCTTAATCTAAAATATCGACGACACAAAATGTGAAAAATCATGCATCCCAACAAAATTAAAATTTCAGAATTTTTTCCTTAATTCCTCTAAATATTAAACTAATATCAAAGCTGTATGTATTCTTGTGCATTTTCAATCGAAAATCTAAATATTTAACCGTACCATACGTCATACTGTAATTAAAACAACACGCTATGACCGCTTTTTATAATCTCAATAACCTTTTCAATCGACCATTCCAGTGATGTGCTTTCAGAATTACCACCATTCTAAAATGACGATCACCGCCATTTTGAATTGTAATTATATCAAAAGTCAATCGGTATTTATCGCTTCAGAATTACCACCAATACGTTTTATTAATATTATAACAACACAGCAAACACAGATCAGGGGCGGCAAGTCTGGTCAAACGCTGAAATCAAAAGCCTCGTGATTACCCATATCATGAATAAAATTAATTATCATATGGAGTTCTATGACATCTAAAGATATTATAGAACTCCATATAATATTTTTTTTTTGCTCTTCACCCATTAAGAGTGTTCTCAGCAATATAAGTTAACATATTAAATTGTCTAAACAGAGAGAAACCTAAATTATTTTTGTATACCTATTTTATTTCAATTTTATGTACAGAGTTCGATTTTAATTTCATTAATTTTTGATGAATTTTTTGATCAAAATGTTCACCTGCCTGGAATTGTAGCTCAACACATATAATAATTATTATATCCATGATATGGGTAACCGTGAGGGTTTTGATTTCGCCGGTTGGATCAGACTTGCCCCCCTGACTCAAAATATAAAAATTATATAGTAACCGGCGTAAAAAAATTGACAAAAAAAATCGTTACGATATTTTGTATTAAGTACATAGTATTTTTTTTTTATAATAACGTATTAGTTAGGTATTGTAATAAAAACTTACCTTAAGATGTGGCGGATTTCTCAGGTCAATCTTGTCGGACATCGGACCATTTTTGGACAGTCTGAAAGGATACAATGAGGCTTTGAAAAGGAGGAAAAATATCTAAATAATCTTTCATTTTAAAAAAATCTGTTGACGTGGTTAATAAATAATTATTCGCCCATAATATGGGTCTTCTGCTATATGTAAGACATATCGCATATATGTCTTTGCAAATTTTAAATTAATTTAAATAATTTTCTCCTCTGCTGGGGATCGAACCCAGGGCACTGAAAAAAACTTATGATAACTGAACTGTATACCTGCGTTTTAGCCAAACCTTTCATATCAGTAATATAGACTTATCTAATTTATGACTGTACTGTTTGACTGTGTGCACAAAACATTTGGTTGCAAAAAACAAATGTTTTGTAGTCACTATAGTACGGTTAATTTTAACATGATATTTTGTTACTATTACCAAAAAAAAAATTGGCTTACTAACTGTGCCACGACGATCTTGGTAATCAAATTAATGTCATGTTGTGATGGTATAATTCCAAGTAGCTACCTATAGGTTTGATTGAAAGCACCAAGTTTAACCAAGTGAATGTACATATAGTGAATATATAGTAAACTTACACAATGTCGGGCCTCGAGTAAAGCTCGTAGATTACAAATATGATCACCCCAAGAGATGCACCGGCGCATATCACCACCATGGGAATCACCTGGAACAAAAGACAGACAATTAGACAGACTATATATGTAATCGAGGGAGATCGCGATCCACTTCCACGCCGGCGACGCTATAGAGCCCATTGGCCCTGTTC
This sequence comes from Molanna angustata, assembly GCA_963576475.1. Taxonomy (NCBI): domain Eukaryota; kingdom Metazoa; phylum Arthropoda; class Insecta; order Trichoptera; family Molannidae; genus Molanna; species Molanna angustata. The sequence continues at coordinate 21,792,088 of OY754983.1, read as the reverse complement.
GCCACCGGACGCAGCCGCAGCATCGGACAAACACAAAATATCCACCATCCATCGGGTTCCACCACTGCCCCCGAGAATCCAATCACACACGTCAGGGCCTCCGATTGGTCTCGAAATCGGCCGCTAAGTACACTCCGTTTCAAGTCGGAGGGGCTTGTACCCCGACCCCTCGGTCCTCGTGTTGGCGTCCGAAGGTTTCGCGGGCTAACACCGGGGGCATCCGACGCAATCATCACCTGTCAGATTTGACGTCTAGTTGTCAACACAGGATGTCTGACCCGACGTCTGCGCCGGCGGTGTGCCCGAACCACACAACAACATTCGCCACAGTTTGACGAGTAACTGCCGAGCGAGACTAGAGGCGTCCGTCCTGCTCTTCTCTAGGACATCTATATATGTAATAGTAGTGTTGGAAGGCCTCAAACAAGATGGTCTGGGCTGGAGGCGGGTCAGGGAGAGGCCTATGTCCATTACCTACCGGACGATTGAGGGCTGACGAAGGAAGCAATAGTGGAGAGTCACAATTTCTCGTATGTTTTCACGACAATTTTGTTAACGAATATCATGTAGATAATGCACACTATGAGTTTCGATATTATGTATGGCGTATCCTTTTATCTCCTCTTTAGAGTCTAAATTTAATGCTCTCACGGTCTGGAAAATCTAGATTTTTTATTTTCTTTGAATATTTGTTACAATAGAAGAAAAAAATGTAGGTACATATGAAAAAATGCTTTGTAGTAGAGAATTTAGTGTTGGCCACAACCCACTCGTTATTATTTTTTATACGGTGTCACTATTTTTACGACCGGAATTGGCGGGAAAAGCGTTTTCCCGCCAAAAAGTGTCACGATAAATTTTCTGACGTCGTCTATGTTTTTAGGTCATTTATAACCATAGAAAGCGCAGATAAATCAAAATACAAAAATATTTACCTTTGTCATTTTTTCAATGGTCATAAATGCATCATGAAAACCAACTTGAAGAAAAAATAAATAATATTACATTTACTTAATTTTATAAATTATTTTTTCATCGAGATCTACAATTATAACAAAGTATAAACAAAGGTAAATATCGAATATTTTTATTATTGCATATGCGCAAATATTGGATTTTTTCCCTGTCGGGAGTCAAAGATATTTTTTAACAGATTTTTAATTATCTCAATAGAGACGAAGTTGGAATATTTATTGTAGGAGAACCGGGAAATCAAGGCACCTACAGGGCTTACGACCTGTCATCGGCTGGTTTACGTGATCACTTTATGCGCTTGCGCAACGTTCACCAATTATGCCTTTTAATGAGATCCCTATCAATTCAATTTTGAAAGGAGTTTTGAAACTTTCAAAATTGAATTGATAGGGATCTCATTAAAAGGCATAATTGGTGAACGTTGCGCAAGCGCATAAAGTGATCACGTAAACCAGCCGATGACAGGTCGTAAGCCCTGTAGGTGCCTTGATTTCCCGGTTCTCCTACAATAAATATTCCAACTTCGTCTCTATTGAGATAATTAAAAATCTGTTAAAAAAAAAAAGGTAAATATTTTTATAGCTTGATTTATCTGCGTTTTCTGTGGTTATTTTTGGTTTTCGTCTATGGTTGAGTCGTGTAAATAGTCGTAGCCTTTTTTATATGAGAAGCGTATTATATTTTTTGTGTGACAATGGTTTACACCTATTAACGGTTTACTAATATTATTATTTTTTTTATTTCTATTGCAGTGGCGGCGCCGGCGGAGGTCTGGACGGGGGCGGCGGCCTTCAGCAATTGCTCGAGCACCACCCGGGCGTGCACGGACACGGGCACCCGCACCAGCACCCGCACAGCCACCCGCAGCAGCAGCAGCAGCCCGGGCAACAGCCGGGCCAGCAGCCGGGGCAGCCCCCGCAGCAGCCGGACCCGCGCCTCGTGGCCGTGGCGCTGCACCAGCACGCGGCGGCTGCGGCGGCGGCCGCGCACCTAGTGCCCGTCATGCCTCAGGCCGCAGCTGCGGCGGCGGCGGGACAACACGCTCACGCCGTGGCGGCGGCGGCTGCTGCGGCAGCGGCACATGCCCAAGCACAAGCCAACGGTACGTACCTATACGTTTTATGTATCTTTTTGAATTCCTGAACAAATTTTGCCTGGACATTTTATTTATATATAAAAACTAAAGAAGTTACTAAATAAAAAAAATTGATCAAGTGATACGTTTGATAATGCATTATGGCCACCTTAAAATTTGATCAAGTGATATGTTTGATAATTAATTATGGCCACCTTATAATTTGATCAAGTGATACGTTTGATAATGCATTATGGCCACCTTAAAATTTGATCAAGTGATATGTTTGATAATTAATTATGGCCACCTTATAATTTGATCAAGTGATACGTTTGATAATGCATTATGGCCACCTTAAAATTTGATCAAGTGATACGTTTGGTAATGCATTATGACCACCTTGAAAAAAAAACAAGAGGCAAAATAACATTATTTATTCCCTTTATAAGGTAGTGCACACCCGCACACATGTCGCTGGTTACCCCACATAGTGATGGTATGATGATGTAAACAAACCCCAAAACAAATATATTTAATAACGTGTTGTTCGAATATATTATGATGAATTTATTTTTTTTATTTTCCCTCTTCAGGCGGCAGTCACTCGAGCTCGTCGGGCCGTTCGACGCCCAACGGCGGCAGCGCCGCGACGCAGAACGGCGGGAGCGTGCAGGCCGGAGGCGGCGCCCCCCAACAGGCAGGAGCCGGCGGCGGCGCCGCGGCGGGTCTCCCCGCCGCTGCTGACCCCGCGCCCGGCAAGCTCTTCGTCGGCGGTCTCTCATGGCAGACATCCAGTGAGAAGCTCAGGGAGTACTTCGGCATGTTTGGCAGCGTCACGGATGTCCTCATCATGAAGGACCCCGTCACACAGGTGAGGAGCAACATATGGATAGACAACAGCCATTTTACCTCTCCCACCAATCAAAAGAAAAATTCTTAATTTTATTTTAATTGTGTTTTTTTTTCATTAAATTACATTCACCGGTATCGCTCAATGCCGAGCATCGTCAGAATGTAGAACAATAGCGACAATCCATATTATATCTGAGTCAATACCAGTATTTATTGTGTACACGACCATTGTAAAATGATACAAAAGAAAAAGGCAATCGTGGTTTCACTGGATTCATGAATCCAGGCCCACCAGCACAGGCGACCAGAGTACCAGCCAGCCAAAACAGGCGAGCCACATGGGCTTGCGACCATGTATGCGGGATTAAGGGGTCCCTTTATGACTCAAGCCATGCTCTCCACTCACCCACCAATCTCTGACTGATACTCCACTCCCCTGCGCAACCAAATCCAATAGGATGCAGATAATGCTGCTTTTACCACCCTATCCAAAATTTCTTTTATTTTACCTCTTGGGAGACCCAGGTCTTTAAAGTAGGAATATAAAGATTTTGCGGGCAGGTCTCTCGCCCCCACCTCTACAGCATATATATTCTTTGTTAAATTTACTGGTACGTAGTTTGTTATTTGTGTATACGAATAGTAGACTGTTGATTGTTTGTCGATTGAATATATTATACCTACAAATAAATTATTGAGAGAAATTAGGTTTTATTTTCAATTTAATTTAATAATGATAACATACGATAATTGATTGATTTTTAATTATAATTTGTTCACTTCACAAATGTACACTTAGCTACTTCAAAACAGATTTTTTTGTAATGAAAATGTATTGTACATGTATTATGATTTAATAATAAAAAATATATATATATTATTAGACAACAGACAGAAACACAAAATAACTTATTAACACGTGAAGCGAAAACTTCGGACCCCTTTTTAAGGCCCTTATTAACGCCTATGACCTTGGCATACAGGACATATGCAAAAATCCACACTTATTCTAATGTATGAAATACGAAGAAATATTATATATCACCAAATCTGTGATATATGTACCTACAATATTTTTAGCGAAGAAAATGTAAAATGTAATTTTTTTTAATAGCAAAAATAGTAATTAAAGAATTAAAACAGTAATAAACTCAGCTGGTAGTTTTTCATATTATTCTCTTTCGATTGAAGTTAAAATCTACTTTATTGGCCTTGAAGTTTTTAGCAGCTATTTACGATAAAAAAAATATTTAAACTAATTTTACAAGAAAAGCAACTAACAAATGCAAATTTCAAAAGTGTGTATAAACTCTACTATAAAATATCCAGTCCAACAATCGGAATAAAGGATCAACCACACCTAACACTTGATTACACACTCCACTTCATGATAGACCTTAGATAGGGATAGTCCTTAATTCATTTCATACATGTCGTATGTGCTGTTAGCAGCACAATACATCAAAATAGTCGCAGTGCAGGCACTACAAACTCCTATTATTAAAAATAATAACCAGTGCTGTTTGTGAGCAAATATAATAATATTAACAAAAAAATACTTTGTTTTATAAAGCAACAAAGTTTTTACCAATACTTTTTATGAAACCGAGTGATGATCAATTTAAAAATATTTTTTCATTAATATTTATTGATATTTTATGCAGATATGATTTTTTGTTTTTGTTTTTTGAGTGTACTGGCTCTTTTCAGAGATATCGTCGAAGCCGCCACATACAGGTACCGTCACGACAATGTCACCAAAAACAGCGATCATTGTAAATAAATAAATAGAATAGAATAGTCGATGATGTTGGGATGGGGCCCGGACTAGCGGGGTCGTACAAAAACAAACTGTATTAAATATATATATTTTTGTTGGTATAATATTATTACAGAGTTTGGTATGGAAATCTCTGTGGGAGACTACGAGACGGGCATATGGAACAAGGCAAGAAGCAATATAATCAATACATAATAATAATAATAATATGCAATCTCTGTAATTTGTAGATAGTGTTGGTACAGTTATAACAAACAGATCTATCTGTTTACATATTAATTCATAATCTCTTTTGGTATTTATATTTCGGTTCTGTCCAAGATTTGGAATTATACATAGATATATATATATATATATATATTGTTAAACATAGTGATGGGCGTCCAATCGTGTGCACTATTTTCTATCAAATATATATTGTTATAAACTTATCGCCCTTTGTTACGATATCTGATACCTCAACTGCCGAGAATGATCTTTTTGTGTAAGAAAGAATCGTACTCGATACAAGTTCGATTGGCGTTGGTTCCTCTCGGTCAGTGTTGGCCAATAATATCCTGTCACCTCTTTTATAAGGACTGTTGCTTTCATTGTTTACAAATAAACCGTCTTCTCTTTAGATGGCGTTACAAAAAGTTTTCTTCGTTACTTCATAGATGGCAATACTAATAATGCCTATTTTCAGGCGATCTGTTACTCATTATTAAAATATTATACATCATTCAAAAATTGCATTGATAAGGGATCTCTTTGCAAGGCATAATTGGTGTATGTTGCACAAGCGCATAAAGTGATCACGTAAATCAGCCGATGACAGGATTCTTCTTATAATATTACAACTTTGTCTCTATTGAGATGTTAAAAAGTTTGTCAAAAAAAAAAATATAATAATATCTTTGTGTTTTCCGATGAACTGTCATCCCGGGGTCAAACAGAAGGCCAACTTGTATGATGCTGGATAAACTGCTAAGAAAACCTCTCAATCTGACAGTTTTTAATTGAGTTTTCAGTCTGAATCTATGAAAGATTCATTCTATGTTTAGCGCATGTATTTGCATTCCACCATGACGTGTGCCTGGGTGACAGGGTGCGACAGTCAAAACTGCTCCTTTGCAAATCCATCGTATCATCTACATACATAATAGGTACTCTATATTACTTTGTATTCCATTTTACATATGTAGTCATACAATCCATTTAATACATTTTTTATTGGTGGACTCTCTAAACTACCATTGACGCAATTGGACGCCTACGCACAATATTTATTATACATACCAAGTAAAAATTTGACATAGATAAATCTCTTGTTGCCATATGACTAAACAAAAGTGTAATAATGTATTTTTTTCTAGATCCTTTTTTATTAAATTACTGGTAACACTGACACATGTATTAATACACACATATATAAATAATTGCATAGATTAAATATTTTGTATCTATCATTATTATTGGACTGTATGTATTTATTATTATAATTATCATTTTGTTTAAATATTATTTTTATTGTTTAAATATTATAACACTAGATTATCTATCATTAGGTAGTGATATGGTGTAAGTGATTAAAATTTATTTATCTTTATTATATAACTTTGTTAGTTTATTTTTAATTTTTTTTTGAAATGGTAACATTACAAGAAAAAAAATCTTTTAATTAATACACAGTTGTCTAACTTGATGAAAATGTTTGGGAACTGCTCACATCTTAGCCGTAGGTCTTTGGAACCACTGTATGATAATTGAAGTGTACATTTTTAATATTTCTTTTATTTATGTTGTTCATAACCTAGATACGTAGGTTAATATATATAATTCATCTATAATATTTTAACATTGAATTTGGTAATAATTTAATATAAATTTCCCCATCCCTCGTATATTAATTCAGTTTAACCATTAGGAATTGTTAGATGAAATCATTGTGCATTTGTAGGTATATTATATATAGTATTATGTCTAATCTATAGACAGTTATTCCATACATTACAGTCTCCGAAGTGTGGCAGCTTGTTGTTGGATGGGTTTTTAATTTATATATTTGACATACATACTTAGTTACATTAAGTTACTCATAAAGTATTACTTACTTTAAATCTTTATTTTAGCAATTGTACCTAATTAAGTAAAAAAATCAAAATGTATCAATAGTTATGCAAATTTTATTCTCTTGTTTATTAGAATGACCGTTTTGCCATATAAAGACTTTTTTAACTTATTTAAATGAAAATACATTACCTAAAATACAGTGTGTCTAAAAAATAGCACACCTTACCTACTAATACATTCATTTATTCATACCCACAATGCAGGGTAACCAGCGACAGATGTGATCTTATAAAGGGAAGCATGACACATGCGTGCATCCCACATATTAGTCTCGTTTCATTAAAAAGGCACTTAATTTAGAATGTGTGGTGAATATCATTGCTGAACTATGCGAAGTATTTCTTTTGTTTTCCTGTTATATTTTCGATTACCAGGATCTTACTGGACACTTGTAATGATGATAATAGAAAAGAATGGAACCACTATTCTATGTCGGTACCTTTTTTTTTTTTTTTTGAGTGGCAGCTCTCCAAGGAGAACACACTTAGGCCGGTTGGCCCTTTGTGATACCACAGTGGGGTTGTCCTTCCCCTTCACTAAACCACATTGAACCAGCCTGAGTGGTTAATAAATGTCAGAACGTCGCTAATGTCAGCAGACGCTATGTCCATCAGGTCATCGTAGAAGAAACTTCCCAAGAATTTCCTCCTATTTCTGGAGAGAGCAGGGCATTGACAGAGGAAGTGGACTACCGTCTCTTCTTCCTCTTCATCTTGGCATGCTCTGCAATAATCAAATGCCTCTAAACCAAGCCTTCTGGCATGTTTTCCTATGAGCCAGTGCCCTGTTAATACCGATGTGACTCTGGCTAGTGAGTCCCTTCTGAACGAGAGCATCTCCCTTGTTCTCTTGAGATCATATTTTGGCCATGTTTGTTTGGCAATGGCACACGTGCTTTCTTCAGACCATCTTTGATTGGCACGAGTTATCGTTTTCTCATCGACCCGGAGTTTACATGTTGCCATGGGAACCCCGGGTCGATGATTTATTGTTTCTAAAGGTAACAGGGTACCTGCCCTGGCCAGTTCATCTGCCTTACAGTTACCTGTTATATCATTGTGACCTGGTACCCACATAACAAGTATGTTAAACCGCTCGGCTGCTTTGTTTAATGCTATGCGGCAGTTCAGGGCAACTTTAGAGGTCGTTAATGCGCCTCGCAGAGCCTTGATCGCTGCTTGGCTGTCTGTGAGGATACGGACTTCGCTGCCTTGCATTGCGGCCCTTTGTATCCATCCTATTGCTTCTTGAATCGCCAGGATCTCTGCCTGAAAAACACTGCAGTGGTCTGGCAACCTGAATGAAATATTGATATTTGGTTGCTCCGAAAATACCCCTCCACCCACCCTTCCGTCCAGTTTCGACCCATCTGTGTATATCACCATCTGGGCCTCACCATGGTGAATTGCGTTCTCCTTCCACATCTCCCTCGAGGGGATTTGGGTGGAGAACCCATTCTCGAAGAAGGGTTTGGGAATGGTGTGGTCAATACCTTCGGATGGTTGTTTGTACTCCTGAAGAATCATGGAGTGCCCAATATGAGTCCCCTTCCAAGGGTTAACATTATTCATTCTTAGGGCAGCGTTTGCCGCCATTTGTTTCCCAAGGAGGTCAAGCGGAATCAGGTGCAGGATGGTGTCAAGAGCTTTAGTTGGTGTAGTTCTTAGACAGCCAGTGATTGTCACTTCAGCTAGTCTTTGAACTTTTGCCAGCTCCTTATGGTGTGCCCCTTTTTTCAAGGAATGCCACCATACCACCACCCCATACATCATGATTGGCCTTATGACCGCCTTGTACATCCAGTGGGTTATCTTCGGGTGCACTCCCCAGCTTTTTCCCACGATCTTTTTGCAGGTGTACAGCGCATTTGTAGCTTTCCGTACTCTCTCCTGCATATTGGGCTTCCAGTTCAGCTTCCTATCCAGAATTAGTCCCAGATATTTAGCTTGGGCTGAGATCTCTAGTGTCACTCCCTCCAGGGTTGGCAACGTGAAGGTCGGGATTACCCGTTTATTTGTGAATAGGACTAACTCCGTTTTCCTTGGGTTGACTCCCAACCCACTGATGTCGGTACCTTACAGCAATTTATTAAATATTTTAATTGCCAATGAAAAACAATTTTCCGTAAATAAAGATTTATGAGCAATTTTAGACATGTACATTTACAACTGACTTGAAGACACATCTTTGTCCACATAGAAAAATTCATTCACCTCAAAACTATACTCATGTAGTTTCAATCAAGTCTGTCTGTCTCTAGCCAGATGGTCTTCCTCCTCTTTTTAAATCTATTACCATCCAAATCCAATCCGCTTATCGCAACAACGGGTGCTCATTTCAGAGGAGCCGGGGCTTTGGATTCATCACATTCTCGGAGCCGCACAGCGTGGACAACGTCCTCAAGGTGCCGATCCACACCTTGGACGGCAAGAAGATCGACCCCAAGCACGCCACGCCAAAGAACAGACCCAAACAGGCCAACAAGACCAAGAAGATATTCGTCGGAGGAGTCAGTCAGGACACGTCCAGCGAGGAAGTCAAGGCATACTTTGGACAATTTGGAAAGGTACATCAAACAGCTTTTTTTTTACAGTTTTCAATAACATAAGATTCACTATGGCTGGGAGATTTTATTGCAAAATTGTTCAACCTCCAATTGAATAGACTTTTGGCATTACCCGAAGCACAGCGCGCGGAGCTTGTCTACTCTACGTGCGTCCATGCATATAAAGGACCAAAGTCGGACACTTGCGAATTGACACCGGCATTTGTGGATTGGCTCGGAGCCCTCGACGTGAATGTGTGCTTGCCATATCGTGCTGTTTTGTATTCGATTGCTGTCATTGCTGTGTTTTGTTCATTTTGATTTTAAACATTTGATTCACTAGTAACATACGATAAAAAAAATAACATAAGAACTTCAATTATTCAGATATATTTGATTATAATGAAACAGCTAATTAGATATCCGACTTCTGAGGAGAAGTTCCCGGATTCGATTCCTGGTAGAGACACATTTTTTATCTGTGCTTTTAGTCTAGATCTGTAAGACAATCGATATAGCAAGTCTCCAGAATGTAGCAGTAACTTGTTATTGGGTGCGTGTTAAATTACATTTCATATATATATATATATATATATATATATATATATATATATATATATATATATATATATATATATATATATATATATATATGAAATTATTATTATCTTTGGGGTTATCCCGCGTCAAAATCAGATCCTTGGAAGGATCTTTCGTCAACCGACGTTTCGCCTGGATCACACCAGGCATCTTCAGGGCCTTGTTGATAGATTCTCGCTTCGTGTGTCAGTGCAAGCACGTCCGTTCGAGCCGAGAACCTAGCACCAAGTGAAGATTGGAAAGTTAAAGTTTAAACTGTTGGGGTAGATGGGTTTTCCCCGCTTTTGTTCGCCTTAATGGCTTTTGACTGGCTTCTGGTGATTCGCCTCACGCTTAATGATGTATCTATTGTATTAATTTTATTTGTTTGGCGTTTAACATTTAATGGGTTTACTGTAATGGGATTTTTATTGCTGTCAATTTCTGAGGTATTTAATGAATGTTTTATAATGTTATTTTTATTTTTATTGTCGATTCTATTTTTATGTAAGATATTTTTCCAGGCCTGGATATAACAAATAAAATTAATACAATAGATACATCATTAAGCGTGAGGCGAATCACCAGAAGCCAGTCAAAAGCCATTAAGGCGAACAAAAGCGGGGAAAACCCATCTACCCCAACAGTTTAAACTTTAACTTTCCAATCTTCACTTGGTGCTAGGTTCTCGGCTCGAACGGACGTGCTTGCACTGACACACGAAGCGAGAATCTATCAACAAGGCCCTGAAGATGCCTGGTGTGATCCAGGCGAAACGTCGGTTGACGAAAGATCCTTCCAAGGATCTGATTTTGACGCGGGATAACCCCAAAGATAATAATAATTTCATATTTTCAAATACCCGTGAAAACCTTTCTAGTAACATATATATATATATATATATATATATGTTATTATTAAGTATTTTGGGGATAACCCGCGTCAAATTCTGATTCCCGAGAGAATCAGTCGTCTGCCGACGTTTCGTCTGAATCACATCAGACATTTTCAATAGGCGCCTTGTTAATAAATTTCCGTCGCGAGGGATAGTGCGCGCACGTACGTTCGCGTCGGAAGCTTACCACCAAGTGAAAGTTTGAAAGGAAGCCATGTCAGTTGTTAGTGGAGGGGTGGGTTTCCCCAATGACGTCATTATTGCGTTTTGTTTTGTTTGCGTTTTTTTGACGTCATTATTGCATTTTTCACTTATAATAACGACATGTACAAACAAGTAAAAGGAGCACCAATGGGTCTATCTCTTTCACCGCCAGTCGCTAACATATTCATGACCAAGTTAGAAAAAGAAGCTATAGATAGAGCGCGCTTAAAACCAAAGCTATGGATTAGATACGTGGACGATCCTTTCGTTATATGGCCTCACGGTTTGGAGGAACTTCACAAATTTCTTGATTTTCTGAACGATCTCCACAATAACATCAAATTCACAATGGAGATCGAAAACAACGGTGAAATTCCCTTTCTTGATGTTCTCGTAATCAAAAAAGACGATGGCACTCTCGGCCACACTGTGTACAGAAAATCAACACATACCAACAGATATCTCCACGCATCGTCGAACCATTATCCAGCACAAATCGCCTCTGTAGCAAACACCTTGGTAACACGGTCATTAAGGATAACCGACTCCGAAAACATTCAAAATGAATTAGAGTATCTTAAAAACGCGCTACGAAATAACGGTTTTTCAAATTTCACAATAAATAATGCAATAAAAAATCAAACGAATAAAAATTTTAATAAAAAAGATACATCAACTAAAGTAAAGCCACTCGCCATTGCATTTTTACCTTACATAAAAGGCACTACTGACAAAATAAGTCACCTACTTTACAAACATAATATTCGCACCATTTTTAGAACAGACAACAAAATTTCATCCTTTTTAAAAAGTCCGAAAGATAAAATACCATTAGAGTCACACGGTATTTACGAAATCCCTTGCGGTGATTGCACAAAAACTTACATAGGCAGGACAAATCGCAGAATCTCGGCACGCGTCTCTGAACATCGCGTAGATATTAAAAACCGGAAATTAACTTCATCTCTAGTAAATCACTCATTGACCGAAAATCACTCCATAGACTTTGAAAATTCAAAAGTAGTCGCGAATATCAACAATGAAACATTTAGAATTTACAGGGAAGCAATAGAAATATATAGAAGAAGCAACAGTATAATGAATAGCAGGGACGATAGCATTCGAATCCCGACCGCATGGACAAGTGTACTTGAAAACAATATTTTGAAAAACCATAATAATCAAATTAACCCAACTACCGATATTTCAAACAATAGTCACATTAAAAACATTAGTAAAATTCTTAGTAAGCCGAAAACTGATAATCCACCTGTAAACAATATACCGTTAAGTACTCGAGTCACTAGAAGCCAAACAAAACGCAATAATGACGTCATTGGGGAAACCCACCCCTCCACTAACAACTGACATGGCTTCCTTTCAAACTTTCACTTGGTGGTAAGCTTCCGACGCGAACGGACGTGCGCGCACTATCCCTCGCGACGGAAATTTATTAACAAGGCGCCTATTGAAAATGTCTGATGTGATTCAGACGAAACGTCGGCAGACGACTGATTCTCTCGGGAATCAGAATTTGACGCGGGTTATCCCCAAAATACTTAATAATAACATATTTTGTACTCGCGAAAACCTTAGATTTAACATATATATATATATATATATATATATATATATATATATATATATATATATATATATATATATATATATATATATATATATATATATATATATATATATATATATATATATATATATATATATATATATATATATATATATATATATATATATATATATATATATATATATATATATATACAGTACCTGTTAGTTGCCCGAGAAAGAATGCAAAATAAAATATATATATACCTACAGAATATATAATGAAAAAATTTAATTGTTTAAAATTTATTTCCTACAGTACATTACTCATATAAACATAATCAGTGTTATTTATAAACGTGGTTCAAATATTGAACTATTGTAGAACCCCAATTTGATCACTGATTTGTAAACATGGGTCAAGAGTTGAACTGCGGTTCAACTCGAATATCAAATTGAACCGTTCAACTTGACATTTCACATTGTTGAAGTAGTTATGACCCGATAAAAAAATTTCGATAAGCTTTTTTATAATGTAAGATATGAGAAAAACATATGTAAAGTGATTTAATCCATTATAATTATTGATTAACATTGAATTCAAACAAAAATATTCAATGTCAAAGAGTGCAATAGCTAGAGTTTGACAGAACTATCGTGTTGTTCTGTGGCCATGACAACAGCCAACTTAACAAAACTAAAATCGGTGCTGAAGTGAACTGCGGTTCATATATTTTTATAAATAAGATTTCAGTTGAACATGGAATAAGATTTTGAACCGGGTTCTATTGAACCATGATTCAAGAAAATATTTTTTTTTCTCAAAGCGTTTTTTTTTTTTTGCAAAATCATAATTTAACATTGATATAATACATACATGTACATTATGCAAACTTGTAACACAATTAATTTTGCAGGTGGAAGAAACGGTGATGTTGATGGATCAACAGACAAAGCGCCATCGTGGCTTTGGATTCGTAACCTTTGAGAGCGAGGACGTCGTTGATAGAGTCTGTGAGATTCACTTCCACACAATCAAGAACAAAAAGGTACCGCATACAACATTCTAGGCCAACATACAATAATTAACACTGCATCTAAAGCTTCACTGAGTCGATGCATGAATTATTTTGTAACAAAAATTATAATTTATTTAAAAATAAAAAAAGTACAAAGTAAAGTGCAATATGGCTTTGATTCAATGAAATAATTTACCCATACATGTACTTGGGGCAACGTATTATATGGTTTTTGAATCTCTTGAAGTTATCATTGACACACTTGGCTGTCAATTATAACGGAACATGTAGAGTACAAACATCAAAAACGTCATCATATGTTGACTCTAGTATGTGTAGAATATCAAAAGAATCAGCCTCTACTAATTACCAACCATAATTTTATTGTTAAGCTTTGCTTTTAGTTAAATCATTATATTTCAGTATTTTATACAGTGCTTTTTTATGTATTTTATTGAAGACGTCAATATTCTGATCTCTACGTAAATCAGGAGACAATTTATCACACTTCAATTATAGACTCCAAGCCACATTATAGACTCCAAGATATATGTCCTATTTGTCTTTTCAATCCATCGATTGTATTTCAGGTTGAATGCAAGAAGGCCCAGCCCAAGGAGGCTGTGCAGGCGGGTGCAGCGCTGCTGGGCAAGCGTCTGGCGGGGGTCGGGGCGGCCGGAGTGCTCGGGGGGCGACTGCCTCCCCCTCAGCCCGCCCAGCTGGCCGTGGCGCAGGCGCACGCCGCTGCAGCCGCGGCCGCTGCCGCTTATCCCAAGCTGATATACCCCGCTGCAGCGCTAGCCGCTTACAGGTAATATACAACCACATGCCAACACTAACCATTATTTATATCATCGTGTCGGCCCTCTTTTGTCCAGTGATGGACGTAGGCCTCCCTCTGAGGCCTCCACAGATGCCTATCCTGGGCAGACTGCATACAAGCCACTCATCTTATATCATCAGACCACCTTGTCACGTGGCAGGCAACCAGGGGAGTGCCTAGAATCTTCAAACTACGCAAGCCCCGAAAGAAAATTAATGATTTTTAGCATCGTTTTTCATTCTAGCGATTGAGAAAATATTTTTATGCCAAAATATTATTTAAATTTGTGGTCATTTAAAGCATTGTATCTACATACGGTTTAATTTTTCTTGTTATATGGTAGCAATAAATCGAACAAATAAATATTAGGTCTAGAATTTCTAAACATAATATTCATAGGCAAGCCAAGATTTTCGGTTTCTATAAGCAATTTATATAGAAAAATAATACGAATCGTACGAATCTTTTGACTGATTTGATGTGTTTGCAGGTATGCGCCGTACCCCGCGCCGACCGCAGCAGCTGCAGCCGCCGCCGCTGCGCCCCCAACCGCCGCCGCGGCCCCACCCGCCTACCACCCCTACCAGCTGGCCGGTGTAGACATGTCCAGCTTCCAGGGCATCGACTGGGCATCCATGTACGGCATGGGGATGTACGTCTAAGCACGTGCAAAGAGAAAACGACGACGACATCCATCACCACCACCAATCCAGATTGGAATTATCTCTTAGTCTTATGGGCGAGGAGCGCTCCTCGTCAATCTTTTCACTATATATATTATATCAATCGGTCTGTTTTTATTATATTTGTTTTTTAAGTTAACGTAGGAAATTATTTCGTCTGCAGCATCTCTTTGCAATGCTCGATGTTATTTTTTAAACAAGCAATACATTTTGGGACAGTGGCATTTTTTCTTCAATAAAACAAAGACATGTATTAATTTTTGTAATCAACATGTGTCTTTACCGGCATTCTTAAATGCATCTACGAACATTTTTATTTGTCCCAAAATATGACTTGTTATTTTTGTTATTTTATGACTTAACAATTTGCGTTGATTTGTATCTATTTGTGTGGAGTTTTTTCATTTTTAATGGACCTTATAAATGACTTGTTCTTATTACGACGTATGGGTCAAAAATAAATATGTTTCATATTCTAGTTAATCGAGCCATTGTTTGGGGACGGGGCTTCCTCGTTCAGCCGATGCGATGCGCGAATGTCGCGATTGCAAGATCGCTCGCCTCCCGTCGTTTGACGGACGGTTCGATTTTAAGACGATTGGTTAGTGTTTTACGTGACGAGACGGCGGCGACTCGAATTCAGTATGGTTTGAATTTATAAGAAGGTCGCATCGATCGCCGTCGTTTGTCACACATTGTGTATATTTTTTTAATGATATTGTGATCTTTGATGACGTCGTCTGATTGCGCCGTGTATTCTCACGTTGACCAGTAGACGGACTGTTAGATTATCTTCATATTTATATATATGAATATTAAAATACATAGAAACAATAATTTTAGTATTAATAATAGATAAGGAAACGGCAGAAAAAGCTTTTTATTTAGTATTTTTAGTATCAAAACTCCGATGATACTAAGTTTGAGATGAATTTTTTCATTTTAGTTTGACGTTTCTCTATTCCTAAAACCAGATTCATTATTTTAAAAAAACATGGCCCAATCATTTATTTTTTTTCTATTAATCGAATATCGCAATTGCGTGTACGTTTGCGTCAATAAATTTTTCAAATAAATCAAATCGTAGATTCAACAATAATAATAATAATAATTACTTTGGCTACAGACGTTTTTGAATTAACGACCGTTTTAAATCGGTGCAGTATCTCCGATCAAAAATTCTCTTCTCTTTTAAGATATACGAGCTTTGAAAATACACTATAAAAGTTACAAACACGCGGAATGTTCAAAATCTCTAACCGACCAAAGTTCCCTAACGTAAAAATCTAATTTACGATGCGCTCAGTAAAAAAAATTCATTTAAAACTTTTTCACTGGAGACTATCGACCCATGAGATGTGCATCAACCTTCTGTGTTACATTCAGGTTGGACTGTGATTCCAACACACTTTTGTTTTGGTAATTACTATGTTTTTATTTTTAAGGGCTTACCCATACTGCCCTTGAAGTATCGTTAATTTTATAATATTTCGTTAACATTTGTAACATCTGTGTAATTTTCAATAGTCTATAATCGTGGCGGATTTCGGTGACGTATTGCGCATGTTCCACTCAGTCATTTTAAAAAGCTCTGAACGCATCAATTGATTTTTTCGCAGTTAGATTTTTTTATTTCTAGATTGTATATGTTGAGCGACAACGTCAGACTAACTTTGTGTCAATGTCTGTAGCACCCTTGTGTCTATACGAGTAACGAAAATACATTGATTGTCGTCAGATTGACTGAAGATTAGATCGGAGGTACTGCATCGTTTCTAGGGCTCGATCATTCACGCAATCCGTGAACGTACACTTGCTTTTATGTTGCGATTTGTATAGTTCTATCGAGATGGATATATATATATATTTATATGTATTTGTGTCATTTGACGGTCGCAACAACGACTCATGACCCCAATGATGTACCTAAAGATATAAGTTTGTGATGACGTACGCGCGCGTATGATGTATCAATTTAAAATTGTGTATTGATATAATATTATACAACATTACCGTAGCGTTTGTGACTAAACTATTAATTAATTATAATTAGATTACTTATACTGATAGTTTGTAACAAATCATTTGATTTATAATAGCTATTAAAAGAAATTGTGTTTTATTTTTATTTTCGAGATTCGATTTGACACATAAACTGTTTTCTGATATAATTAGTGCAGTATGAATTAATGAGCAGGTTAAATTATTCAGTTTGTAATGAAAACTTTTTTAAATAATTATGTGTCAAATCTGTTTCCTTTAATTGGTGTTTGGACATTGCTCAGATCAACTATTGATATTCCAGTGGATTTTAATGTATGTGTAGGAATATATACCATATATATATATTTTTCCCTGTTTGTGAATCTCGTGTGTGAAGTGTTAAAATCGCCGCGAATCAAAAAAAAAATATATAAATGACTAAAAAAAAGACATTTTCGATTGGATCAAACGACGCTTTGATCAAAAATATTATTACATAATAATAATATTAATAACAATATAGACTAGTGCTTGTAATATTAATTAATATTATTAACTTAGGTTGAATCTTATGTTTCGTATTTGTGCCATCTTTCTAAAATGTCGCCGTCGTTTATAAATTACGGAGACTCCTTCGATAACATATTATCGAACTCGAAGCAGTATTATTGTGTGTCGCCGTTTTAATTAAAAAAAACGAGTTATTCGTGTGATAATAAAAAATTAATACTCTATTTGGCTCTCATTTTTGGCAGCAATTTTTTTATTTCCGAGATCTCCGTTTCAAGTTTTTACTAATTATTTGTATTTTAGGTATGACAATTGTTATAGTGACATTTTCTTTTCTTTTTATTTAAATTTGGAATCGTGGGATTCCGTCTTGTGCAGGAAACTGAAGCAATAAGCAAAATTTTACATATTTTAATAAAAAATAAATAAACTACATTACATATTATTATTATTATTAATTGTTAGTGTTATATATACATATATATTAATATTGGTGAATACCGCAATAAAATCAGTATTAAATTTAATGTAATACTTATTTATGTATTTCTCACTTAGGATTATGGCTCTAAATTTAAGATTTCTATCCTCGTATATTGTATATTTGTCGCTTTTAGAACTGCCCGCTTCAATTTGTGTCCTCGAAATTTACGGTGGTGGCTCGACACGCCGTGACATCTATGTGGAACAGATGACAGCTATTTCAAAGTTATATAATTTTTGGTTCGCATCTCGGCCACCATCTGATATTCTTATTATTTTTTTAAACGTAATTTTATCTATTATTATTATTATTAGTGTACCTATAGTTCCTATATATATTTTTTCAATTACGACGTTGATAAACAAACAAAACAAAAAAAGAGTGAATATTGTAATCTTAATTTTTATCTAGTTACTCGTAATCTATTTGTGATATGCGGTAGCGTTAGTTATACATGTTTACCTATACATTATTTCTTTCTTTTATTTTATTGAAAATTTTTAGGCAGTCACAATTTGAATCATGCCAAAGTATTTTTTATTCTTGCCAGAATGACGAAGTTAGTTTTTTTGTTTGTGTCTATTTTACGCTTCAGTCTTGCCATGTCGCGTCGAGATCGACGATATCCTATTTTATTTTTTTGCATGCCTTCGGGCAGCTTGCGTTGACTTATTCACGTTACTATATTTTTTTTCACAAATCATCCGTCAATTAGCCGTCAGTTTAACCAACTTACGAAATAGTTTTCAATTACTCAGCTCTACATTTTGCAATAATTACTCAATGAAAATATATATATTTTTAATGATTCGATAAAAGACTTGGTTTATTTTTTTTTACTTTTAGGCAACCAACATTTTTTTTTTAATTTATTCCTTTTTCTTTTACTTACCGAGTCAACAATATCTTTTTATTTTTATTGACCCACCCAACAATATCTTTTTATTTTTACTAACCGACCCAACAATATCTTTTTATTTTTACTTACCAAGTCATCAATATCTTTTTATTTTTACTTACCAAGTAAACAATATCTTTTTATTTTTACTTACCAAGTCATCAATATCTTTTTATTTTTACTTACTAACTCAACAATATCTTTTTATTTTTAATTACCTACCCAACAATATCTTTTTATTTTTACTTACCAACTCAACAATATCTTTTTATTTTTAATTACCTACTCAACAATATCTTTTTATTTTTACTTACCAACTCAACAATATCTTTTACTTTTACTTACCAAGTCATCAATATTGGCTGTGCCTTATTAAAAAAAAAAAAAAAAAAGTCATCAATATCTTTTTATTTTTACTGACCGAGTCAACAATATCTTTTTATTTTTACAGACCGAGTCAACAATATCTTTTTATTTTTACTTACCAAGTCATAATATCTTTATTGTTACTGACAGAGTCAAAAATATCTTATAATTTTTACTCACCAAGTCGTAACATACTGTAACAACGATTCAACACATTGTAAAACTTAAATTTTACTAGATTTGTTATTGAAAATATATATATTTTTTAATTGAGTTGTGTAACTGTCGGCCTTATACGTTTGATTTATCTCACTATTATAATATTTTTCTTCAATTGAATGGTCGTACGTATATAAAAAACGACAAGTATTATTATTTTTATTGCACGCATTCATATGTGCATTTTATTTTAACACGACTACTTAATTTTTAAACGTCCATTTTACATTTTTAGTTTATAATTATTTTACTTTACATAATATGTAGGTATTTAGAATAATATGCGAAATTTTAATTTTAAATCACTGTCATGATTTAATATTTTACTTAATTATTATAATAACAGCCAAACATAATCTTTTTTTTTTTCGTGTATTAATAGGTTTTATTTTCTATAAAATAAATAAAAAATGGTATTGTTTAGGCATAGTCGATGATCTCATTTGTGTGTTTTAGTGTCTTATATTATTTCCTTTATTATTTTCATTTGCGTTGCAAAATTGAACGCGCGTCTCGGTTAGGTACTTAATTTTACGTCGTCTCTGAAACTATTGAAATTATAATTGTTGAGATTATTCGCTTATATGTATTTGTTTTTTTTTTACCAGCATTTATCAACTTGCTCGTACGATATTAATTTGAGATATTTTTAACGTTACAATGTACGATTGGCAGACGTTTGGTTTTCAGTATTTGAAGGAAATTTTCAAGTATTATCGTATTTAATAAGTGATCTTAAAAGTATAATAGAATGAGTAGTGCTTCATATTAAAGGAGATTTATTTTTAACAATTATTTATTTATTTTTGTGATTAAAAAAGAAATAAGAACATCGGTTTTGGTAATTTTCTATGTACAATGTTTCCGTGTGCAATTAAATTATATAACAATTCTGATTTTTTTATGTTAACAGAGAATTTCGTAATCATCAAATAAAAGTATTTCTCTACCGATTCAATATATTGCGATGGAACATTTTCGCCGAGAAACTAACCGGATTAGACGTTGATGAAAATTTCAATTAACAGCTCTAACAGTAGAAACTAAATTTCATTTTTCATTAAAATATTGGGTATCACCATTTCAATAGTAAAAAAACATTTTTTTTTTCCTCTATATATACCTATATATTTATATTTTACTAAAGTCTATACCCTTGATTTTTTTTTACGTAAGAATCATAAAAAAAAGAAATTGTCCGAATTTGATTGATTTGTTTGTGTGATTTATTATTTTGTATTGTTGGACTGACTCGATGATGATGATACTCACATTTTGGAAGACTGTACAGTGGGAGGCTGCGAGGGAGAGGGAACCGCTCAATATACAAGGTACAGACATCCTAACGGAAAGCGATGACACTACGCTCAGTCTCGGTGAGTGTTTGAGATTGTATTTGGAACAAAAAATTTTAAGCACCAGTAATAGCGTCGATTGAATATTTTTACTTTAGTTTTTTTTTTACATATATATATATATATATATTTATACATAGCGGTGTCTATATTCATATAATATATAAAATGTATTTTATGTATATGTAATTTATTCATTTATTTACTATAATATGTATATTTTTTTTTAATTTACGCAACTGGAAAATTTCAGATTGAACATTTTTTTGTCTTTATGTAGTGTTCCCTAACAAAACCTAGTATCTTAAAGATATCAAGGCACGTTTTAGACAGGTGAAAAACTTTCTTTTTAAAATATTCTCACTGCTTTGACGGTGTCCCGGGTTCGATCCCCACCAGAGGAGTTGTCTATTTAAATTCATTTCTCGCGCAATACCCGCTTCTCTGGACTGGAAACACACGTTAGTTGGAAAAAATTGCCATTTGGCTATGAGTTTGCCACTTGCACAGGATGCAAAGGATAAATTTCATTCTTTGCCACATGCATGCAAAGAAAAATGAATCCCACACACATATATTCATAACAATCTTTTTTTAATTTCATTCTCGGGTTTCTCCCATTTTTTTCTTTCAAATGTCAATTTTCAAATATTTCGCGAATTTTCTATTCCCGTTATATCAAAATATATTTCAGTATTTTTTCCTTATATCAATCATCCTAAAATATATCAGAAATAACCGTTTATTATTTTTAATGTGTTGATTCTAAATTAAAAATATATTATTGTAATAGATTATTATTTCATTATATATTTTTCACAGTGTCGATATTCTCATTTTGTTAATATTCAGTAGATATATAATATTTTATAACCCGATCATGTTATCTTTGTGTTTTGTGAATGATTCGCTTGTGGGTAGTTTAGACGTTTGAAATGGTGGCTTACAGACGATGATGATGATTTCAGTGGTGGTTTTGAGTGTTTGGTTTATACACATACATATATAAATAGACTCGCTGCTGTTGTCTCCTAGATGATTTGGCATGAAACCGTGGAGCGGATGGTGACACGGTATGATAGTCAGACGGGACGATCGAACCCGGAGATCCGCCCCGCTCAGGTGGCGTCGTGATTGGTGGCGCCCAATGTGGGGCACTCTGGGCGAGGTCGTTCAGCGAGTCGGCAAAGGGCATGTTTAGTTTGCTTGTAAACTACGGCACGGTCATCCTTAACAAATACGCAGACTTGTTGTACGACAGTATGTAGTTAAATTTTTATTTGTTTATAACAAATTGACGCTTTCAATGATTTTTAATTTGTTTTGGGATAGTGGTAGCTTGAACCTTGAAAATTACAAATTTTCATGTATAATATATAATCTAACATGTATTATATTTATTTAAAAACATATTCATACTTTTCTGTTCATTATTATTATTTTTTATGTAACTTTTTATTTATAATTATTTGTTTTTGTTTCAAAGTTTAGCTGCAGTTTTAAATATGTGTTCTAATTAGATATTAGGTAGAACTTGGGTTTGTATGCCATGCCGTCTATTGTTTTCATTTCTTATAAAGGAACAAAATTTTTGTTGTAATTAATTTGAACTGTCAATATTTTGATAATACCTAATTATTTATTTACACTTATTGATTATATTTGATTAGTCGTACTGTATATTTGAGCTGGTATATATCTCTCTCTCTCTATATATGTCTCTATTCTTTATAGTCTAACCTGCACTGTTTATGGTAAACATTTTTTAAAATACTTGAGTATTAATTATTATTAATCTTTGCTCATAATTTACAATGTCATATATTTAGAAACTTGTCTTAATATTATCGTATTTAATCTTTTTTTTTTCTTTGTAAAAATGTGCTTTTGAGTTTCCAATCGATCTTATTATATTTTTTAACAAGCATATAATGTATTGTAATCGTAAAATTAATAATATATTCTTGTGTTGTATGATTGAATCATAGATTTTGTTGGACAATATGGGATTTTTTTTTCCCTTTCTAATAGGTACCTACTTAACTTTGTTATAAGTATATATTTGCACACTTTTATTCGTGTTGACATTTGAAAATATCTTGATGTGCTCAATCACAAAACGGCTGAGATAGGACGGTGGAAGGCGGCCATTTTGTTGAAGATTTCTTTAAAATGAATCTCGAGTCCTCAGAGTGTCCTCCCATCTTCCTGTCTCACAGCAAACGCATTTGAAATTAGTTTATCCGATATAGTTTCGATATAATTTATCATCATTTAATAGTCTTTCTTTGTTTTATACATCTTTTGTCTTCTTAACATACAAACGGTCACCGTTAGTTATTTGTCAAAATATATTTAGTTATTGAACGGATACATATTTTAAAATAAATTTTTATTTGCCGGATGATTCTATATAATATTCAAATTGGGGTTGTGTTAGAAATATATTATGTATATGTTCACCATCTTTTACTTATACATAAGTCGCATAATATTTATGGATAAAATAATGCAATATTGTGTTTTCACATAGCTATTTCAATCTACCTCCATCTTTTTATAAAAAGGAAATCGTTTTTTAAAAAAACAGTATTTTCGGGATCAATTTAAGATGTCACTTTGGAGTGTTGTTAAATTTGTATTTAAAATATAAATATTTGGAATTTATTAAATGAATAACTTACTTGAAGTATTACGTTTAAAAATAATGTTTTTAACTCATTTTTGTCTTTATAGAAATGTAGCTTTTGTCAAATTTAGAGTTTAGAGAACTATGTACATAAACAGTACAACCCGCTAAAGAAAATCTTTTCACACTGTCTTTGGGGACGTATTAAGAAGGTTCCACTGTTTTGTGTTATTAAAGAATATTTTGTAGTGTATCTTTTTCTCGGTTAATCTCGTTGTTGTAAAGTTATGTGAAAAAATAAAACTTAAACTAGTATTTTCAATGAGCAATAATGATTGACTATAATTATTGTTAGGTTAAAAATAAAATTTTACATTGTCTACATAATATGTTTTTATTACTAAACGCAATAATTTTTCGTATCCAATATATTAATTACTTATATACCGAGTATAGGAGGGCGGCTAGTTTAAGTTGCATATCAGTGCATATCAAAACTGTCACCACTTTATATAGCAATCGATCTTAGCCCCACGTGTTTTATGTTTGCAATTTCACATGAAATATTTCTCTCAATTTGCTGCAACAAAATATTATCCTAAGATACTTTTTTTACCGAGAGAAAGACCATACTGTGCGGATAGGACTGCCCACTTACAACCCATTCCTCCTCTACAAAAATCATTTAATGACAAACGCATTCAATATTTAAATATAAATTGGATATTAAATATTTGCTTTTCGAAATTTAAATCCCTTTGTTAAAAACATACATACATACATACCATCACGCCATGTCCCTCACGGGGTAGGCAGAGAGAACCGAACGCCACATTTTTCTATCTTGACACACATTCATCGCCTCATCAACATTCATACATCGTCTTATACATGTTCGTCTGTTGTTCATGCTTCTTACATTTCCATCTTTCAAAATATCGTTTACATGGTCGTGCCATCCTTTTCTTGGGCGCCCGCGACCTCTTATTCCGTTCCTGTCAGCTTTGTATATTTTCTTCGTCAGGCGTTCTTCGTTCATTCTCCCCAAGTGGCCAAACCATCTCAATGTGTTAACTTTCATTCTGTTAATTACATCTTTCTTTATCTTACATTCTTTCCTTGTATCTTCATTCCGAACTCTATCATACATCGTTCTGTTACAAATTCTTCTAAGCGATCTCATTTCAACTGCATTTATTCTGCTTTCGTGCGACTTCTGCCATGTCCAGGTCTCACTTGCATACGTCAGGGTTGGCACTACGATTGCGTTATGAATGGCAACTTTAGCGTCTCTTGATATGTTGCGATCATTCATAACTGGTCTAAGTGCTCCATTCACTCTGTTTCCTGCCATAACTCTTCTTAAAAACATATATTTTTTGATATTAATGTTTAGTAGGTACTGTTTCAATTTTCATTCCGCACCATTACAAAAATATTAGGGCGTATCTGCGCAGAACAGATCACAAAAATTGGTTATTCTCTCACAAATAATAGTATACTTAGTAGTTTAATTGAAGCAGCAAGCAACATTACTTATCTCTGTTAGGAATATTTTTGTCTATATAGATTTATCTGCATAAATTCAACAGTTGAAATTGATTTTAGTGTTAATAGTAATTATATTGGAACGAAGAAAAAAAACATATTTTATGCAGTTTAATAAAGAAAATCACTAATCACTATATGCAATTCTGATTTTTATCAACGATCATTCATGGTCTCAGTACAGTCTCGTCTATCCACCACTTCATTTATTTCAAAAAACATTCATTTAACTAAAATTTTACTAATAAAAATTTATGCCATAGTATTATGTACATAAAAATACTATGAATTTTTACTCAATTTATGTACACTTCAGTAATCCAAATTTTCCGCTAATCTGACAATCTTGTCCCTGCAATAATAGTGCCGGATTAGTGTGACTGTACTGTATTTATGTTCCAGGACTAATATTACAACTTTTTATTTGTCCGTTTTTAATTTAAGGTTTCTCTTTTAATTATTGTATCACGTGTTTATCTATATTTTATTTTGGTACAATTTGGTCTGTTGTAAATCAATAACCAGTACCAAATGGTAATTGTTTGAATATCTCGTGTAACAATAAGATCTTTCGTCCCTTTATTCCCTTCCCCCCTTTACTACCTTACGTACGTAGTATGAGTATTTATTATTCTGTAGTTATATTAGTATTGCCGATATCCCTTTTCCAGTCTCAACTCCCAGTACAAAATATTCTATATAACTACTGTTTGCTGCCTTGATATTATGTAGATGCTTGGATGTGTGTGTATTTACATATATATATATTATAATCCTGTATTTCTTTAGATTTTTGTAGAATTAATCTAATAATATTACTGAATAAGATGTGTTTTTATCTGTTAGTCACACATACAAGTTGTTTGTACATTTTTAATAGAGGACAACTGTTATACATTATAGTACTTATGTTTCTTGTGTATCATAATATAATATTATATTGGAGGTTTTCTTTCATGTTGACGCATCCAATTGGTAACTAAATAATATACAGAGAGTATGAAACTATGCCGTTGAATTCTTGTACCAATACATTTTATTTTCCGTGTCCAACAAAGACTTACGAATTTTTCATTATAATCACATTTCAAGTGACCACTTTACATTACTTTAATAAAAAAATATTTGTACATTATATTTCAATTTGTTCATAACAAAAAATAAAACCATAGTTTATTATTATCGTTTAAATTTTTAATTTAATTTAAAATTATAAATTTTCATATTTCAATTTGTTCATAACAAAAAATAAAACCATAGTTTATTATTATCGTTTAAATTTTTAATTTAATTTAAAATTATAAATTTCCACTGTATTAACGATATAATTTTGCAACTGAAAATATACTTTTTGGATATATCAGTAAACAAATGACCAATTCTATATCATAATTTAAAATTCCTTTTAGTTTTGTTTAGTGGAAGATATTCAGTATTTGTGGGACACGTTGGCTTGATAAATTTTTTTTTCTTTATAAATCAATCTATGAAGAATTTAATGTATATTTTGTACTTAATGTGATTGGATTTGATTTCTTTAGTAGCCAAAATCCTTCAAACGATTGCGCTGTCCCTGTAATTATCATTTTCCCATTATCTTTCAGGATTAATTAAATTTAAATAAACGCAGTTTGATGCGATTGGTCTAAAACAAACACAGTTTGATGCGATTGCTCTAAAACAAACACAGTTTGATGCAATTGCTCTAAAACAAACACAGTTTGATGCGATTGGTCTAAAAGAAACACAGTTTGATGCGATTGGTCTAAAAGAAACACAGTTTGATGCGATTGGTCTAAAAGAAACACAGTTTGATGCGATTGGTCTAAAACAAACACAGTTTGATGCGATTATGATATTACAGAGACTGAACGTCGACTACCTTATTTTTTTTCTATTTTCTTATGTACATTGTATCTATATGAAACCTTTTTTGTAAAAGAAATTGATTAGAATGAAAAAAAAGTTTTCCAGTACTGTGAAGTTTTCCGTTTCACTTGCTACGAGAATACTCGATTCATCAATTTCGATAAAATATGTTCAAATCGTATTAAAACAAAGAATGGTCAGAACTGAATATAATAACTCGTAAACACTGGAACCATTTCGAATCGTTTCAAAGGAGCAAAGAAATGATTTTGCACATCTAGATTTTGAATTTTGATTAATACGCAACACTAAATTAAGTGTCTTACTCATAGTGCAGTCGATTATCATTCAGATTACAAACACTATTTTAAATTCTACAATATTGATTCAAACCATAGCAGGTTTCAATTGATTCAATTTATAAGTAAACAAGGCGACTGTCATTGGTCCATCATAAAACATTGAGAAGTAGTCGCCTAATGGAGATCAACTCGTCACTTGTACAGGATGCATACATGGATGTTTATTATTGTTATTATTATTTATATCGATTGATAATAGACTGTTAGTAATTTGGCCAAATTATTTATTTTTTCCAAAAGCACGGTGACAGATTGATCTAATATCTAGATAACTCCACCATTTTGAAACATCCACTGATTGACAATCATTCTGGAAAATTTTTCTTTTTATTTTAATTCAAAACAGATTGTAAAATAATAATTAATGTTTAAAATTGGATGTAATTTAATTAATATATCTTTGGATCGTGTAATTTAATTAATATATAACAATATTACTGTATGCATGGCACTTAGTATGCTATTATTTACTGTAACTGTTTAAATAATGTATTGTTGTAAGTAAGATCACTATTTTTATCCTATTCCTACAATATTCACAGTAATCTCGAAAAAAATATATATATACAATACTCAACGTGAATATTGATACAATACTTCCCTACCCCTCCTTTTAATTAGTATAAATAACGCCAATTGGGCTAGCGAATGTTGTTGCTATTATATTATGTAGGTAGTTATTAATATTAAAAAAATAAATAATTATTATTACATTTTAGCGAGTGCATTGTAATGTTGAAAATGTTAATTTTTATCATTTATTTTGAGTAGGTCTTTCTTCTTCTATTTTGTCTGTCGTATTTTTGTTTGTTTTTTTTATTTTTGGATCTTTCACCATAGATGAGATTTTTAACTTTCGACACTTTTTGATTCTAATTTTTAGTTTTGTTTTACTCAATATTCGTTTTTATTTGTATTATTTGTGTTTTTTTTTTTTACTCTCACACGTAGAGTTTTTTATTTTAATTATTATATTTCATCTATTTTCTACTACTGTAAATTTCACACTTTGACAGCTCGTCGGCGTAGAGGCTGAGGCAAAATACATATATACACGCTTTTTTTTTTAGAAAATATGAATGTCTGTGTTACATATATATTCTTATAATTATAATTATTAATTGTTGGAGTGATACCGTGCTGCACTGTGACCTTTGAGGCTCATTATGCTCCCCCAACTTGCTTTCGGAATGTCCCAAGTCTCTAAGGAAGCTCGTATGTACCCTCAAATGAGCAAATTCTCGTGCTATGACGGTGAATGACGGGATCGGCAGCTAGACCAGTTCCATTACTGTCGCTTTGTGTCCCTCACGAGGCTGGCAGAGATAACCACCTTTGGACATTTTACTGTGACAAGAATGTCACGTTGAATTCACCCAATGAATATATCCTTGGAAACAGTACTTGTACGCATAAGCAAATGCTCGTGCTAATGTTTTAATCCAATTCAAATTTCTTTGTAAAAATAAAATGAGACAGCATTTGTTCCGGAACAAGTATGAACGCTTTCACTAGACACAGTGAGCATCCTCAGATGCAAAATTAGTACAGATATAAATTTTGTATTCATTTTGCTTCTGAGAATACTACATAGCTGTGTCTTGTGGTGATATGCCCAGTTTAATTTTTACTCAATGTGGATTGCAAAGGTTTTATTTTTATAAATCCTTTTTTTTTTAATTTATATTAGAACCTTATCGTCAATAACATCACATTTATAATTCCTGAATCCGTTGTTCAATTGTAACGGAAATTGATTTAGGCGAACAAAGCATTGTAGCACAAGCATTTACTTATTTTGGGTAATGTACTTACAAGGATGTATAAGTGCTGTATCCGATCACATATTCATTTTTAAAAAGCATTTTTGCTTAGACTTGTAATGTAATTATTAACAATACATTTCATTGATCAGTACAAACAATTTGTTTTGCACAATTTTTTAAGTGTTTAAAATCTACTCAGAGCATTAATTTTGTTTGTTTATATAATCCATACCTAATGGTGAATTGGGTTGAATTTCCGCATTGACCTGCCTGTAGTACAAACTTTTGCTCGTTGAAAAGATACATGTGTTCATCCATCAAAATAATTTATGTAAAATTGATTGTAACATCAAATTGGTGTTAGAAGTACGCAACGAAACCCGCAGTGTAAAGTTTGTTGGCACACCTCGCCCACTAGCTGTCAAATTAGTATTGATCTGCACATTTTGCCTTAGTGACCTATAAAATATAGCTTTGTTGTTTTAATTTTTAATTGAAAACCTACCTACTTAGAAGAATCTTACATTTTTTCTTTTATTTATTTATGTATGTATAAAAAAATACTACTTATATATATAAATATAATTATTAATAAAGTGTTTTGGCTGTAAACATCACTGTGTAGTTTAATAAAATAAAAAGTATCATAAGTAATGTTGTGTCCTTTTCTTTTTCTACAATTTCTCTCTCTGTCACACACACATATACACACACACCTGCCCTATGTACAGTGTTTGGTTTCTTTGTTAACAAAGCAAAAATAATATTGAAGTTTTTTTTTTTGTTTTAGTTTGGAGAGCTGCAGTGAGTTTTTGGAACGTCTATGGTTTACGTCTGATCATTTCCTCCAAAAAGAACAATAGAAAAATAACTTTTAAAAATTATCGTTCAGTCAGACCGTCTTGTCGATTACCAATTGTACTGATATCTTTGTTGATGATTATCGATTACAACCTGGCTATAAATCATTCAACCATTTTGTAAAATAATTTCAGATGTAATTTGTAGTATTAAATGTGTATACACATTCAATACATTAGTATATTAGAAAAATCATACAAAGAAAATATGTTGCATGCGGATGAAATGAGATCTCTAAAAAGGATCTATAATAGGACTATTTATGACAGGGTAAAAAATTAGGACACGAGAAAAGAATGTAAGATGAAGCAAGATGTCATTAATAGAAATAATGTAACTAAATTTAGTTTGTCGATCAACAATTCTTGATAGAACTCCGTTGTATGTTATAAATATATAAAAATACTTGGTAATGGTTCTATTGTATTTATTAGATTATCGACGCGTTTCGTGCAAGGTGAGGCATTATTCAGACGATGTGCCTTGCACAATACGCGTTGATAATCTAATAAATACAATATAACTATTACCAAGTATTTTTATAACATATCAAGAAATAATGTAAGATGAAGCGAGATATTAGATGAAGAAATATGTTGTTAATAGAAATAACGTAAGATGAAGAAAGATGTCATTAATAGAAAAAATGTACGATGAAGAAAGATTTTCATTAAAACAAAGAATGTAAGATGAAGAAAGATGTCATTAATAAAATGAATATAAGATGAAAAAATATGTCATTAATATTTATAAAGAATGTAAGATGAAGCAAAATGTCAGATGAAGAAAGATGTCATTAAAAGAAAGAAAGTAAACACACGACGTTTGTTTAGCAACCTGGGAATAATGAATGCAAAGATGGAACAAGAGGTAGGGGTCGTCCAAGAAAAAGATAGCACGACTATGTGAACAACATTCCGAAAGAGGGGAATGTAAGAAACTTGAACAACAGAAGAACATTTATGAGACAGTACAATCAAAATTTTATAATCAAAAAGATTTCTTATTTTATGATAATAAGTATATTTTATTGATACATAGGAGAATTTAATGGAAAATTGTACTTTAATAAACCTTTCAACAAGAATTTTAGATGGAAATCCATAGTGAATTAGTGAGAATTCATTTTGATCAAATAAAACAATTGATCGCCAGTGATCGACATTAGCTGGTGTCAAAAATGATAATAGTAGAGCTGAAAACTGATTTTTTCATTTCACCAAAACAAAATTTTTACTAATTTGAAATATTGTGCATATTAATAATACATGAGATCCCTCTCTAACGAGCACGAGGTGTGATGGAAATGTATAATAGGTACTCACTGCAGCTCCCTATAAATTTATATATATAATTTTATTCAATATTACTTACTAGTGTGTTTATCTTCTTAGAGGCAATGGAGCTGGTGCTAGGGGGCATGGTAAGATGATTTTTTTATTTATTTTTTATACATATCATTTAATCATACATACCGTCGCAGCATATGACCAAGTGACATGACATGTGTGCATTACCTTGTGAAAGGAAGCACGACATAATATGCATGTATCCATCCCCACACAACAGTCTTGTTTCACCTTAAAAGACTACTACATGCAGAATGTGTGGTGAACAGATCCTTAACAATACTACGACTATGATGATTGTACATACTTAAGGGGGCATAAAAACCTAAACACCCCAATATGAAATAAAAATTTACAAATATCTTTAACAGTGTCATCCTAAAAAATACCATAGGTTTTTTCTACATTTCTCTAATGATTGTTTGTCACACCATTTCTCAAAGACAATATTAAAAATATTCAACAACTCGTGTCACCGCCAATGCATTTATCAAATTGAACGTTTATAATCATGTAAAAAACGCCTTGGTTTAATTTTCATCTTTCATTTTCGCCAAAAGATAAACCGAAATGACTCTCTGAATACTTTATTATTACGCAGTATTTTTTTTTTAATTACTCCATATAACTATGGGCCGGTATTACAGTTTCAGTTTAAGAGCTAAACTCAAGTTTTACAAAATATAGCGTATTACAGTGTCTGTTTAGGCCTAATCTTCCCTCAAATACGTCACTAAAATGACAAATATTAAACTCAACGTTTCTGGCGGATTAAGTACTTAACGGTGAGTCAACTGTCATTTCTTGACTCGCTGCTAGGCAACTCGTGTAGTTTCAGTGTTCTATCACTAGAGGCGTTAGTTGTATCGACGGTGGTGCCACACAACAAAACAAACTGACAGCCATATTGAAACGAACATGGGCATTTAAAAGCATTATTTTGGTGAAAAAAATTAAATTTACCGTGCTGGATAATAAAACAATAGTATTTCAAGTCGTAGCCTCCCGTTAGCGTCTGTAGTTGGTATTATTCGAGGTTATTTAAAATTTGACAGATAATAACCACAGAAAAAGTAAAATATGTCTATAATTGAAGATTTAGTAAATGACATGTCATATTGCACTGTAATACGGAAATGGATTCAATCTCCCCTTAACATTAAACTTGAGTTTAACAAACTCAATGAGTTGAGGGCCAACTGTTATATCGGGCCTATATGTCTTAGAGAAATAAATGCTTCAAGAGTGCAAAAAATCAAAGTGAATGATAGACAAAGTTTTTTCATTTCAAGTCAGGTTTATTCGTTAAATACAAAAAATTAACAAAATGTAGAGTTTCCCATACTTGAAATCACATATAAACCTTTTTTAACTCACTCGATATTTACCCTTACTAATACATAACTTCATTGTGCATTAGGCGGCTTTAATATATCATGTTTTCAGTCACTTAATTTAGCGTTTTATGCCCTCTTAAATGTTATATTGACCATGTGACAGACGCCAGTCATTGAGTATTGGAGATCTTATAATGTATTTGTGTTTGTACATCTTAACTTTGTGAGTTTAATAGATGTCTCGTTCAAAATGGCTCAGTCAGTTTGTTATCTGACTACTGAGCTGAACGTTCGGGGTTCAATTCCCACACAGACAGTTTTATGCCATCTTTTCAATCTGTGAGACGACAACCATCATAATTTTCTGTTGTAGGTATATTAGTGTAGGTATGTCATATTAATATTTGACATTTTACATGTCATGTCAGTTGAGCGAGAACCGATAAAAATTTTAAACTTTTTTACAGAAATTCCCCGTACATATTTTTACTTTGCATACATTCTTGAAACAAAAAAATTAATGTTGTGATATCACATGGATGGGATCTCAATGGAATTTCCAGATTTTAAAACAGGACGACCGTTTTGCCCGGTGACGGCCTTTTCAACTAAAAAAATCTACGCTAGTCCTTAAGGTTTTTTTTTTTCATTTTGTTTTACCTACATTACAGTACATAGTATTTTTTAGATTTTCTTCTCTAGAATAATCTGCATGTGATTGAAGTAATAAAAAATAGAATTGGAAGTGCACTGATGCATAATGTAGATAGAAATATCATCCCGAAACTTCCCATCATAATCCTTCTTTTCCTAACAATCTAGGTACAAAGATCTATAGATCAATAATGCAATTGTTGAGTTATATATTGTACTGCAGAAGATATCCAGTCAACAGCAAAGATCAAATGTGTAAAATGTATTTATTAAATGCTACCAATTTATTTTATAATGATTTTACACATTTGTGTATTTATACTCAAAACTAAAACTTATTAGACAATTTTTATATATTATATACTGGAAGTATTCAAATATTTCCTATCAATAGATAGGTATGTACTTAAATCTATTTTATTTCCTAATATTAATGAATGATCAAGTATTTTCTATAACGACCTATATAGGTGAGTACTCATAAATTATTTTCTTTTCTAACATTGATGAATATTCAAGTATTTTCTATAACGACCTATATAGGTAAGTACTCATAAATTATTTTCTTTTCTAACATTGATTGAATATATTTAAATATTTTCTATAACAACCAATATAGGTAAGTACTCATAAATTATTTTCTTTTCTAACATTCATGAATATTCAAGTATTTTCTATAACGACCTATATAGGTAAATATTTACTTAGAAATTATTTTCTTTCCTAACATCGGTGACCATTCACATATTTTTTTATGTTGCTGAATAACTCGTGATACAAAAATTAATTAAACCAGATTCTTACAAAAATACAAACCAATTTTTATATTTTAACTTACCTATATTATGTGTTTAATGGAGTTTTATTCATAATAATCTATTTCAAAAATATTATATGTATATAATATACAAGTGATTAAAGATATTGAACAAATTGTGCCGGTAGGAAATGAGATTATAAACGGTGCATTTATGCCAGTGATGAATGATCGCAATGATTTTGTTCGCCTATGGCACAAGCGTTTTTGAATTTACTGAATGTATGAGGATGTACATATACATATTATGTACTGTTCGCAAGGACATATTTATTCTTTAAAAAAATATGGCAGTAAAATGGAATGGAATGATCCGATGGAAAATGGATGAATTGCAAATAAATTGTAAAGAAAGGATCGGAAAAGAAGATATTGTTACATATTGTGTGAGAAAGAATTGTATGTGAAGAATGTTTTTTATTTTTATTTTTTTTTTGTGTTTAGAAACTTAACAGCTATACATTTATAATACTTAATTGTAAATACGAATACAAAAGAAATAGCCAATTATAAAGTTTCACATATTTAAATTATTACCTATATATTATTGATGTTGGGTAGTCATTGTATGATGGTGAGTGTATGTGGGGGAAAGGGAAGGGTAATGGATATAGGAAAGCGTTGATAAGGAAGGGATGAAGGTTTAAGGAAAGTAGGATTGATTTTTAACCAGTAATATTACCAAAGAAGTGTGTGGCGATTAGTTCTCTTTGTCTATCCCAAAAAGGACATGACGTAATGTTGTGTACGTAACTGCATTAAATTTTAAATTTACAGTAATGTGGTATGTTGACTTTTTTTTTAAATAATATGATATTGATAATTTAATAGAATTGCATAAAGTGATCAGTTAAGCCAGCTAATGACAGGTCATAAGCCCAGTAGGTACGAACTGGAAGATTTCTCTTTTAAGAGCCTTACAACCTATTATCGGCTATATATTATCAAGCTTGATAACATTATATTATCACCATATGTCTAGGTGCCTTACTTTCCAGTTTTCTCTTATGGAAAATATATTTCTTTTTTGTCTCTATTGAAATGCAATAAATCACCATTCTGTTTAGTTGATCGTCATCTGTTGATATATTTTGAAAACTAGAATAAATGATATACATGGTTCGAGTATAGGATACTGACACTGGTTCAGGACTATCTCAAAAGATGGCACTAATCGTAAATTAAATTAACTATTGCCTGTTCGTAATATGGAACATACATTTTATGTAGATATTTTTTTGGATTAATGTACCTAAATAAAACTATGCGTGTTGTGTAATGTTCTTCCACGTTATAATATTAGTACTTGATAATAATTAATCGTAAATTGAATGTCACATGTAGCGTTTTTTTAATGAATGTTTTTTTTTTATTTTTAAACTGCGTCGTTTTTTGAATATGACGCTTTGATTTAAAAAAAATGATTTCGCGACATTAAAATTGACAAATGCCTGTTTCAAACTTCCCTCGAAACACGGCTTATGATTGGTTGGGAATCGGCCAATGAATTCACAGCATCCCTGACCTGAACCGAAGATCAAATTTTGAAAAAAAGTATTAATTTTTAATCTTTTAACTATATAGTATTCTTCGGAGAGTAGAAAGAATGTGTAAGTAGGGCAAGGCAACACTTCACAGTCTAAGATGGGAAAAAGAAATGATAGGGATAAAAGGTCCACAATTCAAGGAAATCAAATATTTTCGGGAGACACTTAGACAAATAAATTAGAAAACGAATCTCGTATGGTATGCTACTTCGCGTCGTGGCAATATCGATTGACGTCTGCGAAACGTTGTCGTTGTTAGAGACGGGGAAAAATGAGTGATCCGTATTATTTGACCGGATCATTAAATTGAATCGGTGACTCACGGTTCACGTTGCCACAACGATCCGCTCATGAACCGGACATCACTCTCACACTTTCTATCTCATATAAAATATATCGTTAGAATGCGATACACATACCGACTCATGGCAATCATCGATTCACAACTAATTCATTATGGTTCATAAAATCTAATTCATTGCGGTTCTTAAATATGTTAAGCAATTTTGACCGCAACATACTTTGAAAAACAAATACGTAACGTCTATAATTGAATATACTATTTTGAAGGCGATCTTCGATTCACGACTAATTCATTATGGTTCATAAAATATTTAAGCAATATTGACCATTAAGTACATTGAAATGCAAACATTTTAACGCCTACATTTGCATATCATATTTTGAATCGGTTTTGTTTTCTCTGTCATACTACGTACATGTTATGTACGATAGATAAGGATAGCTATATTTGAATCATATTGAATCGAAGAGCGAATTGATGATCCGCATAAATTTCATGAATCGATTTTAAAAGACAGGATCTTACAAAAATATCGAACTTTGCACCACTAGTCGTTGTGTCATTTTTCCAACATGGCGACCTACAGAAGAGACGCTTAATTTAATAAAATTTCTCGCAATCGATTTACGGTTTAGTATTGTTATGGTGGTGATAGTATTATTATGGTGGTAGCGTAGCAATGTTGAATATTTTCATTTTAAAACAAGATTCAATAATATTTCTAGAGCGGAGCCTAAATGAAACTGTAATCTCCAAGCCAAAATAACAGTTTCGTTTTAACTGACAGTGCCAACAGTAATTTAGTATATCTCCGTACGATTTGTAGTTATATTCGCCAAGAAATATTGCGTTAAAAATGAAAAATGTCACAACACATCGTGACAGTTGGAGAATGCCACAACGCGTCGTGATAGTTGTAAAATGTCACAACGCATCGTGACAATCAGCTGGGTCCACACCAAACGATCTATTCTGGATCGGCGAACCGCGATCCACAACGAACGGATCGACCGCGCCTTTGGATCACGATCAGTGCGCGGCCCCAGCTATTGGAAAATCCCACAACGCATAGTGATAGTTGGAAAATGTCACAACGCATCGTGACAATTTGAAAGTGCCACAACGCATTCTGACAATTGGAAATTGCCAAAACGCATTGTGAGCGACTACGACGTGATAAATCTAATGCAATTTGGCAATATTTTGAGATTTTTCATGTAATCTGTAATTATAGGTACCTAATAATTATTTTAACACGTCACATTTAACGGATCGAATATACATTTTGATTAGAATGGTGACCAACGTCACGAATTGGAATAAAAAAATTGCATTTTTTTTCAAGAAAAACTTTCCTATATTGCAACCCATGATTTCTCAAGCACGGCGATACGACAACATTACTTTTGTTTGACATATTATAGTGATATGGAAATTACTATAATATAAAAATTAGCGATACATAGTTATGTTAAAAAAAGTGCTATTCAAAAATAATTAAAAAAATAGGTCTAATTAAAATGTACATATTTCTTAATCTGTTTTTAAAGCTTTTCATTTAAAGATTTATTGAACTCGGTACTAGTCAAATGGTATATAACCAGTACTAGTCTATTGTATTAAGACAAGGCACGTATAATCAAGGTCTAGTCAATTTTGATCTCAATTTTTTATTGTATAAAAAATGTTGCTCATGTTTTCAATGATTTTCTTTGTACGAAAACATTAATTTTTAGTATTTTTTTTTCATTTATTTAAAGATATTTCATCCAACTGTGTAGAACATAAAAAAATGTACCTACTACGTCATTAATTTTAAATTACATATCGTTATAAATTTACTATACTTATATGACCCAATGCCATTGCCCAATGCACTGATTATGTCAAGATTCAGTTATTGTATGGCTTTTCAAATTTAAAAATCGAATGATCTGCCGTATTTCTGTGGATTTATGGTCTTTATATGCTTTAGGTACTTACTTGTTGCAATCATAGCCTTCTTTAGATAAAGCCACGAATCGAAACTGGCGGCATTTTGTGCTGTCCAAGAAAATGTGACAAACGTTATATAGACAGATTGAAGAATATAACGAAAGTATAAAACGAGATGAGAATTGTTCACGCTTACCCCAAATAGAGAATTGTCATTATAGTGATGTATTTGGGTTATTGATACCGCAGAATAATAAAAAAATGCCGAATGGCTGTGATACAATCTGATTGGTTTATTTTATTTATGATTATACCCCTCTTTCTGTCATGGTCTCGTGACTGAGGGTCAGCCTCCGTATAGGACAGTCTCGGGTAGATATCCTGCAGCGGACTCGACAAGGTCACTCCGTCGAGGTAGGTGAGCGACCTCTGGATCTTTTATGCCCTCCACACTTCCCACCGTGAAGTGCTTGCCGAGGTTATCTGAGGCCCTTCTGTGTGCCCCATGTGTACAAAATATTGAAGGGGTGCGCTGTTGACAGATCGACAACAGGTGATCCTTTAGCTGTGGTTCTTTTTAATACGGACACATTGGTTCTCATAGCAGTCCATGATATCTCGAAGGTATCGATCTTCTTTTTCTCTGATCTCCGAGTCTTATTATAATGATCTCCGAGTCTTATTGTAATGTATAGGAAGCTTAGGAAATCCAGAGGCCCGATTAAGAGGACATATAAAAGTAAACGTCGCATTTTGAAATCAAATTTCTCAAATATAAACAGTGTGTTTCTAGTTAAAATATCAATATTTTAAACATTTCTCTAGTGAATGTTTGTCACACAATTTAAAAATCAGCATAAATTCACCTAAAAACATATTAAAAATATCCTTTTATTTTAACTACTGCATAACTAAGTACATGGCGCAGAGAAATATTTTTTTGTATGCTTAAAGAGTGCATGAAATCAAAGTGAATGATCATTTAAGTATTTTTTTCATTTCGTCAGGTTTTTTATTAAAATACAAAAAAAAATTAACAAATATTGGGTTATCGATAATTTAAAACACGTATTAACCCTTTTTACACTTACAAACACGCAACTTCATAGTACATTTGACTGTTTAAATACATAATGTTTTCAGTCACTATATTTAGCGGTATTTGCCCTCTTAACCCAACTATGCTGTTTTTGGACATGTTTATAGTATATTTACTATACAATGAAAATTCAATTAATGTTTGTACTAAATAAATGTCAATTTTAATAATAATTAAGGTAAACATTTGTAGATAAAATTATTTGATAAGAACATTTTTGTCAACCATGTCTCCTTAGAAATTCATACTAAGTAGTTTTATCTATTGGAGCACTTCCTTGTAACATTTTAACAGTAACTGATATTTTTTCATAATCATACATGAAAATAGCAACTTTTTTTTTCAAACTAACCTTGATATTAAAAGAGATATCTTAAGATAAAAATAAATCTCCTTAGGTGGTTTGGTAATATGGTAAGAATGCGCGATGATTGTCTGACAAAAAAACATACAAGGATGATAAAAGAGGAACGACGAGTAGAGTTCGGCCAAGGAGAATTTGGAACGATTATATAAATGGTATTTTGAAGGATGGGGATGTTAGAAGCAAGAGTAATAGAAGAGCGCGTCTGGCGCTCATTTCTCTCTACCTACCCCAAATAGAGAAATGGCCCGATGGTAGGTACGGTATGGCTAAACAGATTCTGGTAGGCAGTGCTCAAACTTGAGTATATATTTCAGTTTAACTAAACTTCAGAATAGTCTCCATAAAAGAAATTCCAATTCTTCGGCTTGTAAAATAATGTATGTAATAGGTAGGTACTTACTCATTTAATTTTGTTTCGTCTTTGAATTAAATTCACGATAAGGTTGTGACCGTAGAACGAGAAAATAATAATATTTGAATTAGGAACCGTAGATATGACAACATTACACGTAAAATTACAACCATAGATAAATAATGATTATCGACTACGATAATATATTTTGACAACACTTTATATATTTAAAAAAAATCTTTTTGAAATTAGTCTTTCTCTACCTATTATTATAGAATTTGATATGATAATAATATACCTATAATGTAATTTTCACTTGATCTAGTCATTTTATTACATAATACATATTATTATATTGTTAAATATTTTTGTGTTTTAAAAATAATACACATCTTAAGTAATATTAACTATCGGATATATTTCTACTCCGTTGAGTGCATTTTAAACATCAAAATGATTATAAAATAAATATGTATATTTTAATGAACGAATCGTTTTACAAACGATCAAAGTTAAATTGAAGATCCGTTTGGCATAAACAAGTCGTTTAAATATTGAATCATCGCGTATAAACAAAAAAATCAATCGTATAATAATATCCCAATCGCGCTCATTGGATTAAAAGATGGCGGGTTTTGACAAAACGGCTGGGTAGTATCAATGACTTGCATGATGTATAATATATTTTATGAACGGACCGATATAATTTAATGATCCGTTTATAATTGGCGAATAACTATTCATATCGTTATTTCAAAATAACTCGTTAAATTTTATATTCTTCTTACAATGTACGATTAGAGTGCAATACATACAGCAATTTGAGTAATTTGTTTGTATTCAAAATGAAAAATTAGCAGTTCGAGAAACAGCAATACATAACTTCGTAAGATATATGTACATAGTTTGACTGTTTATGTTTTATCCAATGAAAATACAACAAAGATTTTGTTGCGCATTTCTCTCATACCACGCGCAATCCATCGTTGATTACTGATCCAAGTAAGTAAATGACTCAATCAAAAACGAACGAGTGACATCGATTCATGATTCCAAGACGACTCGTTCAATTTATTTTCAAGTAAAAATCAGTCTAGTCAGTTCGAGTCGTATAAATATTTCGATTCTTTCATTTGATAATAATCCTCGGGCATATTTCAAAAACCGTTCGTTTCAATTTTTTTATATTTTGTGAACATATTTTTATATAATCTAAATACCTATATTTATTTCGGACCACAAAGCTGGGGTAGAATTATATGAAGATCATGTTATATATTGACATTATAGTTTGGAGTAAATATTTTGTATAAAATGTATGTGAATGATTTAAGATTGGAGACTTGTTGATGTAGTTAATGTATTGTACCTATTGGCTCATCTCGAGATGATTTTTTAGTAGAAAGTGGCTTATATGTCAGATATGTATTATTAAATATTTGTTTAAATAAATATTGTATAACGTAGATAAATATATAGAATAACGTCGTGGATCGAGATGTCAAATTATTTATCGATTTCATCAAACAATCAGTCCTACCATACAATATTGTAGGTTTTAATTTAAAGAAATGTGCAATATAGTCATAAAATTGACAATTTTAATTAATAAAATCTACATTAAACTAATGTGTTTTCTCTTTCTTGAAAAGTTTTGCTTCTTTAATTTTGCTAACTGCTTTGAATTCATCGATTAATGAATGTGTAGAAACTCTGTTTTAATCAATATTATTTAGATGATTTCATTAGACTTTTTCTAAGTACCTATGCATAATATAACATATAACACACGTACAGTATCAGTTGAATATTCCCTTCAATTGATGTAGATATTTTCTTTGAATATCGATCCACGACTTAGTGATTGTATTTGATTAAGTAGATTTTTCAATTCTGATATTGGAAGTCGTTGAAGATTTCTCGACTCCGGTATTAGAATTAGTTGAAGATGTTTCGACTCTG
Source organism: Molanna angustata (assembly GCA_963576475.1). Classification (NCBI taxonomy): domain Eukaryota; kingdom Metazoa; phylum Arthropoda; class Insecta; order Trichoptera; family Molannidae; genus Molanna; species Molanna angustata. Next base: position 21,750,407 of record OY754983.1, on the reverse strand, counting down.
ATATGAGAAGTCGTTGTTTGACGACTCTATATTATGTATAATAACCGACTCGTATTGAAAACAACCTAATTTATATTTATCGTGTAAGTTAACAAATCAATAATTTAAGAATCGACAGTACGGCGGCTATGCGTAAAAGGCTCTAGGAACAAAAAAAAGTAGTTATGTGCCAAAATTATTCGTAGACCATTAGTTATTTTTTGGCAGACATATTATGACGGTTGAATTTACTAGTTTACTATTGCTTATGTAGTACCTTCATATTTTTTTTAAGGTTCACCATCAATTCGTCGAGTTACATAGATAAATATTCAGGGAAGATTATATTCTGTTACCACAGTTAATGAATCATAGATAACTATATTCAGGGAAGATTAGATTTGTTTACTTAGGTTACCTACTAAATCATAGATGAACATTCAGGGAAGATTAGATTTTGTTACTCAAGTTACTAAATCAGAGATCAACATTCAGGGAATATAAGATCCTTTTATTAATCATAGACATACGAGTTACTAAATAATAGGTTAACATTCAAGGATTGTATTGTGTCAGTAATTGATTACTGTACTCGGGGAAAAAAGTAGGCGTAGGTATACAATGAATTAAAGCTGGCCAAGAAAAAGAATTCGAGTGACTTCAGCTGTGCACAAACAAATGTTAGTACAGGGATATACTCTAATTTGAATGAACCAATATAATTTGCCCTGACCTTTACAACCATCCTGTACAAAACTGTCATTCGCATTCTCTCACTTTTCAATAATTACGAAGCTTTGAGTCCACGACGACATCGTACGTTGCCCCGAGTATACCATATCAAATTATATATTTATTTAACATTATATGTGGTTATTTACTATTCTATTACACATCTGTCAAATATCACTCGATGATATTCGTCCGACAATATTTATTCCACAAACAATAAAATCCATATAACAACGAGATTCTCTTTCAAAACTATACAAAATACACAGGACCACATAAAACATAGCCATGAGACTTTAATTAGATCGCAGTTAAATTAATCCTATCATAGATAAATTTTTTTTTATAATTGTGACCAAAATCGAAGGTACTCGAATATTATCGAAAATCATTTAGTGTTTTGAGAACTATAACTGTCGATATAAATTTATTTCATATTTTTTTACAAATAAATACACATGCCTACCTTAAAGAAAACGGAAGATCGAACGAAATGCGAAAAACGAGTGGATTATGCATTATGGCTGGTTTACACCATTTTAGTGTTAAGTAAAGTGGCAAATGGACAGTGACCGTTTATACATACTACAAACATTCAAGTGTCATTTCTTCAACAACACATCATATATTTGATAAGTATGCGCCGCGCGCGCTTTCGTCTACTTCTTCTCGTACTCTGTAGAAGTATACACTCATTGACTGTTTACACGCAGCAAATAGCTAGTCAAGTGCCGCGCAGGTAAGCGATTTTATCAATACGGATCAACTTGCAAGGCAGCTCGAACGCTCGAATGTTTTCACTAATGTACTTCACCACTGTACTTACCAACTTGACTGAACACTAAACCACCGTAAACGAATCATAAGAGTAAGTGAATGAATGTTTGTATTAAAAAAATATGCTCCAACGTGATGAAAAAGGATATCGATGGACAATAACGGCAGAAAATAGAGTGTGTGACGCACTTAGATCTGTAATGGCTGATCCAATTATTCCGGACCTAGAAGTGCTCGCTGTACACAAAGTCGGACCGACTATAATTTATGATAGTGAGACACGGAAGTGGCAGAAAAAGCATGCAAGTAGGAGTTCTTGGACAAATATGTGGTAAAAGTGATAAGATGGTTTGGTCACATAAAATGAATGCGCGATGATAGTCTGAGCAAAGAGAAAACATATTATAATATACCCATAAATAAGAGTCAAAATACTTATAAGAGCGCGTTGTAGGGGTAACTTGAACACGAAAACGAGAGATGTATGTCAAGAAAGAGAGAAGTCTGGCGTTAGGTTCTCTCTGCCTACCCCGAATAGGGAAATGGCGCTTTGGTATGTTACCTTAAAAGGGGGCCTTAAAGCCTTTTTATAATATACGGTGATGTATTTCTGTGCCTTTGTTAGAGACTAGAATAATATGATTAAAATATCTCATCGCACTGAGAAATATGTCGATTAACAATCTAGTGGCGTTACTGTCAAAATTTCCCGAAAATCAAACAACCCGAGGGAATAAAACAAAAAAAGGAATATTTAAATCTACAAACAGTAAAATAACCTATGTACCTACCTTTTAAAGTAAATATACATAAAATACATAAAACATAAAAAAGCATTCATATTTTGAGAAAAAAAAATTGCTCCACGACAATTCGTGGACGTATGACCGTTGCGACGGGCAATACCAAAATATATTTTTCACAGATGGTCTTTAAAGGATAAAGTACCGTTTTAGAATATTTTTCAAAGCGATATTTCGTTTTTAGATCGACATTTTTTTCTCAGTGCGGTCGTCAATCGGACACAATTCTATTGAATATAATATAAATTTTATACAATACATAAAATAAATATCACGAATAATTTTGGCAGTAAGATAGATTATTTTAATAAACATATTTGGACAATAAGATCGCATGCCGTATCGTACTGTCAACTATATTAACATTGTGCTAATGTTTAGTCTCGTATCGACACACCAAACACTCGGCGTGCGACTCAAACGAACGAGTCAGATTCGTTACTTGATTCGCGCGCACAGTCGATACGAGCCTTTATATTTTTTAAGTTTATAATAACGATATTAGTGAAAGCAATAAATAACTTAATATAAATTATTGATTTATTGCTTTTACCATTAAAATATAGGTACATAAAAATATTACAAATTTATCTCGTAATATTAAATTTTTTATTATTATACACAGTAAAAAGATAGAGTTCAAAGTGTACAAGAACAATTTGTTGTTTTCAGTTTTTTTTTTAAATCAGTTTACAGCTAGATTATTCACATATACAAATATTGTAAAAAATGAATTGTTTATGAATATGTTGCGTCGTTTTTTAATCTAAATAACCATCTTTTGAATGGGTGTATACAATGCGCGCGAGCGAATTGCATAACAAATAGATCTCAAATACGATCATATTCAAGATGGCTTCTAGTCATTTGAATTCATTCACTCGTGTATTGAAATACCATCGCGACGTGTCCCACAGTGTGAAATAACCAGCGACAGGCGTGCATTATCTTGCAAAAGGAAGCTCACATAAAGAGGCGCTATATTCTGAATGCGCGGTGAACCTCATTGCTTAACTGTGTGAGATGTTATTGTTGCCTGATGTATTTTCAAACACCCGTCTCTTACGGGATACCTGATAACGATGATAATAGAAGAGAATGGAAGCACCATTCTAAGGCGGTGCCTCGTTTGAATTAATCTTTCAAAATGGCGAATAACCATTTGGCCGATAACATTTGTATTTACCTTTATTTTAAGAATGTATATGCCTTTGTACCAAGTGTCTGGCTGTAAACAAATTTTCAAAAAAATGTTGTAGTTTTGCACATTTTGAACCATAAACCCATTTTAACCAAATTTCGTGTTTATTCTGTGTATAAACCTTAGGTAGGTACTAAGGATTATCTTATTTATTTATTCGATTTATTATATAAGTATTATTATAAAACTAATATATTTTTGTAAAATATTTGACATGTTGTTGATTTTTGCGAACCATTCGTCTATGGGCATAGACAATGTGACCATTGTTGACATCGGTATAAACTATTCTTATTATTAAATTGTCAATTTTAATCCGTTCATTTTTGTTTACATACATATATAGGACATGTCCCTAACGGGGTAGGCAAAAAAAAACGAGTGACTTACACCTCTATTTATGGAAACACCGGTTAGTTGGGAGAAATTGCCACTCGCCACTTGCGCAGGGTGCAAGGAAGTGTTTATTATTATGATTTATATGGCGCTCGGTTGCTTCTGCGCACCCCGTTACAGACATGACTTGATTGTATACATGTAAATTTATTTCAAGGTCAAATTCATTTTTAAAAAAAGTAAAGCAACTCGCTCGCACGATCGCAATTCGCAGTCAATTTCGATCCAACTCAACAAGACTGCGCAACTTTCGATATGTTTTGCTTTTTTAACTTAATATATTTGTTAAGTCAACTTAACATATTTGTTAAGTCAACTTAACATATTTGCTAAGTCAACTGAACATATTTGTTAAGTCAACTACTTAACATATTTGCTAAGTCAACTTAACATACTTGTTAAGTCAACTTAACATATTTGCTAAGTCAACTTAACATATTTGCTAATTCAACTTAACATACTTGTTAAGTCAACTTAACATATTTGCTAAGTCAACTTAACATATTTGTTAAGTCAACTTAACATATTTGTTAAGTCAACTTTACATATTTGTTAAGTCAACTTAACATATTTGCTAACTTAACATATCTAACTGTTAACTTATATTTTATTTATTCTCGTCAATGATATACGCAGTTCTTAATTGTGTTTTCCTGAGTCTCCATATTGTGACAACTTGTTATTGGGTGCGTGTTAAATTAATATTTACATAACTATTTGTTAGTTGACAGAGAAGCAACGCAATACTATACAATTCGTTCAATTGACTCAGAATCGGATCTTTTATGTTTCATTAAAATCAATATTTGGTCATTATAATATCAGTTTATACAAATATTTCTATAATATTTGATAATCTTCTATTTTCGATAGCAATCGTTTCCTTAAATAAAATACATACATCATTGTTTATGTTATAGACGATATGATTTCGCAAAATAATTATATTAATATTACGTATCATATTTTGAAAAGCATTACTTTGATTTTATTTTTTGTCATAGGAATCGTGAAATGCGCAAAAATATGTTTTGTGTATCCATAAAAGATCTGCAGTCACATCTTAATTTAGGCAAACCACCCTATAATGGGATGATTTGTGCCAAAATTTCAATAAATATTTTTACGGGATTTATATGAATGCGTTTTTTTTGCAAAAATTATGTACAATAATATTATTGTATCACCTGCTGTTTACATTTGTGAATGAAAACAAACTATTATTCCTTGACTTTGCGTTGTCAGCACTGTGCTATGTGCCTAACTTAATGAATATTAAAATATTTACCTGCGTAAAAATCCCTATAGTAAATCTTCGTATATGGAAGTATCCACCCCATTCATACATCTAATCTAAATCCTATAAAAATGCGTATATCGATTCCGCCAAAAAATAAATCATTGCTCTGCAACTAGTACCTATAATAAACATAGTCTAAAATGGTCAATTTCACCATGGCTACCTACATAAACTATCATCTAGGTAGGAATTACTTAGCTCGGGTACGAAGTTTGGGTAGTTGCTATTGAATCTTTTGGTTTTTACCGGACTATTTTTGCATCTGTTTCCGAGTTAGGAATATGCCTGCACAATAGCAACATTCATATATTAAATACATCAGGATTTGTCTATGACTGTCACATTCTGACAAATACGTTTTAAATTTCCAATACAATGCATTTTATTGTTGTATTTCTGTTTGTAATCATATATTCGATGCCTTAAAATGAAAAAAACATCACGCACGAAACAGATTACATCAATTTTGCAATTTGAAAATGACTCAAAAGGCGAAAGTTACTTACTTTGACCTGATAAATAACTGACAGTTTTTTCCTTATAAAGCCGTTTAGGTGGCGGAAAATCGGATTCCAGAATCAGAAGATCCTAGCGTATTATTAGCTCTCGCTTATAAGTACATACGCATTCTTAAGTAGTACTTAAGAGTTAGGAAGCATTTGTGAAATTGACCATACGTATATATATTTACCTAATAAAAATACGTGTATATATTACATGTATGTAACATTGTTGTAATATAAGAAACCCTTGGAGCAATACAAATGGTTGTCAGAAATACGTGATGATAATTAAAGTTTATATAATTAATAATATTATTGTGCAACAAAAGACGATTTACAAATAATAAATGACATTTAAAAAATAAACATTTAATTTTTATTACCCTCACAACTGTCGATTGCAATCAAACCATTTCTTTTATAAGGTTGTATTTTTAAAAGTGTTGCCAATTTGTCAATCGATTTCGAAATTATTTTTGTCGTCTTTTTTTTTTAATTATTAACCAAATGTTATTTTTTTTAATGACAACAATATATTGTCATAGTGAAAAAATAACATGTGAGGTGAAAACTGAGTATTACACACTTTTGTGTATCGCAAAATGGATAACAATACGTAAGGTGTTTCCTTTAATTAAAAAGGAGTTTCTTGAAAACTTTTTATGTCCATACAAAAGATCTCAACGCATACTTCAACCAACAATAAAAACCCTATTCGCGAATTTTTTCTTTGAAATCTGTCCACGGAGCATAGAATTCTATGTTCCATGATTTTCTCGCATACAACGAGATCTAAACGTCCCATTGGTACACTATCTTGTAAACCATTATTTTGTGTGCAAAAGAAATTCATCATCATCATCACTGGCGCTACAGCCCTCTGCGGATCCTGACCTCCAGAAGTCGTCTCCATCCCTTTCTATCGCCCGCCATTCTTCTCCAATTTATTAGGTCCATTTCTCTTATATTGTACAGCGCGTCGTCCAGCCATCTCAACCTAGGTCTGCATCTACTTCTTCTGCCTTCGGGACAGGTGTCTAATACCTTTTTAGGAATACGGTCATCATCCATCCGGCAAACATGTCCAAGCCAACGTAGGCGCTGAATTTTAATAAATTGGACTACATTCTTTTCGTTGTACATTGCCTCTAGCTCATGATTATACCGGATTCTCCAGGACCCTCCATCGTTAGTTGGGACAAAGATTTTCCTTAATATCTTTCTTTCAAACACCAATAACATATCTTCGTCCTTATTAGTCAGTGCCCAACATTCCGCTCCGGACTGTTAATATAAATCTTTTATATTAACAGTCCGTAGTATACCGGACTGTTAATATAAAATATTTATATCCGGAGAATAGGTTAGAAGAGCTGGTCACAAAGTTACGAGTATCAAAATTGAGATAAAAAGTTCTTTTTGCGTTCAATTATTAATATTTTACATATTTTTATTGCGTATTGGCAACACTTACAGAATATAATTTTCATTATATGTATAGCAGCATGTGTAATAAAGCAATGTTTACTATATAATTGTAATTACACGGAATAATTACAATCAGTTATTAGGGATGAAATCAGTGGCATTAGCTACCTACAGCGGGGTCCATACAAAGGATATGTTTTTATTTTAATAACTTCGTAGGAGGCCCTAACGTAATTCTTGCTAACTACGCCACTGATTGATTTAAACAACGTTTTTGCAGGCCCTAACGTAATTCTTGCTAACTACGCCACTAGTTGAAATTTAAAATTTAACACACGATTCAAATTGTAGAGTACTAAGTTCAAATTAGACATTGTTTTATTATACCTACATAGTATTGATTGTGTATTTTTTAGCTACAATATATAATATGAAATATTTCCGTATTTTAGTAGACAAAAATGCATGCAGTATGAAAATATTTAAACTTGAATTATAAATCTACATTCGAAAATTCATCTTCAAAAGCCGACTTGACATCAGTCATTATTTGATGCCATATTGCAAGTAGTTACATATGACCTGAAAAATGACTTGATAACTGACGCAACGTGATCCAATTTCCACACAATTAAAAAAAACGTAATTTTCATTCAAAACTTTTTTATTGATATTATAATATATCGCAGATAGCAGAATGCAATAAAGCGTATACCTAAATGCAAAAAATATTATTTTTTATTTGAACTACGTTTACTTTGTAGAATGCCATTTTAAAATCAATAAAATCGAACAAATTCTACGTTAGTATGTTTTTTATTCTTAGTAACAATACGACCGTTTCGCCTGGTGGAGGCCTTTTAAACGGCTGTCTTAAAATGCCTTGGATGGTTTCGAAAACTTCGACTACGTTTGCACGGACGACGACTAATCCTATTCTATAAGTCGTCCGTCCTGGCTGAGAAGAAGTGGTCGTTTCGAAACTGGTCGTATCAATCAACTCACTCTTGGTCATTGATTATAAAAAAGAAATAATATTTGAGAGATTAATAAATAATCTTTGCAACACCATGTCGAAATTCAAGTCATATGTTCAGCTCCTCTTCTGAAGACTATCTGTTATCGTGTGAGATCAACATTACTTTATATGCATACAAACAAACATTGTGTTCTGACACATGCACATGTGCATTTTTTTTTTCATACGAAATCTGCAATAAATTATATTTTGTATTTTAATGTAGTTTTAATGAATGTATAGTTTTTAATTAATTAGACTTTTGAAATTATTTGAATCACATAGTTTTATTGCGAAAATATATTATTTATACCAAATATTTTTCTATTTATGAAATTCGTAGCACCTAGTCTATAGATGTTTGAGTAGATTTACTATAAATATCTTGTAGATAATCTCACTTTAGCGTAAAATAATAATATAAGTACATATGTATGTTGTGTAATTTTGAATGTTACGTAATAAAATTAATAGCAATATATTTATGCTTACCTACATAAATGTTGTCTAAAATATTTAAAAAAAAATATTAGAGATTAATTGATGGAATGAATTCATGAATATAATATATAAGTGTAATATAAAATGGTATTTTTACGATGTTTTTGTCAATTGTATGTAAGTACCTAGTAATTTATTAAATTTAATGTAGCCTTCGGCGATTTGATGGCAACACTGATATACTCTATGGTACAGCGGCCATCTTAATCGAGTGACGTTTAATGTCTTTAAATATTGATCGCTGCTCATTTTAATTCGTATTAAAATATATTATATAAAAAAAAACTGTTTGCTCGATTACAATAGTGTTATGAAAACTGAATCAAACTTGGTTCCAACAACAATGAAAATCTGGTAGCCATGTTTGATTTTGACAGTTCGTAAAACTATGCGATACATATTGATATTTTTTGTTAAACTCAGTTGTATATTGGAATAATTTATTATATTCAGCATTTATTCATTTCAAACTATTAAAATTTAACGATGTTTGGATGACTACGCTCATTCAGTGCAATCCATTACCGATTTTTATTTATTTTTGTATTTTCGCAATATGATAAATATACATACTTATATTTAATTGGAATTCAGAAAAAATATTTAATTAAAAAAAAACAATAATGTATTAATAATTTTAATGTTATGTATATTTAGTGACAACCATTTTAAGGTAATTAATACGTAATATAAATAAATTGACGTGTTGTTTGTGTTCCAAATAATTTATTTGACATTCCATGGAGTACAATTTTTCGACACTGTTCACTGTACATATTATATAATAATAGAAACAGTATAAAGTTTCACGCAATTGCAGCATTTAAATTGTATTTAGTTTTAAACTAATCAATTAGATTGTAATGTATTTTAAAAAGGTAGACAAACACATTAGGTACGTAGTGAATTTGTTTTATATTCATATTATATTATTTTTTTATTTTTATTTTTTCTATCAAAGTCCACATTAGACGGACGATTTTTTATTTTTATCAATTTGAACCACAAAATGAATTGATAGAAATTATAAATAAATCTAAAAATATTTATAACCTCACTTTATTGCAGAAGGGATTTTTTTTACCTTTTTATTATAAACCACTGATACAGTTTACACGTGAAGAAAAGATTCCGGGTTTGATTCCCGACGGAGCCACGGTATTAAAAAGTGTTTTTAATCCGAATCTGATAGACGATAAATATAATGTCTTCATAATAATTTGTTATTGGGTGCGTGTTATTTTTTTTATTTTTGACTCGAGTAGCAATACAAAATAAAACGCATGAGTGTATAACTCTTCATGGATAAATTCTATCAATACATTTTTCTCGCATACTTGCAAATTTATTTATTTGTATTATAAGGTACTTAACCATAGTTTTTTTATATATTATATTCCTAGATTATTTGAACTGTAGAAACCAATAGCAATAAAATACTGTAATAATGACATGTGTAATAAAAATAATAATGTATTTAATATTGTAAGTAAGTAATAATATATTAAATGAATATTGTAAAACTAGTCAGTTCTAGTCAGTGTTGCAAGAGAAAAAAATAAATAACATAAAATGAAATTAATTTTAGTGTTTGTTCGTATTTATTGCATTTTTTTTTTTTAAATTATCCATAGAGTGTATTTTATATAGTTTTTTTTTATTTTATTGTCGACACAAATAGACGCATTTTACATACACTTTTAGATCACTTTTTAATTATTTTTTATTTTTTTATTCATTTAGTTGGTAGTACCTATTATTTGTGATTTGTTCGTTATACAACGTCTTGTGACAAAATTTGAATTTATTTAAAAATCATTTTGTCATTTTCTATAATTGAACATCACTTGTATTATATATTAGAAAATAATAACTTTTTTACTACTTAGTAAATTAGATGTCGCTTTTCTTGACACGATGAAATAACAAATATTTCATAGGTTTTTTTTTACATTCCATTAAAGTAATTTTATCTTTTCCTAGTCTTGGAGAGAGAGATTTTTCATAGTTTTTTTTTATAACTTTATTTTTCGTTTGTATTCAGTATTATATTAATTTATAAGTGTGTAGTTGTAATGTTTCACTTTATTTGTATCAATTATAATTATAATGACTGCTTTATAATGATTTAATTTATTTATTACACCTGTATAATATTTTACAAATAAATACTTATTTATAATGTAGAATTCTTATGTTTTTTGTTTATTTTTTGTGCGATTATTTTTTACCCTATGTCCTGCGGTCGTAATACTTTAAATATCAACAGTGCAACGAATGAAAGAAGAGTTAAAGGAGCACTTGGACCCGAAAGCACAGTCCTAGGTAGACCCGAGATACACAGACTGCTTGGAGCAGTCGGGGTCAACTACTATAGAGGAGTTGGGGTCAACTGCTATAGAGGAGTTGGGGTCAACTGCTACAGAGCAGTCGGGGTCAACTGCTATAGGAGTCGGTTCAACTGCTATAGACGAGTCGAAGTCAACTGCTATAGAGCAGTCGGGATCAACTGCTATAGAGCTGTCGGTGTCACCTGCTATAGAGCAGTCGGTAACAACTGCTATAGAGCAGTCGGGATCAACTGCTATAGAGCTGTCGGTGTCATCTGCTATAGAGCAGTCGGGATCAACTACTATAGAGCTGTCGGTGTCACCTGCTATAGAACAGTCGGGGTCAACTGCTTGGAGCAGTCGGGATCAACTGCTATAGAACATTCGGGATCAACTGCTATAGAGCTGTCGGTGTCACCTGCTATAGAGCAGTCGGGATCAACTACTAACTATAGAGCTGTCGGTGTCACCTGCTATAGAGCAGTCGGGGTCAACTGCTATAGAGCAATCGGTGTCACCTGCTATAGAGCAGTCGGTTCGCTTGTAACACAACTGCTTCTAGAGGTCCTGTGTATTGTAAAGGAGAATTTTGTAACAGATTTTTTTTTAATTATCTCAATAGAGACGAAGTTGGAATATTTACTGTAGGAGAACCGGGAAATCAAGGCACCTACAGGGCTTACGACCTGTCATCGGCTGGTTTACGTGATCACTTTATGCGCTTGCGCAACGTTCACCAATTATGCCTTTTTAATGAGATCCCTATCAATTCAATTTTTAAAGTTCTATATATTGTAATACTGAAATTCTTTTCGCTTGAAAATAAGGAATTTTTACTACAGCCATCTATGTGTGAAATTATGAACAAAATTCTCATTATTTTTTATTTATTTGTAACACCATCTATTGAGAGAATTGTTTTTTTGTAAGATGGCGTTACAACAAAAAAATAAATAAAAAATAATAAGAATGTTGTTCATAATTTCACACATAGATGGCTGTAGTAAAAATTCCTTATTTTCAAGCGAAAAGAATTTCAGTATTACAATATATAGAACTTTAAAAATTGAATTGTTTGGGATCTCATTAAAAAGGCATAATTGGTTAACGTTGCGCAAGCGCATAAAGTGATCACGTAAACCAGCCGATGACAGGTCGTAAGCCCTGTAGGTGCCTTGATTTACCGGTTCTCCTAGAGTAAATATTCCAACTTCGTCTCTATTGAGATAATTAAAAAAAAAATCTGTTAAAAATACCTTTGACTCCCGACAGGGAAAAAAATCCAATGTTTGCGCATATGCAATAATAAAAATATTCGAGAATTTTGTATTTGAAGTGCAGACAGTCGCGCTGCGACAACTTAAGCAGTTGACCCCGACTGCTACAAGCAATCCCTGTATCTCTGGTCACTGGAATATATTTAGTATTCTTAAGTTGGAAATTGCGTTGCAATAAATATTTGGTACATTTGTCAAATCAAATACCAAACAGAATATTCAGCGATCCATACGAGATGCCGAAAATTCGCTGGAATTTCAGAAGAATCGCGACAACGAGCTGTCAGTGTGAGCTTGGTTACGTGTTTGTGTTATGACAAAAAAAAATTAAACGTCAGTCTAAAACTATCTATCTCTTATTTCATACGAAATAATGTGAAACGCTGCGCCATCGACCTTAAGTTTGCGTAGTATTAAGTATTTAGTTAGTGATGTCTCCGCAACGCAATTTCTACTCCAGTGAAGGTACCTAGGAGTTATTATTTAGTTACCTAGGACTGTGCATTCGTATCTTAGACCAGGGGGGCAAGTCTGGTCCACCCGGCGAAATCAAAACCCCCGTGATTACCCATATCATGGATATAATTATCATATGGAGTTCTATAATATCTTTAGATGTCATAGAACTCTATATAATAATTATATCCATGATGTGGGTAATCGTGAGGGTTTTGATTTCGCCGGTTGAACCAGACTTGCCCCCCTGAATGCAGAGTCCTACCTAAATTAGATGGGTCGATGGCAGAGCGGTTAGCGCGCTGGGCTAGTATTCCAGTGGTCGCGAGTTCGAATCCTGCCTCGACCGATTTCGTTCACCTATAGCACAAGCATTTGTATGCTTATTTTAGGGAACGTAGGAAGATGTATATGTACTTCTTTAACAAGGACATATTCACTTAAAAAAAAATACTAACCACGTTTACATTGCATAGTCGCTCACTAAAGTTAGGAAGTCTCGTGGCTTCATAACTTAAGGATGCTACGAAGTTTTTGTATGAGAATTGCATTGCAGAGACATAATATCTAAATACTTAGCGCGTGCGCGTTGACGTAAACTAACATTGCCGAAATGTCAAAAAGTAAGGTTGCTCACGAGGAACTTTACGAGTGGTTTAATGCTAAAATACGAGATTTTTTTGATGGATGATGATTTTAGCGACTTCGTTGAATATGTTTTTGGTAATTTTGTCATGTCAAATCCCACACAGAATATTCAGCGATCTATAAGAGATGCCGAAATATCGCTTGATTTTCAGAAGAATTGTGATATGGAGCTGCCAGTTTTAGCTTGGTTACATGTGTTTGTGTTGTTATGACAAAAAAAAAAACATTTTAAACGTCAGTATAAACGCATAGAAAACTATTTGTCTCTTTTCTTCGTACTTACACAATGTGAAACTCTACGCCATCGGCCTTAAGCTAGGTGTAGTATTTAGTCAATGATGTCTCTGCAACGCAATTGCTGACTTAAGAATACTAAATCCTCTAGTGAGGTTAGGAGTTAGTATTTAGTTACCTAGGACTGTGCATTAAGTTAAATTACATGTTAATAATTGATAATTTTCTCCATATATAACTATGAAGGTCTTCACTATAATCTGTCTCAATAGCTAAAATTAAAAAAATCATATAAATTTAATAGTTCAACATCGTTGTAGATTTTGCTTATAAAAGAGTAGATATTTTTTATTATTTTTTATGACTGAAAAATCAATGAATATAAAATAAATAAATAAATGTCATTATGATATCATTACATTAAATATTCAAGCATTATGTGGATTGATTGAAATTAGCATTCAACAATATTAAACGTCACTTTTGAAATGTCAAAGCAATTGTCGCCTTTCAAATATGGAATACATATAATATGGATTCGTCACTAGGAGCTTTTTATTGCTGTGAAGTTATCCACTGATAAGGTATGTACATAAGTGACATGTGTCAATATATTTATTTATTTACTATCATAATATTTATAATAACTCCATTGTAACCAACTCTGTGTTGTATAATCAGAGAGATTTTGTCGGAAATTTAAATACCAATAGTTTTTTTTTAGTTCTTCAATAAAAGGCATATAAAACAAAATATAAATATGTTAAACAGTGAGTTTTTTTTTTAAATATCAAGTAATTATTTTCAACATTTTTATACACATTTTTACAATTTATCACAAATTTTATTTGCGGCTTGATATACACTAACATTGTTATTTATAAAAATAAATTTGGTTCAATTGAACCCGGTTCAAAGTTTTATTCTGAAATTCAAATATTCTCATATAAGAATAAATAATTCTTGTATGAGAATATTTGAATTTCAGAATAAGACTTTGAACCGGGTTCAATTGAACCAAATTTATTTTTATAAATAACACTGTGACAGTCTTACTAATAAACAAGTTACCGTTAAACACCCGTGTAGGCACAAACGTTACTAGTAAACGCTCTGTAGCAGATGAGTTGGTCAACGACTGTGTATCTCTCATACAAATTTTACACAACGCTTGCACGCTTGTTTTAGGTAGTTAAGCGATTTTTTAAGACAACTGTCATCTCTCATAAATCAAATTTGATTTAGATCTGCATGTTTATATAGTTATATCTTGGAATAATATGACGAAAAATCTTTATAAATTGTTTTATTATCGATATTTTTGCATTTACGGAGCGAAAAGTTGTTATAAAATTAGCTCCTTTATATTAATAATGTACAAACGTGTTGGCATGAGTATTCGTATGATGAAATTATTCGTTATATTTTCCATATTACTATTTTAAAATGAGAAAAACGTATGAAAATATTAACCACGACAATCGTCAAAATTAGCTTGGCGGCTAGGGCTTTGCGCATGCGCGGATGCGAAAATACAACTTTGTCGAATTAATTTATGTTGTAAGTCTGTTGCAACTACCCAGTTGTTATACAGCGTTTATTAGTAAGATTTTTAAATAATTACTGCACAGACTTTACACGGCGTGTAACACTGGTCAACGGGTGTGCAGTCGACTTTCATTAGTAAGACTGCTAATGTTTCAATCATTAAGTCGATTTAAATTGACAAACATGGCGGCACATGACCTTTTTATTTGTTAATTTTACTTCTTGTACAATGGCGGGTTTAATGCCACAAGGGAATTTCTTCCCACCAACCAAGACTACGTGAGGCCATAAATAATGTAGTGGTAGATACATTCAATTTGTAAAAAATCAGATAGATAAACACGTAACATTATTAAATGTATAATCACAGCAACAATTTGGGACGTGAGAGAGGATGAGGAAGGAATGTCAATCAATTAATTAATCAATTGCCTTAACGATATCTTTTTTCTGTTCCACTATAGGATTTCTCGTATTGCGTAATACGGTAGCGAGAAACTCAAAAACTCAGGCGCACCGTTCTTATACGACGGAATATTTTCAGATTGGCGTACCTGTGCATAACACATCTCAAATACCTCATTACTGTAGGTCCACAAATTGAGTCAAATTTAACAAAAGCTCACATCTCTTGCGGCCGCTTTCTCCAAGGTCCCTCAAAATCGAACATCAGCTAAGTACCCATTCGAAACTTAAATCCTTAAGTGGCTTACTTAATAAATTTGCATTTCACCAACAAATAACAGCCACACTAAGCTAAGGTCAGGATTAGTTTTTGTTATGTTTCCGGTGAACATGAATATGGACTCAAGATAACGTTACTTTAAAAAATATGCAAATAAGAAATACATAATAAACTATAAAATTACCATTAAAATATTCTAACGTGTGAATTTCACGATTTTTACTCTATATATAAATTAATTATAAAAAAGTACTACTTTGATCTCATGAGTACAGGTAATTGCCGCTGGCGCCAACAGATGGCGCTAGCGGCGCTCGCTGTCAGGGTAGCCTTGTTTGTACACCAGTTTTTGTTTTTGACACATCATGTACAGACAGTTTATTTAGTATTCACACCAATTTAGTTATTTTATTTTAATATTTGTTACTTTTTTTAATATACAATGCAACTGGCTCATGCCAGCCGCAATTATAACTACAGACAAACCTAACCAATCTATTTTTACCAAACTTTTGGAGGTTTGGTTTAAAAAATCGGTGTACATCCTAGGATATACTCGCTGTCATGGCTGTTTATTCGCTTCGCACTTGTTGATTGTTGAGATTGTTCGACACGGGACGCGCATATTTATCAGAGTATAATTATGGATAAACCAAGGAAACGTTCTACAAATTTTACCCCCAGTGAAAAAACTAAATTAATTGAATTAGTTTAAAAAAACACGGCAATTACTTCAAAACAAACGGATGGAGCATGTCTATTCAACGATTTCACGAATCCAACCATCTCCCAAGATGATAATAAACAAAATATAACTTAAATTTTACAAAAAAAAGATAAATTCAATAATAAAACAACTCTGCGACGAAATCGTAACCCAAATATCTATCTGTCAAACGCGTTAAGTGACGCTTATGACGGTTAATCCACTAGAGACCGCCACTTAAAATTTTATGCGCCGACGTCGCTAAGCGAGGCTAAGATTGTTTGGTGAAATGTAATTTTGCGCTAAGTGGTTCATAAATGTGATTTTTTAAGTTAAGGAGCCTTGGGGAAATCGGGCATAAGTCGATTTAAATTTAGCGCTATAAAGCATATTTGTAGACAAACATGGCGGCACATGACCTTTATTTATTTGTTAATTTTACTTCTTGTACAATGGCGGGTTTAATGCCACAAGAGAATTTCTTCCCACCAACCAAGACTACGTGAGGCCATAAATAATGTAGTGGTAGATACAATCAATTTGTAAAAAAACAGAAAGATAAACACGTAACATTATTAAATGTATAATCACAGCAACAATTTGGGACGTGAGAGAGGATGAGGAAGGAATGTCAATTAATTAATTAATCAATTGCCTTTACGATATTTTTTTTCTGTTCCACTATAGGATTTCTCGTATTGCGTAATACGGTAGCGAGAAACTCAAAAACTCAGGCGCACCGTTCTTATACGACGGAATATTTTCAGATTGGCGTACCTGTGCATAACACATCTCAAATACCTCATTACTGTAGGTCCACAAATTGAGTCAATTTTAACAAAAGCTCACATCTCTTGGAGTTTATCACAAGAGTCAATAAAGAATTTACTTTTCCATTTACTTTTAAAATAAGTTACTATTAACTCGTTCGTAGTCCACTGGAGTTTGCATCAGTTGTCTGGAATATATATCTATCAACATACAACATCAGAATAAAAACGAGTGGGTTGTGGCCAACGCTAAACTCCTCACTAACATTCTATAAAAAATTCTGTATGGAAAATTTTCAACATTTTCATGAAATGAGTTTGTTAAATAATTTTTTATTTAAATATTTTATTACGAAAACTTAATAACTCTTCAATGCCATTTTATGAAAGTGATGTGCCTTTTTACCAACTTGAAAAAAATTTCAAATTTTAATTTTTCTGAGCTTGGGGTCACTTTGAAATATTTGACAGTTAAAAAAAATTGAGAAGCACTATTCATATATCGTTCAAAATCTAATGGGATCTAATCGAGTATTAGATATACATATTTGCAAAATTTGAATAGAATCGAATGAGTACTTTAGTCTATAATCGATAAAGTAAAATGAACACGCCGTACATAGCACACTGCACACAGCACATAGCACACACACACACACACACACACACACACACACACACACACACACACACACACACACACACAGAGATACTTTGTGATGAAACTTTCAGAATACAATCTCAGCATGATACTCGTCGATAATCTGCAATAAAAAAATAGCCTTAAAAATTGTGAAAACATAACTCCCCACTATATCCCCTTGGGTTAGTGAGGAGTGATACCTAATTCGGCACATATTGAGTTTGATTTTATAATAATATTAATTCTTTTCCCGAAATTAATGCTAGATAAAAATTAATTATCAAAATTGTCAACAACATAACCAACGTTTCATACTTACTAGCACTAATAACTTACATACAATTGCCCCCGGCGCGCGGCGCGCGGCGTCAAACGGTCAAACGGTCTGTTTTTTTGTAAAAAAATAATATAGGTAAATCCTTCAACAACTAACTACAACAAATTAAATAATTCACAATTCCTGGATATTTTTCATGATGACATTGGTAAATGTAGGTCCCAGGTGAGGTTATTATTGGTGCAATAGGCATCGAAAATCGCCATTTGAAAAAAATGACATTTACGCCAAAACTACTTTCAGTGTCATGGCGTCTGACAGTAACGTCACACCTCCAAAAACTCAAGTTAAGTTTGTTGTTATACTTACATAAAATTGGCGGATTGTCGAATTTCGTATAACTATTTTTATAAATACAATATTATACATTATTTTAAAACCTAACCTAAGAATGCAGAAAAGAAGAGCTTGGACTAGACGCTACTATTGTAATCACGCCTATTGATTAAAGCGTGAACTGAAAAATCATGGAAGTTATACCTAACCCCTTATTCCATTTTCCTTCCTAATAAATAGAAGTTTGTACTTTTTTAAACCTAGCTTCTTATTGAAATGTATAAAACATTAGGGAACTTTAATAATTTTGTGTATAATGTGTATACATATATACATACTTATTTTGTGAATTATGTTTTCCTACAAATTGTATATATCAGCCTGTTCCCAGTGAAATACAATAAAAAAATATATTGTCGTACGTTGTATTTTGCATATAGGCAAAATATAACTTATTTTATTAATTAACCCATAAAAGTATTTTTTTATTCTTAAATATTTCAATGATGTATGTAGAATAATTTGTTTTATTGTCATAAATATTTAACGACATACAAACAATTTAAATGAATTTTGAATAGCGAATAAATAAAGAAATCCTTGTAGTAATACCAACATGATAATAATTATCAGAGACAATATTACGCGGTGCCTTATTTTTCATAGTCACCGGTCGATATTATACATTTTCATGGTCAATTTCACATATACTACTTAAACATAGGTCATGAATCTGTTTAATCAATGACACAATTATCAGAATAACGAGTTGAAAACCTCTACTTAGGTACATTTAATTATTATTTTAAATCAAAAATAAAAAATCATTTATGTTTTTTAAAAAAGGATCCTAGTAAACAAACAATTACAGAGTTATTTATAAACGTGGTTCAAATATTGAACTACGATTAACCCCAATTGGATCGCTTTTCTTTTTATAAACATGGATCAAAAGTTGAACAGTTGTTTAACTCGAATATCAAATTGAAACTGGCGACGCGACGGGGGTAGTTTAACACCGGTTCAACTTGACATTTCACATTATTGAAGTAGTTATGGCCGGTTTAAATTATATCGAAAACTTTTTGTTAACATAAGTGATACGAGAAAAACATATAAACAGCAATTTACGTTGTTTTTAAACAAAAATATCTCATGTCAAAAATGCAATAGTTTGACAGAATTATCGTGGTGTTCTGTGGTCATGACAACCGACTTAAAACGTGGCTCAAAGGCATCCTAACAAGCGATTACAACATGAGGATAAATAAGATACATGATTGCTGGAAAGGAGGAATGCACCGCAAATATTGTTCTGGGGGGCATCGAAATTAAGCAGGTGAAAAAGTTTGTATATCCGGGAAGCAGAATATCTCAAGACGGACGTTCAAAAGCAGAATCCACCAAGCAAGAATCGCCTTCAACAAAAGATCAACAATTTTTGAATCCCCTAATATTTCCATCAAAATTAGGAAAAATTTGATCAAGACTCTTGTCTGGAGTGTCTTGTCTGGCTGTGAAACATGGACTATCAGCCAACGCGAAACGGGACGTCTGTCTGCGTTTGAGATGTGGTGCTAAAGACGCACATGGCTAAAATTCACTGGTCAGAACACATCAGCAACGACGAGGTACTAAGTAGGGTTGGAGAGACAAGGCAAATTATGAAAAGAATTGCCCAACAGAGAACGACTTGGATAGGCCACAACATCCGGCATCCAGGTCTGCTTTTTACCATCGTCGAAGGAATGATTGATGGGGGTAACTGTAGAGGTCGCCCCAGAAACAACTATATAGACCAAATAATTGGTGACGTGCGCTGTAGCAGTTACAAAGAGATGAAGAGACTGGCGGAAGATAGAGTTAAGTGGAAGAATCAAGTGTTTGGTGCAGACCAATCCTAGGATTATGACCCAGAAGAGGAGAGACATGGATCAAGAGATAAACCGTGATTCAACTCAAATGTCAATTTGAACCGGCCACGAGAGTAGTTTAACACTGGTTCAACTTGCTGTTTCATAATTTTAAAGTACCTGTGACCATATATGAGAAAAACATATAAAAAACGATTTAATCTATTAGAAAAAAGTCTCCATAATGTGTCAACTCAATAGGGTGCGTGTAAAATTAATATTTGAAATAGTCGAGTCCCTCTGGATTCATTCATTTTCGTATAGATAGGCCGAAAGCTAGAAAAGAAAATGGCTGACTTATCAGTCGTATGGAGTTTGGCAGCTATAATTTTTGGAAAACAATCTAAAATGAAACTATATTATAGTATAAATCCACTAAAACAATTAAAAACATTATGAAAATATAAACACAATTATGATTATATGTGAAAACTTGAACGACAAATTTTAGGTGGATCTAACAGAATAACAGCAAATCCAGGGGCGCTGACATAGTACCATTTTGTTGCCCCACAATAAATGCAAAATAAAATTATTGAAGGGCTTTTTTTATTTGATGATATTTTATTTCAATTGTTGGTATTAAAAAATAACCAGTCGCAAAATATATTAGGAAAAAATATCATCTACTGAGTCTTCCCTTGCCTTAAATTAATGAAACAAAATTAAGTGCCAATAAAATGATGTAGAAATATTAGAAAAAAAACTATTTATAAAGTATGACAATTTTTTAAATCACTCTAATATTAGGTAAAAGAGATAATTCATTTTATTGAAAAAAAGTAATATATGTATCGATATTTTATATATTTAAATATTCATGTAGAGAGAATCAATCGATTCACTTGCTATGGTATAATATTTTATTGCATTAAATATATCTTTAATCAAATTTAAATTCTGTGTGTTTAGTTAAAATAAATTATACTCACGTAATTAATAGACGACGCCAACATGAGAAACATTCGTGAGAATAAAGGACACGTTGAACATGTCATGAAACAATCGTGCATGAAATTAAACGACATGAAACATCCATGCAAGAGGTTAATAATAAGGTAATAAACATGAAACATTCATGAATGTGGTTTATTATGACGTAATAAACATGAAACATTCATGCATGAAATTAAGCGACATAAAACATGAAACATCCATGCGTGGTTAATAATAAGGTAATGAACATGAAACATTCATGAATGAGGTTAATAATGACGTAATAAACACGAAACATTTATACAAGAGGTCAACGACGTGATAAACATGGAGCTTTCATGCAAGAGGTTAATTATGTAATAAACATGGATCATTCGTGCAAGAGGTCAATCCGTTATAAATAATAATATGAAACATTCATTCAAGAGTTTAATGACGTAATAAACATGGAGCATTCATGCAAGAAGTTAATAACATAATAAACATGGGGCATTCATGCAAGAAGTCAACGACGTTATAACGTAATAAATTTACGCAAAATATAACGACGTAAACAATAGTTTATAAGGAAAGTATGCAAGAAGTAAACGATGTAAAAAACATGTTAATAAGGATTTCATGCAAGAGGGCTAGAATGTAAAATAGATGTTGAGTAAATAAAGAATTAACACAAGAGGTTGAAGACGTAAAAACATGATAATAAGGAATTAACACAAAAGGTTAACGATCGTATAATTACGTTTATAAAGAATTTACGCAATAAGAAGTATGCATGATGAATATTAAATAAACCGATGACGAAAAAGTCATGAAAGGAATAGAAAGGATTTTCTAAAAGTACAACAAAATTATTCGACGTCACATGTCACTAAATCTAACATCTTGTAGTAAGTTGCCTTTTTTATAGCGCGACTCTTAAAAAAATATTATTAGTTTAATTTTTAATAAATATGTTTACACTGTAATAGTAAAAACACACTAGTGTTTGCTGATGCAACAGATTAGTAATGTAATATTTTTGATTTTGAATCCATAGTCATGAAGTGTACCTATCAAATTATCAAATTTATCAAAACAGATGTTTTGAATGCAGCAGATTCGCACTGTAAATTACTGTTTGTTTTATCAAATTATTTCCGTAATGTAAAATTTGGTTTGTATCATAGACAAATTTATCAATAAGGTTAAACAACAATTTTGAATGCAGCAGATTAGAACTGTAAATTACTGTTATTGTTTCAGTAAATGATTTCCGTAATGTAAAATTTGGTTTATATTTTAGACAAATTTATCATTCAACAACAATTTTGGATGCAGCTGATAAACACTGTTAATTCCTATTTTTTGTTTTAGTAAATTATTTCGGTAAAGTAATATTTAGTTTTAAACCTGTATAAAAATAAAGTATCTTTATTAGGGTTTGTGTTTTAGTTAACTTTATGTCAATGAATAACGGTAAATAACGGTTTCGGATGCTGTAGATGAGCACTATAAATTACTATTCATGTTTCAGTAAATTATTTTTTGCAATATTCTTATAGTTTTGAATGCAGTTAAAAAAACAAAAACTTAGTAGTTTAGAATTGATTTTTTGACACATCATGATGTAATATATGAACTGATTGCAATCATTCTAATGTACCTAGAGAATATATGTTTTTAAATCAATTTCAACCATTAAAAATATTTATAAGTCAAAATTGTGAATATAATGTACACTTTTTAAAAATCATATATTTGTAAATCGAATTATAAAATATACATTTTGATCTAGTAAGTATTTGTATTAAGTACCTATCATTTGAATAACTTTAAAATGTATTCATAAAGTACCTTAAATTTTTCATTTAAAACCTAGTAATAATATTCAGTTGTTATTAAAGTTGTTGCTTTGTCTGTGTGATTGTAGCGCAAAGTGATTTCAATCGAAACATGTGAGAAAAAAAAATTTTTTTCATCCATCATAAGATGATCAATGATCGAATATTTTTATTATCGCATATGCGCAAACATTGGATTTTTTTCCCTGTCGGGAGTCAAAGATATTTTTTAACAGATTTTTAATTATCTCAATAGAGACGAAGTTGGAATATTTATTGTAGGAGGACCGGGAAATCAAGGCACCTACAGGGCTTACGACCTGTCATCGGCTGGTTTACGTGATCACTTTATGCGCTTGTGCAACGTTCACCAATTATGCCTTTTTTTTAATGAGATCCCTATCAATTCAATTTTGAAAGTTCTATATATTGTAATATTTTAATGAGATCCCTCATTAAAAAAAGGGATCTCATTAAAAAAAGGCATAATTGGTGAACGTTGCGCAAGCGCATAAAGTGATCACGTAAACCAGCCGATGACAGGTCGTAAGCCCTGTAGGTGCCTTGATTTCCCGGTTCTCCTACAATAAATATTCCAACTTCGTCTCTATTGAGATAATTAAAAATCTGTTAAAAAAAAAATGATCAATGATATAAAAACTAAAATAAAAAAAGTGTCCTAAGTATATGATTTTCCCTATATGAAGTCCAAATATCCTGAACATAACAAAAAAACTTGAAATATGTGAAAATAAAAGAT
Source organism: Molanna angustata (assembly GCA_963576475.1). Taxonomy (NCBI): domain Eukaryota; kingdom Metazoa; phylum Arthropoda; class Insecta; order Trichoptera; family Molannidae; genus Molanna; species Molanna angustata. The sequence goes on along the minus strand of OY754983.1, from coordinate 21,726,430 downwards.
AACTTTGAAGAAATCTTCAAAATAGAGTATTAATATATAATGATTCTTGAAAAACACTTCACTGACTTTATTAATCGAATATTGAACACGTGTCGCGCGCGTGTATATGTGTGCGACGATCGCACCGACAAAACTGCACATGTATGTAGTATAATGTTGTTAGTTTTAGATTAGATTAGTTTAATTTTTACACCCCCTGTTTATACCAAATAATTATAAGTTTACAAAAATATATACCTTAACTGATTTAGGCATATTATGTACCAACGTAGTAACAACTTAATAATATAAGAAGTTATCGAAGTATGAGTATAATAAATTAAATAACATGTATATTTTTAATATTTTATTTGTTAATATTAAGGGTTTTTTAAATCAAGTTAACTGTTTCGTTTTCCACATATTTTTTTACTGTATGATTGTTCCGCTCATTAGGCTCTTATCAACTCACAGAACCAGATTCAAAACACAATATCATTTAAATTTATTTAAAAATAATTATTGAAATCTATAATAACAAACGATACTTTGATCTCACCAATAAACGTTAAATTGGTGACCCCGACGTGAAGAGTCTCTCTGAAAGACTACAATAATTTTACTTGTAAAATTTTCACTGAGAAATACTTGAAGACCTCGAAAGAAAGCAGAATGACGATTCATTTTTCGGCCTGTCTATTTAAAGTTGGTGCGTCATAAGTATTGCTCGCGCAAGGTCTGCATGCGCTTTTTGCCGACATAAAAATAATTATACTTAAAAAAACACTTAAAATATAATTAACAACGCGAAGAAACGTTAAAAGTTTGAAACCATTTCAATGCTGAACCATAGTGAACTGCGTGCTATCAACGCAGGTAACAGCACCAAGTTCGAAATTATCTAATGGCGTTTTGGGTCCGCGCGCAGGAATGATCTATTGTAGGCCACGTTAGGCAAATATGTGAATTCGTCAGAATTAAATTTTATTGTTAGAATTGTTGACGTTTTAAATGTATAGTTATAAAAAGATATCGAATTTTCATGGTTAACACACAACATTACAATCTATTATTCTTATACGCGAAATACAAAAAAATGATCCAGCAGAGTTTAAAAAGTATTTATGTACGCAGAATCAGTCAATGTTTTACAGTTGACAAGGGCCTTTTGAGACCGAAACAATTTTTCGGTAAAAAGATCGGTAAGTAAATTGGATTTAATAAAAATCTATATTTTCTTCAAATTGTTATACATATAAGTAAGTATATATTATATTTATTTTACTAGTAGAAAAAATACCATGTACTGTATTTATAATATGCATATCGAAAAGAACAAAAAAAATACATATTAAAAAATGTAAAGGTTCTTTCTATGGTACATACGTACGTGTTAATTTTCATAAGATACTTTTTTTACATTGTACAATGGTGGGTATGTAAGTATACAAGTTTCTTATGTAGGTACCTACACTACACTATGCAGTGTACGGAAGGTGCATTGTCTATTCTATAATATAATTATCATGTTGCGGGTGGAAATTACACAGTAAGTTTAGAGTTGTAGACTCAAAGATTAAACACAATAATTAAACAAATGAAACATTAGAGATGTACAAGGTGTCTTAAAAGAAAGTTTATATTTATTTGTATTCAGAGCGTTATGTGGAGATGTTAGACGATTTCTTGGTGCCTGAAGTGCAAAACTTTCTTGGCTACAACCAAAGAAAATGGTTCCAGCAGGACGGAGCAACGTCAGACGTCCAATACATCTCTGCCTCGAGTTCGTGAAATTTTCCCAGGCAAATTGATCTCCAGGAGAGGTGACATACATATGTAAATTGGCCTCCATGCAGTCCTGATTGAACCCCTATGAGATTTGTCCTATGGGGTTATCTTAAATCTAAAGTTTACGTCAATAAACCGACTTCCCTGGCGCATTTGAAAGAAAATATCCGTCACGAAATGGTAGCCATCACTGAGTCCACCTGCCGAGCCGTCATAACTAATTTTACCGTTGGATTAAATGATTAGTAAACATTTTTTTGATACACGGCTTACTTTTTTTTAATCGATCCACTAAATATAAACTTTATTTTGAGACACCTTGTACATAAATTTATACAAAAGAATTACGAGGTTATTAACTGGGATATTATGAGTTTTTTAAAAGTTAATTTGGAGTTTGAGAATATATCAATATTATTAATTTGGTGAACTGAGTTGTACATTCTGATTAAGGGAGGAACTGGTGAGAAATAACCGATATTCGTATTAAAGAATTTAAAGTGAAAAATATTTCTAATTGTAGTATTTCTAATTGGTACTGTTATTTGAATTTGTGAAAGGATATTTGGTAAATCTAACTGATGATTTAATATTTTATATAGTATCGTCATATCAGCGATTTTTCTTCTATTGTTTAATGATATCAGACGAAGATACAACAGTCCGTCATTATTATGAAGGTCATGAAGATATCTGCAGCACAAAGCTGGTTGCACACCAAAAGTTAAGCTATGTTAGTTTAGCTTATCTCTCTTAGCTGAGGTCGTTTTTCATACAAGCGTGCAGACCGCATACTATGATGTGAGTAGTATGAAAAATGACCTCAGCTATGCGAGCTAAGTTAAACTAACTGAGCTTAACTTCTGGTCTGCAACCGGCTTAAGGCTACCACTCAATAAACCGGCACTACTTTACTTCGTATCATTTTTGGTATTTGTTATAGCGAAATTGAAAAATATCGAAATCATTTTTAATGTTCATTGTATTGACGGCATATGCGCGGTAAAATGGAGAATTTTCTTGTTATAACGATGTTTATTTTGTTCATAATTATGAAAAACAAAGAATTGTTTTATTTATTTATGCATTGTCAAGAGGCGATATCTTCCAACCACCATTTCTTTTCTTTGTCAGCCCTCTTTCGTACAGTAATGGACATAGGCCTCCCCCTGAGACCTCCACAGCTTCCTATCTTGGGCAGACCGCATCCATCAGCCTCTAGCCACTCTTCTGATATCGTCAGACCACCTGGTTAGAGGCCTTCCAACACTTCTCTTGCCCATCTAAGTCGCCATTCCACCACTTTTTTAGTCCATCTGGAGTCCGTGGTTCGGCCACTTCTGGTTTGCAACCTTTTGGACAACGTCGGTTACTTTGGTTTTCTCTCTTATATACAAGTTAGTTTTTCTGTCTCTTAACGAAGGTGACAGGAAAATTATTCGAAAAACAATTATTCGAATGCTCAATTTTACGAAAATCAATTTTACGAATGGCAATTATTCGAATCACATTTTTTCGAAAAACAATTTTCCGAACACACAATTATCAGAATTTACAATTGTTCGAATTTTTATGACGTCATGTTGGTAGTATTGTGAGAGGAATAAACCATAGATTTTTATTATAATATACTAGATGTCGTAGTTAGCAAATTTTGTATGAATCGAAAACAAATGACTCACTTTTTGCACGGAGTACTACATCTACATAGTATATTATGTTTAATAAAAATCTATGGAATAAACAACATGGCGACGCACCGCGCTGTCAGATATCCTAGGATGTACACCTATTTTTTAAACCTAAACCTACAAAACTTTGGTAAAAATAGGTTGGTTAGGTTTGTTTGTAGTTATAATTGCGACTGGCATGAGCCAGTTGCATTATATATTTAAAAAAGTAACTATAATATTAAAATAAAATAACTAAATTGGTGTGAATACTAGATAAACATAAACTGGTGTACAAACTAGGCTATCCCGCGCTGTCAAACACCAGTTATTAAAAATGTGCAAACATACGTACCCAACAATAATACAACAAGTAATAATAGTCTTCATCGAATATATTTTACTGGCAACAAATATGTCAAAGGAGGCAACATAATGACACAAAAATATATTAAATTCGGTTAATTGGTTTTCCAACAAATGTTAGTTCGAATAATTTGCTTTCGGACAATTGTCATTCTGATAACTGATTTTCGAAAAATTGTTATTCGTACAATTGCGCATTCGAACAATTGTGTTTCGAAGAATTTTCATGTAATCTTAACGAAATACCCAGCATTCTCCTTTCCATGGCTCTTTACTGCGAGACTATGCATCATTATTCTTGTAAACACAAGAGTTTCACAGCCATACGTCAGTACCAGGAGAACGCAAGGGTCGAAGACTTCCAACCACCATTAAACAAAATAAATACACTTATACGTGTGTAACCATAGGAGAATCTTTACCAAAATGTACTGTAATCTCATATCATTTTTGTTAGTAACATTATACCTAATTACCTATACTTTGATAAGTACCTACATATCTACATACCTACATTTACCTATCTATATTTTATAAATATGTACTGACATTTTATCGTATCAAAAAGAATATTATGTAACAATACCTTTTTTTAAAAATGAATATGTTGTTGTAACGAGTAGTACATATAATACATCCTCATAGATTTCCCTAAACATAGCTTGTGCTATAGGTGAACGAAATCGGTCGTGGCAGGATTCGATCTCGCGACCATTGCATTACTAACCCATCGCGCTAACCATTACCACCTTTCAGATGATTTGAGAATTTTACTAATTTAGCAAATCATAGAAATATGTAAAAAAAACAGGGATTAATTTATCAGTCCCCTGAGGAGACACCCCTAAGGTTGAGTTTTTTTCAACAAAGATTTAAGTAAAAATTCATTTATTATTTCCACCACGGCAACTCCCACAATTTGGGGTTACCAGCGAAACAAAAGGGAGAACGACACATGCTTGTATGCCCACGCACTAATCTCGACTCACATAAAAAGGCACTACATTCAGAATGTGTGGTGAACCTGATTGACATACCTACTGACATTTTTGCTGTATCTGAATCTATGTATATTCAAAAGGTTTATTTTAAAAATATCACAGATACAAACAACCTCATAGGACCTGAGTATTGCTGAAATGCACTGTTGAGGAAGTAATGGTATAATATGTAGGTATGATTTATATCTTGTTACTTTTATCTCTATTTTAATATCTAAGCATGTTTATTTTATCTTTGTAACTTATCACTTAAGTATAGGTATATCAAATTTATACACATACACATGTATATTTTAAAACATACATGTATATGTGTACTAAAAATGGGTAGGGAACTCAATTAAAAGGCGTAATTAGTAAACGTTGTGAAAGCGCTTAAAGTGATCACTTGAACCAACAGATGACAGGTCGTTAGCCCTGTAGGTGCCTTTAATTCCCGGTTTTCAATTATATTATTCCAACTTCGTCTCCTCGTCTATTGGGATATTGAAAAATATTAAATCTTTGTTGAAACACTCCTGCCTAAGCGAAGATAAGATTTGCTAACCATTGTTTAAAATTCCAGAAATTCAGAAGAACTCAATTTGAATATTATGTATATTTCGGTAGTCTATCACAGCTTTATTTATTTATTTAGGGACAAATACAGTCTTAAAATACTAAAATAGAATAATACACTATTAAATAATAACAAACAGACCAATTACGTATGTCCCCAGATATTAAATATAAAACATTTTAAACATCATAAATTTAAATATAACTAAGATTTACTGTATGTTTGCCTGTGACGGGAAAGGAAGGGAAGGGAAAAAAAGGATGAGAAAAGGATTGTGACAGTTAAATTGTTATATTTTTGTTACAAACAACAACAAAAAATGTAAATAAAAGTATACAAAAGATAATATTAGAAAAACACAAATAATGAACAAAAAAAAAATAATTTAAACATACGAGTTCATGCTTTGATTAATAATTTTAAAAATATAAAATTTGATGATGCGTGTCTCGTTTTCCACGTATGCCGTAGAAATCTCGAAGAAAACGCCGCCTCTAGTTTTCCCGCCCTCGAGTTTTTGATTTCCCGCCTAAATGTCAAGTAAATGCGAACAAATTGTATATATTATTATTTTTGTATATGTATTGTTTATGGTAATGTTCATGTCTGGACTAGACTTTAGAATACACTTATACCAATATCGGATGAACTGTCAAAGTTGACATTAAACGGGTCAATTTTCAACACAAATACGAGAAGTAGTATTAAAAATAGTAACTATCGTACCGTTGTACAACTACGTAAATAGAAGCTATCGTACCGTTGTACAACTACGTAAATAGTAGCTATCGTACCGTTCTACAACTACGTAAATAGTAGCTATCGTACCGTTCTACAACTACGTAAATAGTAGCTATCGTACCGTTGTACAACTACATAAATAGTAGCTATCGTACCGTTGTACAACTACATAAATAGTAGCTATCGTACCGTTCTACAACTACGTAAATAGTAGCTATCGTACCGTTGTACAACTACATAAATAGTAGCTATCGTACCGTTGTACAACTACATAAATAGTAGCTATCGTACCGTTCTACAACTACGTAAATAGTAGCTATCGTACCGTTGTACCAATACATAAATAGTAGCTATCGTACCGTTGTACAACTACATAAATAGTAGCTATCGTACCGTTCTACAACTACGTAAATAATACGTTGAAAATTTTTAAGTGATCAAATGCGAATACATATTCCTAACCTCAAATGTGTTGATAACATTTTTCCTGCAACCAATTTCCATTCAATTTTTATAAAGCAAACACTTTAATTGCTTTATAAATGTGTCATTAATATACGATTTATATTTACTTAAACATTGAATGTGTTTGGTATATCCCCGTTCCACCTAACTTTGTGCACCGATCCCCTGGACTAAAGTCGTATCCCATACCATGTGAGTTCACCACACATAGTGTGTAGTGGCGAGACTCGTGTGTGGGGAGACTACACCCATGTGTAGTGCTTCCTTTTCTAAGGTAAAGTACACCCAAACATTTGTCACTGGTTAGCACACATTGTGGGATATGCCGTGATGGTATGAATTAATGAATGTTTTTTTTTTAATTTGGTAGGTTAAAAAAAAAATCCTTAGAAATTCTGGAAATTAAGACAATAGACCTTTGGATCTTCTGAAATTCTGGAAATTTAAACAATAGACCTTCTAAATTCTGGAAATTTAGACAATACACGTTCTGAAATTCAGGAAATTTAGACAATACACGTTCTGAAATTCAGGAAATTTAGACAGTAGACCTTCTGAAATTATGAAAATTTAGACAATAGACCTATAGACCTTCTGAAATTCTGGAAATTTAGACAATAGACCTTCTGAAAATCTGGAAATTTAGACAGTAGACCTTCTGAAATCCTGAAAATTTAGACAATAAACATTTCTGGAAATTTAGACAATAGACCTTTAGACCTTCTGAAATTCTGGAAATTTAGACAATAATACCGCATTTTTATAATATTTTTATTGCTTGTAATATCACTAATTATTATTTGTTTTCGAGGTTGTTCTATAAATAATGTGCAGAGTTAAAATTTATATTAAATGTATATTGTCTATTTAGCGAATAAAAATATATGTTTTTGAATTTATTTGTTGATCTTTCATTTCCACCCTCTCCATCATATTATTTGGGGACTGAATATATTCACAGGACGATACAATAAAAGGTTGTGGCCAACGCCAAACTTCCATTAAATAAATAAGTGTACACTTTTACACATAATTTAAAACAAACAAATTTTGACCGATAAAATCATGGAAAATAATTGGATGTGTAATTAATTTATTAAATTAGTTACATGTAACACATGAGATCCAACTGTCGATGGCAATAGTATGTAAGTATAATTGAAGAATACATTCCAAACTATAAACCCTTATATCCAAATTATTGAATATTTTAAGATATTTTGTTTTCTATAAAAAACAATGTTTGTCAAGATAGAATAGTGTGGAGTTCAGTCCTTTTTTGTCTACTCCCAATATGTAAACAGCATGATGGTATGTATACATATATGGAGATTAAGTATCAAACTACTGAGTCCCCGTTGATATTACGTAGTGTATACTGCCATATAAATTGTATGAAACGATGTAATAAAAAAAAATACAAAAATTGTTAATAAATGTTAAGATGTACTTCTATAATGCATAAACATGTTTCGGAGTTTTTCAATAAAAAAGGTTTTCGATAAAAAAGGTTAAGAGTAATCTTGGAACTTTATCATAAAAACAAATTTCAGGTATTGTATCAGTTTATAGCACATTTTTAGCATCCTAGCTTTTATGGTTTTTGAGATATATGCAAAAATAAAATAAGTATTCAAAAGTTAATAATTCCTGATTGGAATAAAAATTCAAAATTCTGAATATAAAAATTTTGTAGGCCTAACAATATCTATACTTTTTGAAATTTTAGGCTCTGTGAATCAAGCGAATCAAAATTCATAAGGGAGGACGGACACACATACAGGCACATAAATAAATATTCTACTCCGAATTCTGAGTTATTCCATGTGTATAACATATATGCTGCGAAGCCTCTAACTTGCTGTTTTTTTTTTACTTCAAAGTAGAAAAACCATGAAAAATATAGACCTGGCCATACAAAATCTCGCGGATCCTGGCTTGAAACTTTATCGATCTGTGAATAGAAATAAATTCTCTTGGACAAATTGACAGTTGGAAGATTATAACGAAGAACTGCTCCATAATGCTATTTTATGGTGATATATTTGTGTTTTAATATATTTGTGTTTTAATATATTTGTGTTTTAATATATTTGTGTTTTAATATATTTGTGTTTTAATATATTTGTGTTTTAATATATTTGTGTTTTAATATATTTGTGTTTTAATATATTTGTGTTTTAATATATTTGTGTTTTAAATTTCGTGTTTTCTCCTTTCTCTCTTCACCTGGTCTCTGGTTAGATAAAAGATAGGTAGGTACTTTGTTAAAAAAAATAATTAAAAAAAACAATGTTCATAATGTATACAAAAATTCATAAAATGTATTCAGAATTTAAAAAAAAAAGTTCTGGGATGATAGGGGGTATAAAAATCAATAGTTCTGGGATATAATGAGTTAAATCAACTAGTATTTTTGTGATACAGTCTTTTGAACGAAATAAGGCTTCATTTTCGTAAGTCAATGGTACCATTAAAAATATCTGTTCTGGATTCATCACTGAACTGTTTAGACGAACAATTAGGTACTTTTTCCAATATTGATATTAGGTGGCATTTATATTTTATTTATTTAAGAGACAAATACAGTCTGAACGACGGGTACTGAAGGGACGAATCGACGATTTTAAACCAAAGGAAGATTACTAGTAATAGTTAATATAGTAATGTAGGTACTTACCGACCAATTCTTTATAATTCCATTTAAAGTAAATCCGTTTATATGTTTGTCATTGATGTCATCATTTTTCCACAATATGCGCCTGCTGGTTGTATTCTGAAAGTAACACAAATTAAATAAATCAAAAATTAGAATACATACATACTATATAAAAATATACATAGGTACATACCATCACACACACTATATAAAAATATACATAAGTATATACCATCACATATACTATGTAAAAGTAAACATACATACCATCATACACACTATATAAAAGACTACATACATACCATCACACATACTATATAAAATATACATACATACCATCATACACACTATATAAAAATATGCATACCTACATACATACCATCACACATTCAATATAAAATATACATACATATCATCATACACACTATATAAAAATATGCATACATACATACCATCACACATTCAATATAAAATATACATACATACCATCATACACACTATATAAAAATATAAATACATACATACCATCACACATACTATATAAAATATACATAAGTATATACCATCACATATACTATGTAAAAGTAAACATACATACCATCATACACACTATATAAAAGACTACATACATACCATCACACATACTATATAAAATATACATACATACCATCATACACACTATATAAAAATATGCATACCTACATACATACCATCACACATTCAATATAAAATATACATACATATCATCATACACACTATATAAAAATATGCATACATACATACCATCACACATTCAATATAAAATATACATACATACCATCATACACACTATATAAAAATATAAATACATACATACCATCACACATACTATATAAAATATACATAAGTACATACCATCATACACACTATATAAAAATATACATACATACCATCATACACACTATATAAAAATATACATACATACATGCCATCACACATACTATATAAAATATACATAAGTACATACCATCATACACACTATATAAAAATATACATACATACCATCATACAAACTATATAAAAATATACATACATACATGCCATCACACATACTATATAAAATATACATAAGTACATACCATCATACACACTGTATAAAAATATACATACATACCATCATACACACTATATAAAAATATACATACATACATGCCATCACACATACTATATAAAATATACATAAGTACATACCATCATACACACTATATAAAAATATACATACATACCATCATACACACTATATAAAAATATACATACATACATGCCATCACACATACTATATAAAATATACATAAGTACATACCATCATACACACTATATAAAAATATACATACATACATGCCATCACACATACTATATAAAATATACATAAGTACATACCATCATACTTACTACATAAAAATATACATACATTCCATCATACACACTATATAAAAATATTCATACATACCATCATACATAACTATATAAAAATATACATACACACCATCATACACACTATATAAAAATACACATATATACCATCACACATACTATAGTAGGACAAGACGTTAGGGCTTCCAAAAAAAGGATGACACTATTATGTGAATGTGTTGAAAGAAGCTTTGATTTACATATACATATCTAACCTCTGACCTATTGTCCTATTCATTTCGGCTTTATAATTTTCATTGTCAAACGTTTTTCATTCGTTCTTTCCATGTGGCCAAACAATTTCCATGTGGCGTGTTAACTTTAATATAATGTGTTAATATTAATGACATATTTTTCATCTTGCAATAGTTCCTTGTGTATCGAATTATTTTTGATGATCTTTTTAAAGACAGGACTGGAAACTCTTGCATCTATTCAGTTTTCACTGAGTTTCATATTATGTACAACAACTTTGTCTTATGACGAGCAAACACTTTTCTTTCTAAAAAATATATGTTACATTTGGATACTATGAATACTATATTGAATACTGAAAAAAAAGTCGTTAAATGTACAAAAAATATGAACCAATAGAATTAGATATAATAATTTTACAAGACTAAATAACGAAAATTAATAAAAGATATTGACTTATTCATACTACTTTCAATTGACTTCTATATAATACAACCAATTTATCTTATATTAATAGAATATTTTAGTATTTATTCAAAATCATATGTCCGAGAAAAGAACGAAAATCCGAAAAATTTGTTCGCGTGTCAAATTATTGGTTTCGTCCACCTATTGACCGTTTTTATAACTATTTTATTTCCTCCCTAGACACAAACCTGAAATTCCCTGACGGCGATTGTCTTGGTCGAGACGACGACAGATGGCGCTACTACGGGAGCTCTAAGCAGAGGCGTAGCACCCCTGGCGAGGGAAGTTGCAAACATTCTCATTGACATCTTGTGAAGTGTTTGTTTTCTAAAATAACAAAAAAACAAGTCAATTAAATATATATATATATATATATATATATATATCGAGGAGACACTTTTCAGGTTTTCGTCAAAAATAATTCATAAAGATACTCCTGGTTTTATTATTGTTTAACCTAGAAGGGAGACAAGGGACTATACAAGGAAGAGATATATTGTAAATAGATAGGTAAGTACACCTTACAATATCTACATTTCACATATTCCAACTATCGATTTGTTCAAGAGAATTTATTTCTTTTAACATATCAACAAGGTATCATGCCAAGATACGCGAGATTTGTATGCCAGGTCTATATTTTTCATAGTTTATTCAACTTTGAAGTAAAAAAAACACCAACTTAGAGGCTTCGCAGCATATGTATATGTATGTTCCCTTGTCCGGACAATTGGCCGTAGCCGATTGGCCGGGGACAATTGGCCGTACGCCCTTTTTACCGTATGGACAATTTATCGTGAGGACAATTGATCGTGAGGACAGTTGGCCGTGAGGACAATTGGCCGTGGGGACAGTTGGCCGTGAGGACAATTAGCCGTGGGGACAGCTGATCGTACGGACGATTGACCGTGAGGACAATTTATCGTATGGACAATTGACCGTATGGACAATTCACCGTGCGGAAACTATTTTTAGCATCAGAAAATTTTTTCTTTCTTTTTTCGTTTGAGTTAAATAAATTGCGTGAATAAAAAATTGTTCGTTTATGGCGACGAATCGATTGCCTTATTTTTTTATTTCAAGATACTAGGAGAAATCCAATATGTCGACAGTGATTAAAACGAAATTTTACAAAATAAGCGGTTATTATGTAGTTCTAATTTGCTATATTTTGAGATATAAGAAGACCTCTGTTTTTAGAATTCTTCTTGTTCTTTTTTTCATGTTTCGAGATGGATATCGATTTATACTAATAAGAAGGTGAAGATTTCGAAACAATTTAAACTTCTTTGTTTTCTTTTGAAATGAAGAAGTTTAGGAACAGACGTTTTCTTAAATCAATTAAGTCAATTATAATACATAGTATCGCCATCGACAGTTGGATCTCATGTGTTACATGCGAATCGATTTATTTAGTTACCCTCTCGTTTCATATGGAAGATTTATAAATTGGCCTCCTTGTCCAAGCCACGCTATTAAAGTAGCTACGCCACTGTTTGTATACCTCTATACGAGTAGCAAATCTTCATTTTAATCGTTCCTCCGATGATGTCGATATCGACCTGTTGTTTCAAGTATGAAATATATATACCTAGGACCTAGTATTTGTTAACGCAGGTAATAATTTTCAGTTTTCCGCTTCATTCCCCAGAGTCACATAAAACTCATACAAACAGAAATAAATTTAATGTTATTTTTTATCGATTATCGATCTGATGTCGTACGAAATTGTAGATATTAGGGGCCAAAGTTACAGACTTTTCCTTTTAAAAATTTCGAATACACAACTCATTTTATATGTTTGTATTGGTAAGCTTATATAGCTGTCAATTAAAAGCGAGTGGGTTGTGGTCAACGCTAAATTCCTCACTACCAAGTCACTCCACAAAGTATACAATTTTGTATGGAAAATTTTAAAAACTTTCATGAAATGAGTTTCGAAAAATTATTTATGATTTAATGTTTTTTTTATGAAAACTTGATAACTATTCAATGCCATTTCATGGAAGTGATTTGTATTTTTAGCAATTTAAAGTATCCTGAGCTTGGGGTCACTTTGAAATATTTGACAGTTAAAAAAATTGAGAAGCACTATTCATATATCCTTCAAACTCTAATGGGGTCTAAGCGAGTATTAGATATACATATTTGCAAAATTTGAAAAGAATCGAATGAGTACTTTAGTCTGTAATCGATAAAGTCGCGAATAAACACGCCGTAAATAGCATACAGCACATAGGTAGTACACAGATACATTGTGATGAAACTTTCAGAATACAATCTCAGCATGATACTAGAATAATCTACACTAAAAAAATTGCTTAAAAATTGCGACTTCATAACTTCCCACTACATCCCTGTGGGTAAGTGAGGAGTAAAAATCGCTTTACGGAGTTGTAACATAATTTTTTTTCATGTTTATAATTTTTTTTTTGATATCGAGAACTAGTAGGCCACAACCCAAATTCATTTATACTAGTTACATGTAACACATGAGATCCAACTGTCGATAGCGATAGTATGTATAGTTGAAGAATAAAAATCAAACTATAAACCCATAAATCCAAATTTTTGAATATTTTAACACATGTTGGTATGTATGTCAAGATAGGACAGTATGGAGGTCAGTCCTCTTTTCCTACCCGGAATATGAAAACAGCATGATGATTCTGTATGTATGTTTGGAGATTACATAAGTACTTATCAAATTATTAAGTCTTCTTACATATTGTGAATAGGCGACTGCAATACAAATTGTATGAAGCCATGTCGTCACTTAATTCAATTTTTATAAAAATTGTTAAAAAAATTTGAGATGTACTACTACAATATTAATATTTTTTTATAGAAAATTAAATTATCTAGTTGGGTTGTTTCGGCTTTTTCAATATTATTAAAAACTTTGGAAATATAGGCAAACGCATAAATTTTTCATAAAAAAATGTTTTTCTTAATAATTTTTTTTTGAGATACTATGGCTGTTTATATATTCTGAAATTTTGGGCTCTGTAAATTAGCGGATCAAAATATATACGTGGAGGGGTGGCTGCAAAGCCTCTAAGTTGGTATTTTTTTACTTCAAAGTTGGAAAAACCATGAAAAATATAAACCTTGCATACAAATCTCGCGTATCTTGGGTTAATACTTTATCAATATGTTAAGAGAACATGCAAAGTTCTCTTGAACAAATCGACAGTTGGATTATACATATTTACTGGATCATATCATTATCAAAAGAATGGATTATTTAATATTTAAGGTTAGGTTTGCAACAAATTACTCTTTATGTACATACATACATAGTGTCAACATAAACAGTACTGATACTGTATTTAGGTTAATGGTTTGGACATGCGTGGCGTATTTAGGTTAAGGAAGACAGAAAAATAGCTTAATTAAGGGCTACCAACCGATCCATAATAAAACACGCTTGTTTGATTGACCGAAACTCACAAGGCGCCATCTAGCCGTAGGTTGACTCAATCAATTATTATTTATTGGTAGCAACCCACCCGAATAGTGATGAACAAAGACTTGTAGCCTTGGTCCTGTGAGACTTTAAAGACCAAGCGAGTCTTGCGGTCTTTTTTGCGCAAAGAATTGCATCTACGTTTCAATACCTGTATCTTGTATTATGGTTACAATAAAACAATAAATTATTACGTCTAAAATTTGTAATAAATTATTTTTTCCTTAAAATGTCAGTGATTATATATTTTATATGTATTTCTATACGTGTTATATTTTTAGGCAAGCCAAGGTTTTCGGCTTCTATAAGCTATTCCGCTACTGGTATTTTGGTGTATTTTCATCGTAAAAATTATATAAATGTGTATTTTTCTCGTAAAAGTATTTACATGTAAGATATTTTTAGCGTAAAAGAGACGCTTTATGATTATTATAAGGAAACGCTGATGTGATTTAAGTATAAATATAACTGTACAATGGCTGACCATATTATTAGACTCAAAGATTAGTACAGACTTGCGAGAAACATAAGCGTGGAAGTGACATACCTACTTATATTTTTATATTTATATTCATCACAAGAATTATATCTGCAATAATCCTGTGTCGGGGCTAATGCATCTCGAAACAATGATTTTGGTGGAAGCAATATTTGCGTGAGATATAAATTTAAATAAATTTCTCCTCTGCTGGGAATCGAACCCAGGACGCCCGCACACAAACCAAACGGCTTACCAACTGTGCCACGGCGGTCAGCTATTCTAATAACTTAATAAATATAAATGTATTGGTATGTACATTTTTTCTCTTTTTCTGTTTTTTTTCTTATTTATATTCTTCTTCTTTCTTCTTCTTCAGCCCCTTTCACTCCACTGCTGGATAAAGGCCTCTTCCTGAGTTTTCCACTTCTCTCTATCCTATATATGTATATTAAAATTAAAATTATTAACAACATTTGTAACTATGCCGTATTGTGTTTGCGATGCTCTTTGAGTAATACATAAAAATATTTGATTTGATTTGGGAACCATGTGATTCATATTAATTACACCAACATAGTTAACTAGTCTCTTTTTATAGTTCTGAAATAAAAATCTCGTCAGAGATTGGATTTATGACAGGTATTATGGCGGACATTGGGACCTGGTTGATCTGTTTTATGTGAGCCCATATGTTTGTTGAGGTAATGATTGTGAGTGCAGAAAGTTGAAATTGTGTACATATTTAGTGTGGAACGGGAACAATCACCTGGTTCATAATTGCATATAATTGTCAATAAAAATTGTAAACTGCTAGCCCTGGAACATGATTTCTTAGTTGGGCAGCAGTAATCTACTTATTCTTATCAGTTTCAATCCTAGGATTTGTTTGTAACAGCTATGGCTGCTTCTCTTCTACTCCACTCTGCCCTGTCCTCTGTGAGCCTCTTCATCTACACGTAGCTATTACAGCATATGTCGTCGATCACCTGGTCCATGGGCCTAGGTAGAGGCTCTAAGGGCCTAGGCAGTAAAGGCGGGGGTGGGCGGCCGACGCTGTTGCGCCCTCGTCAATTCTGTACTTAGAGAAGAGCAGGACGAACGCCTTCAGTCTCGCTCGGCAGTTACTCGTCAAACTGTGGCGAATGTTGTTGTGTGGTTCGGGCACACCGCCGGCGCAGACGTCGGGTCAGACATCCTGTGTTGACAACTAGACGTCGAATCTGACAGGTGATGATTGCGTCGGATGCCCCCGGTGTTAGCCCGCGGAACCTTCGGACGCCAACACGAGGACCGAGGGGTCGGGGTACAAGCCCCTCCGACTTGAAACGGAGTGTACATAGCGGCCGATTTTGAGACCAATCGGAGGCCCTGACGTGTGAGGTTGGATTCTCGGGGGCAGTGGTTGAACCCGATGGATGGTGGATATTTTGTGTTTGTCCGATGTTGCGGCTGCGTCCGGTGGTGAACAGGGCCAATGGGCTCTATAGCGTCGCCGGCGTGGAAGTGGATCGCGATCTCCCTCGATGGTCCATGTAGCTCTTTCTTGGTCGGCCTCTATAGTTGCTGACCTCTACCTTACCATCTACTTATTGTTGTCATTATAAATATGGCGTGATAAAAGTTAAATAATAAATAAATAAATAAATAAATAAAATATTTATTGTGTACCAACCCACTCGTATCTGTATTGATCTTTAGTATTTTTTCATTGAGTCCAACAATATGGCAACCCTCTGTACATTTAACTTCAACCTCGCAATGACAACACTGAAGACGTCATACTATAAAATGAATCGCAGGGTTTACTGGAAAACCCATAAAGTCTTACAAAATATTGTCAATTAACAACAACTTTACGACTGCGTTGAACATTTTCAATCTAACAAATTACATAATACGTTTGTAAAAACAAAGACATCTTTCTACGCTATATGTCCTCTTCATTATTTTTTTTTCTATTTACATCGAAAATATATCTGGCAACAATAACATAGTTTAACTCACAAACCGGCATCAATCTCATACATAGTTTAAGAAAAGGTAAAAAAATTAGACAAACTTGAAATATTAGAGATAAATAGAGTAAAATGTAACAGCAACGTTCCTTTGATTAATGCACAAAAAGATTTAAAGGGGGGGATTGCTGCCAACGTACCTATTTTTTTCAATTTGAATTTGCATCATTACTACAAAACGAATCATTTTGAAAAAAATAACCTAGTTAATTTGGATATAAGTAAAGAAAAATATACCTTAACCTTTAATTAGGTTCTGTATATATTCTTGTAGGAAAATAATAAGCATACCTACCCCGATTTTTAACATTTATCTTAAATTTCTAAAAAAACTATAAGGTATAGAGCACTAATTTTTTTTTATAAATTAAAGAAGAACAAAATATCTGGAAAAATACGGTGTAACGTTGTATTAATGCATCAGGTTAAGTTAATAAACCAAAAAAACTTTTATTTCGCAATGGCGCTGAATGGAAAATAAATGTTTTTTAGGTTTATTTACTAAACCTGAAGCATTAATGCAACGTCACATCATATTTTTCTAGATATTTTTGTCTTCTTTTATTTAAAAACAAATATGTTGAACTACGCCTTATATTTTATTAAAAATATAAGATAAACGTTGAAAATCGGGGTATGCCATTATTTTTCTACTAGAATTTATACAGAACATTATCAAAAAGTAAAGATATATTTTTCTTTATTAATATCCAAAATATCTAAATTATTTTTTTCGAAGCAATTTGATAAGAAATAATGATGGTATATCAAATTGAAAAATAGGTACGTTGGCAGCAGTCCCCCCATTAATACTTCTCTATTATTATTATCATTAGAATAGTTAATGTCGGGTTTTTCTATTGGCCATTATTCAATATAATTTCATTCCTTTTAATACAATATTTGTTTATTCATTCCTTCATTTCATTTGTATTTTTATTATACCTACATACATATTTACCTTAATGTCTTTCGGGTATTTAATTTATCTTAGAATTGCCCCCTTCCATATCTATTGTTGTTATCCTCTTTGTGAATCTATATATAGATGGTCTTCATCATTATTGTTCACAATTCTGACGATACTCAGCATATGGCGATACCGGTGAATGGGAGTCGCGTTTGCGAAAAAAATTAAGTAGAACGTAAAATTAAATATACCTAATTTTGTTTCATAATTTTAGTTGAATAACAACTTATATAGGTACATAGTTCAGCAATAATGAGGTTTATCTCCCACTATGAATGGTTGTGTCTTTTTAGGTCAGACGTGACCGGTGTGTGAGGATACACGCACATGTTATGCATCCTTTTTTAAGTTAATGGACACCCGCACACTTGTCGCTGGTTACCGCACATCGTGGGATATGCCGTGATCGTAATATAAAATGAATTTCGTTTCCATATATCAATGTTGCATTTTCATTTTTCACTGTTTTTATCACCAATCTATTTCATCACAATGATAAGCATTCACAACATTGAAATTTTCAGCTCTTCCTTTGAAGTGAGCTCAGCAAGACTCTGGAATAATTTCGTCATAGTCCTGATATAACATCGTCAAACTCACTTTCCATTTTCAAGAAAAGACTAAAGCAGGGATATCTCTCCTATAATACCTGATCCCTCTCCTTTTCCTTCCTTCCCTTTGCTACGTAATATTTATCCCTAAACACCTGATCTCGATTTCCTCTTCTTGTTCCTTCCCAATCCCTTTTTTGTTACTATGATGTTTTTTTGTGTTTTTTTTTATTTATCTTGGTGTTATGTATATTTTATTTGTTCTTTTGTAGCTTTCATTTTTTGTTGATGTACATGTATAATTCTGTCACTCTGTAATCTGTTTGGTTGGAAGAAATTGCTTAATGGCAATAAGCCCGCCAGTGTGCATTATATTTGTTTTTATTATGTACAAAAAGTTATATAAATAAATAAATAAATAAATAAGAGAAAAATTCTTGTGCAGGTCAACTACGCGAATTTATTGGTTGATTACAAATCAGTCTGTATCCCCGTTTTAAAAATTGGTTCGTACGCAGGTGACTTCACACGCATTATTTCGCTTGGCGAGCTCTACCTAAACGTAGGTATTCATCTCTGGAAAAGAATTTTGAAATAATCGTACTTATAATGGACTATTGTCAGTTTGACAGCTGTCAAAATCATACAAATGAGTTAATTATATCATTGAAATAAGAGGATGAATGTTTATATATGTAGGTAAGTATAATATACATACATACATACCATCACGCCATGTCCCTCGCGAGGTAGGCAGAGAAAACCGAACGCCACTTATTTCTATCTTGACACACATTCATCGCCTCGTCTACATTCATACATCGTCTTATACATGTTCGTCTGTTATTCATGCTTCTGACATTTCCGTCTTTCAAAATACCGTTCACATGGACGTTCCATCCCTTCCTTGGGCGGCCCCGACCTCTCATTTCATTCCTGTCCGCAATGTATATTTTCTTCGTCAGGCGTTCCTCATTCATTCTCCCCATATGGCCAAACCATCTCAATGTGTTCACTTTCATTCTATTAATGACATCTTTCTGTATAATATGAATTTAATTAATAAAGCAAAGCGTATGTCTGTAGCTCTGTAACTGCTGTAATAAGCATTTTGTTTGTCTGTCTGTCTGTCTGTCTGTCTGTCTGTCTGTCTGTCTGTCTGTCTGTCTGTCTGTCTGTCTGTCTGTCTGTCTGTCTGTCTGTCTGTCTGTCTGTCTGTCTGTCTGTCTGTCTGTCTGTCTGTCTGTCTGTCTGTCTGTCTGTCTGTCTGTCTGTCTGTCTGTCTGTCTGTCTGTCTGTCTGTCTGTCTGTCTGTCTGTCTGTCTGTCTGTCTGTCTGTCTGTCTGTCTGTCTGTCTGTCTGTCTGTCTGTCTGTCTGTCTGTCTGTCTGTCTGTCTGTCTGTCTGTCTGTCTGTCTGTCTGTCTGTCTGTCTGTCATTCTGTCATTCTGTCTGTCTGTCATTCTGTCTGTCTGTCTGTCTGTCTGTCTGTCATTCTGTCTGTCTGCTGCTTTAGTAATCCAATGATGGCGAGTTCGAACCACTCCCTAGCTGCCTCAACCAATTTCGTTCGCCTATAGCACAAGCATTTATGCTTAATTTACGCATTGTATAAGGATGTATATTATGTAGTATTTACAAGAACATATTCATTCTTACAATCAATATGAATATGTAACAGAAAAATATTACGATAGATCTGACGTACATATAATATGCTAGTAAGAACTGTGACCTAATTCAATTTCAAATCTAGGCTTGAAACATACGTTTGACCTACATTATAATGGAAAATATTCGTCAACCTACGTGTCTTATTTGTTCAGACATTTGACTTCTGAGCGAAAGATTTCGTGTTCGATTCTCAACCGTGCTGTACAACCGAAAAATCAATTATGAAGTTTATTTTTAATTTAAAAACAACTTCATAACCAGATCATGCCAATCTTACAACACAAAATTCAGTGAAATATACCTTTTCAATATCAACCTTGTCTCATTAAAAAAACAATTGCATATACGTTCCTTATCAGAAATATAACGTAGTGGTGATGAGTGATGAAGGTCAGAATGGAACCCTATGTGTACAATTAGGTCAAAGCAGCTCCTTTTTCCCAATATCCCTTTCCCAAAGGCCACCTCACCCCCCCCCCCCCCCCTTTCTTCAATTCGCAGACGTCTTTCTTCTTTTTCTTTTTTTTTGCTTCTCCTGTATACTTCTTTGCTCTTTATATATATACATTTATTTTTATCTTTTTACTCTCCACTACCAACTATGGAATAGTGGAGAGTCATGATTTCACAATTTTTAAGCGTATTTTTTTTACATCAATTTCTCAATGGGTATCATGTAGAGAGTGTATACTTTGAGTTTCATCGTGATGTTTTTGTGTGTATGCCGTACACAAATTTGAAAATTTGTGTCCTCAGTACAGCCCAAACCAAATGACTGATGAACTTCATATTGATACCATATGTGTGAAGTACATAAACTTAGAGCTGATTAGTTTTCCATAGACAACAGTTAATTATTTCTCTATGATTTCATCTGTTAAAACTTTAAAAATGCTCTCACGTCCTGGAAATTTGAGATATTTTCATTTTATTTGAATTATTTATGCAAAAAAAAGAATTTTCACAAAACTGCATTAAGAGTTTGCCAACCTTAAATATCCTTTCAATAATTATGTTTCTATTAATCGATATTTTGTATGAAAAATATATAGGAGAATTTTTATGTTTAGCAATGTTTAGTTACATATTTGATTTCATATTGATATTAGAGTGTAATATTAGCAGGGAAGCTTCATTGTGTAGTGGAGAGTTTAGTGTTGGCCACAACCCACTCGTTTTTATGTTGTATTCGACTTTTGACCATTAGCTTGTTTCTATTATTTGTTAACACGTGAAAACCTTTAACTGGTGTATGTTTTAATTATTGTTTTCCTTTGCATTTTATCATTTGTATGTACTGTTGGTTTTCCAATGTAATAATAATAAAAATAAATAAAAAATAATAAAAATTCATGCTTCATTCGAAGATATCCGGAGACTATACTATACGGAGATAATATTTAGTAAAACAATGATAATAATTCAAAAATGCCAATTTTAAAAATTGAAATAAAAAATAAGTCAAAGATATTTTTTGACAGATTTTTAATTATCTCAATAGAGACGAAGTTGGAATATTTATTGTAGGAGAACCGGGAAATCAAGGCACCTACAGGGCTTACGACCTGTCATCGGCTGGTTTACGTGATCACTTTATGCGCTTATGCGGCTGGTTTACGTGATCACTTTATGCGAAAAATGCATTGTCACCTCAGATATAAGAATTGTAGCTTTCATTATTTACAAAAAACTAATTTTCTCATTAGATGGCGTTACAACAAAATGAATAAAAAAATAATAAGATTGTTGTTCATAATTTCACCCATAGATGGCTGTAGTAAAAATTCCTTATTTTCAAGCGAAAAGAATTTCAGTATTACAATATATAGAACTTTCAAAATTAAATTGATAGGGATCTCATTAAAAAGGCATAATTGGTGAACGTTGCGCAAGCGCATAAAGTGATCGCGTAAACCAGCCGATGACAGGTCGTAAGCCCTGTAGGTGCCTTGATTTCCCGGTTCTCCTACAATAAATATTCCAATTTCGTCTCTAAAAAATAAGTGGTGTCGTTGTAATGAACCTTTTCAAAAACTAAATAAATTATATTCCTTATAAATTTTCATTTTTTTAAATGTTAACCAATAGCTTTATCTACATTTCAAAATCCTGCAATTTTTCACATTAATAAAATTTAATAATATAATTTTAATTATAATTTTTGATGTCGATTTTCCCATAGATTTTTATTATAATATACTAGATGCAGTACTCTGTGCAAAAAGTGAGTCATGGAATATCATGCGTTTGACGTTTTGGTTGGCAACATATTTCAGTTTTCCTTACATTTCAACACATCCTAGATAACTGTTCTCTAAACATTAATAATTAAAATATTTTTTTAGACAAATAAATCCGAAAACAATTCACATTAGTCGTTATTCTCTATAGAAAAACGATGTGGTCTGGAACCAAAACGTCAAAAATCCCCCCTGAAAAATGACTCACATTCGATTCATACAAAATTTGCTAACTACGACATCTAGTATATTATTATAGTAAAAATCTATGGATTTTCCTCATACAAAGATAATCTGTTTTTCAATTACATAAGAACTGATAAAAAAAATTGTGTATGATAAAATATTTTATCGTCTAAGTTTATTATTGAAACTAATAATTAATGAAAATAATGCGACATATTTTTTTATGCTGTACATTTTATTTGCTGTAAGGCTCCGGCTTAGAATAGTGGTTCCACTATTTTATATTACCATTTTTTACTATTACTATTTTTTTGATGAGGTTCACCACACATTCTGAATGTAGTTCCTTTTAGGTCACATTTTTAGGTCATTATAGAGTGTGGGCAGACACGCAGGTGTCGTGATTCCTTTTATCAGGTAATGCACATCCGCACACCTCACAACACTTGATACCTTTGTGGGGTATGGCGTGATGGTATGTAGGTACGTGTGTATATATATTTTTAAATTAATGTACTCTATCGAGAGAATCAAAGTATGTATGAACTCTTCAAGTTTTTTTTTTTATAAAAAATGAATATGTTCTTGTTAAACAATAAAACAAGTACATATTCATCTTCCTACATTCCCTATAATAAGCATAAATGCTTGTGTTATAGGTGAACGAAATCGGTCGAGACAGGATTCGAACTCGAGACCACTGGATTACTAGCCCAGCGCGCTAACCACTCTATCATCGACCAATCTACATCGACCCATTTAAATTCATTTTTTGCGCAAATAACATACGGGCTGATTATAATATATGACCGATTTCCTTTACCAAAGCACAAGCATTTATGCTTAGTTTAGACAATTTATGACGATGTATATGTAGGTACTTGTTATAATGACATTCTTAAAAAAATATTTATAAAAATTCACAGTAAACGAGACCTAGCAGGTAAATTATATTTTGTTTTGTAAAATTGTATATCAACAGTTATAATTTTTATTTTACATAAGGTAGGTATGTAATTCACTCTGAAAAGAGTGAATTATTTTATAATTGTTTAAATAAATATAAATTGTTATGAGAAAACTTTTCTTTTTTCTATATTTCACACAAAATTCTAAAAACTAATGAGAGAACCCACGCCATAGTAAAATTTGATTTACATAATACACATACCATCACGCCATGTCCCTTACGGTGTATGCAGAGCGAACCGAACGCCATACTCCTCTATTTTTGCACACATTTCTGGCTTCCTTTACATCCACGCATCGTCTCATACATGCTCGTCGATTATTCAAGTTTTTTTATGTTTCCTTCTTTCAAAATATCATTCATAATATGGTGATACCATCCCTTTCTGCGGCGGCCCCTGCTATTCACTCCATCTCTTACACCCATCTATATTTTTTTGATCAGTAATTCATCGTTCATTCTTTCAATGTGTCCAAACCGCCTCAAGGCAATCCTTTTGATTATACTTATAATATCCTTCTTTATCCAGCATTCTCTCGTTGTGTCCTCACATTTTATTCATATATCATTCTGATTTTATTAAAATAATAATAAACACTTACTTGCACGCTGTGCAAGTGGCGAATTTATGGCCATATGACGATTTCTTCCAAATAACTAGTGTTTCGAGCCCAGAGAAGCAATATTTGCGTGAGAAATAAATTTAAATAAATTTCTCCTCTGTTGGGGATCGAACTCAGAAAACCCGCACAGAAGCCAAACGGTTTACCAACTGTGCCACGAGGGTCAGTTATTTTCAATTTATTATTATGTATAAAACATAGGTAGGTATGCATATTGTTAAATCTACTATATATTTATGTAAATACATTAGGTAACTGACATATTTGTAAATACTTGAAAAATAAATATATATTCACATGAGTTCAAATATTGTAACAAATATGTAAATACATTTTCAAATATGAAATGTATTTTTAAGTGATGAGTAAATGCAATTTGACAAAATTCTTACATGTAAAAATTAAACAAAATTTTTTTTTAATAAACAAATAATTAAGTGTATATTTGTATATACATATACATCCAACCAAAGACTCGAACCATCGCTAGCAAATACTAAAATAAAGTAAAAAATACTAACGACACCTATTATTAAATTATACAACGATCAAATCGACATTCTGCACCGAAAAAGGAATTATACAAATCGACATTCGCCTTACGCATTTGAATATCTCGCTAATTACGTGACCGTTTTCAACGGGAAAAAGTGCAATTTGTACTTACGATTTTTCCGCAACTTTTGACACTCAACACTCGTCTAAAATTCAACGTTCAATCTCGTCGAAATGTCGATTTTAATCGCGCGAATCGGTACACTGCTTATCGCGTCTAGGTTTCGGGAGCGTTATCCACCGCGGAGTTATCACTTTCAAAGGCGGTTTTGAACTGAACGCGGAGAGTAACGCACTATGCCGTAAGCGAATAGGGTGACTGTACGATTCCAAAACGGGACACTATTTTTTTTTATTTCACAAACTCAATACCGGTAATTAAATGAACATGAAGTTAGAAACATACGGGGCAGACAAAGATACCCCAACGCCACAATATTCACAACGTACTACTCACTTAATATTCATGCATAATATTGATATCTTCTCAAATTATAAGTGTGTTATTTCCACCCTTACACTCCACAATGATAGTGTAGTGTAGGTAGGAAATATTTACCCACACCATACGCATTTTCGCTATGGCGTCATACTTAAAAATTGTTCCATACGTATTTTATCTGCCTATAACTATAATGCAAAGAATTTATTTTTATTTTATTTATTTATTTACATATTTCGATACAGTACATTTCATAAAAAGTATACATAATAAAAATATTGAAATTTTACTATCTCACTAGGCTGAATGCCTGTTCTGAGGTAGTACTCATAAAGCATTTAGTCAAAGGTTAGATATTGAGGGTATATTATTAAGATTAAATAACTAAAAAAATATATTTTTACTGGATTTGTAAGATAATTTAGATGTTCAATATATATGTGTGCAAATTTAAGTTAAAATGTGTGTTATTGCTGTTTCCGATCCCTGTCTGCCCTTATTCATAAGCCAAAGTGTTACCAAACGCTTGAAATTGTTGTGCGTGGAAGAGGGTAGTGTATCGTTATTGATAATATTAAATATTTTTGGAGCAAGATATCTGTAATGTCTTTGTCAGTAAGTACGAGGTACGTGTCCAAGGTGGTAGAAAGTTATGTCGATGTCTTGTGTTGTATACGTTTTGCCCCGTAGTATTACTTGTACTTCTATCTTTGTTGAAATGTGAAATTATTGTTCGTATGTAAAGTTGTCTGACATCAAGTACATTGAATTGTTTAAATTTAAGAATATTTGGGCATTCTTGCCTGTATCTATGCTAAACAAAATAATAACATTCTACGCTTACACACAATTTGGCAAATGAGTGAACAATTTGCCTTTAATACGACTCTCAAAATGATTTAATGCAATATTGTAGTGTCTACTTTCACGTATACTCTTTAAGACGCTTTAAGACGCTTGAAAGTAGAAAAAAATGCCATAGAAATGAAATCACAAAGAAGATAATATGTCCTATTCTGATTTTTCTAAATTTATCCGTCTAAATTTTAGTATATAATAAATGTCAAAAAGTTGACAGCATTTATACGGGACTCATTACGTCACACAGCGCGTATAAAATCCTTTTATCCACGGTCGCCCGTTGCCCCCATAATGACATACGCATGCCCCATATGGGGAAACGCAGCAAAGACCCACGTAGATAAGTTGCAAATCTCCCAAAACAAGGCCATCCGTTTAGCTCTAAGCGCTCCAAGATGGGTGAGAACCTCCCAACTACACGAGGATGCAAAAGTACCCACAATCCATCACCAGTCTAGCCACATATGATGAAAACGACTTCCATAAGTACAAAAGACCCAAAACTGTCCTCAAGAGACCACCCCCACCTGAACCTCCACCATAATAGCGATCCGAAAAACTGCCCCACCAACCTTCAATACATAAAATCCAACTCGACAACCCCACCAACTTCATATAAAATATAAAATCATCCCTCCAACCTAAAACCCTTCCATCTTCAGTACTAAAATCTCCAAACCACCCAGTCAAGTAACGTCAGATGAAGGAGCAAGGAGTCCTAGACTCGGTACTCTGATGTACAGTAATGACCAATGACCAATGGTCGCCCGTTGGTTATAGACGTTTTCGTACTCTGAAATGAATCAGAATAGGACATAATGTAATATCAATATCTTCTCCCTTGCTTAATCTCAACTATTTGTATGTGCCGACTGTTGGGGTAAGTTCTCCTCGTCCTTATATTAAAGACCCTTCTGTCCGGAATTATTTCAATTAGGCCATGTCTCTGCAATTGTTTTCGTCTTTGCGCGTTCCGTGTATTCTTTGGTCTTTCTATAGATTTGAGTGGAAGAAGATCCATGGAGATTGCTTGTTTTACCATGTGATCTGGTGGTCTGCGCTCAACGTGCCCGTATCATCTCAACTATCTTACTAACGTACCTAAGTATATCAGTAACACCTAAGCTTCCACGAATATATTAACTCTTTATTTTGTCCCATAAGGATACACCAGCTGCATAAATGATACATATCAATATAATATGATAGAATAAAAAAACTTGAACATAAAGAGAACATTAATAAAAATAAGGACATTATTAGTAAAATTAAATTAAAATGTTCCGAGTTTGAGCACATTGGAAGAATAAGCGATGAATGGTTGACTAAAAATAATACAAAGGTGTAAGAGATGAAGTGATTAGCAGCTAGAGGGCGCCTTGAGTGACAAGGTTTTTAACGGGTTTTTTCTACGCGTTTTGCATCGTTTTTCGTCAAACAGAAATCTGTAAAAAAATTCGTTGTCGACGTATTTTGGATGCTGTTTTAGCGTTGAAAACGGGACCGCTTTGAATACCGCGTCCGTCAAAAGTGCGCTTTTAAAATTGGATGGCATGACCATGTGAATGGATGGCATGACCATGTGAATGGATGGCATGACCATGTGAATGGAAGGCATAACCATGTGAATGATGTTTTGAAAGAAGGAAACATAAGAAGCTTGAACTGTTATCAAGCATGTAGCATTGAATGATTCATTGATTAACAAAGTGAATACTAGACATTTTGTGACTTGTAACCTACCATTTTGTGCACACAGCTTATCGTAACATTTACATTAAATTTAGTTACTGATTACAAAAGTTTAGTTAAAATATCAGTAGCCAAACAGTTTAGTTGTATATTTTTCAGTGTATGTAACATAAAACACGTCATTCTCCTTACGATGGGTTGCCTAAAGTGAATAAAATCAATGACATCGAAATAGTTATTGTTGAAATATGTAATCACATCTGATAAGTTTTGTCTGTGGTTTTTGCTTTTGTCTTCATCTATGCAGCATAAATTTAATATCTAAGTGTTTCAATCTACCACTATAATTTTCATTTAATACAGATTTAATCACTGACTGGTTGTCTTCAAAAATATCAACATCTATAATGAAATATATGAAATATAAACCATATAATGAATGTTTTATTTTAAGATTTCTTTTAAATACATACAAATTTTTCGTTTTTTTAGGTAGGCTGGAAAAGCAGGTCTTCTATATAATGTCACTTAATTTCCAACGAAATAACGACTTAACCATATAATCATAGATTTAACATAGAAGTTTCGTAATAGGTTGGTATATATTATTTATATTTTTTTCAAAATGGCATTTGACATTTTCTTGGCTGTCAATTGTTTAAAATTCTTGGAAAATCATTTAAATAAGAAAATTTAATTATTTTTACTGTCAGCCCTTATTCTACACCTATGGACATGGTTTGACAAATTAGACAAACTACGAAAAGCCCAGAAGGATAAAAAGTGTACCTACTTATAAGAAAGACTTTATGTAAAATATTTTTTCAATAGGGCATGTCGTTTCTATAATTTCAGTATCCCAAATTCTGATATTTTCACTGATACAAAAACTCTATGTATAAATTAGTGTATTCCTTATAGTTTTAATTCGAGTGCCTATTTTTTTTTGTTTTCATCTTATATCATAGTAGTAACATATATATAATCCATCCATCATTTTTTTCCCCTTTCTTTCCTGTCACAGGCAAACATATAATAATTGTTGACTATATTTAGAATATCCTTAGTAAGAGACTGTGTATATCCCTTAAATGAATAATTAAATTCAATAAAAATAATCATATCCTTCGTAATTAATTAGAATTTTTCTTTCAAAATGTCCCAATATTATATTCGTAAAAGTAAATGCAATACATCTGTCTGCATTCTGTGAGTTGTTTATGCTAAGAAGACGAAAATATGTATACATATGTACACTGTACACCTTAAATGTATATTATTCGCTATTTGTCGAGAAAAATACACAAAACTATTACGCTAATGTATCTTTCAATGACGTAAGACCATATTTTTTATTAAACTACAAATACCCGTTATTCGAGTCTAATATGAGTATTGAGGAGGCCTCAGGCTTTCGAGATACCTTGAAGGTATGATGTGTCACTTTTGAGGAGCCCTCAAGTATATACATATGTTATCCCCTATAATACACCACAGTTCGCGCTACCGATGCGATGAGCTCGAAAAGCTCGTGCTGATAATTTTCGCATTTGACATTAAATGCGAAAATTTTCGATATACAAAATATACAATTACGTAAATAATATGTTGAAAAATAAAATTTATCTGAAAAATGTGATTATCATAATAAATTAATTCCTAGCCTTAAATAACAAAGATGTTGATAACATTTTTCCTGCAGCCAATACTCATTAAATTAATAAATAAACTCGCTCACGCGAGTCGCTAATATTATCATTATTAAAAACTGAACCTAACCAAAAAAACATTTATGTTGAATGACTTTTTATCCTTATTATTTTTAATGTTCAAAATTTTCGCGTTTAATTAAAGAGAGCTGCGGTATAGTCCTCAAGTAATGTCTACACCTCGAGGAAATCAAAGATACTGATAACCTTTTTTTTCATACAAAGATAGGTCTGTTTTGGTAACTCATAGACAATAAGATAATCACATGACAAACATAAAAATAAAATAAATATTATGGAAGAAAAAGTAAAAAAAGACAAAATAAATAGAATGTATAAGAACAGCTGACAGCAATAATATTTTTGCTTTATATTCAAAGACAAATATGAGGTTGAGGATTGAGGAGGCTTAAGACCTCATTTTTGTGTTTGAAATAACATTCTTTACTGTTGTTGTCGAAACTCTTTCTGTAAAAAACGTGTTTATTATTAAATAAAAATTGAGGTCTGAAGTATCCTCAATAATCATAGGTATTTTGTCTCTGAATACGGGTTTCTATCTTTTTTTTTTATTTTATACAAAAATTTGAATGAAAAAAATATCCAAACACATGGACATAGCGTGATAATATTTTTATCGATTTTGTGTAATCTATTTTGTATTAGCAATGTTTTACGATAAATACAAGCGATATCGCTCTTTATCATTAGATAAGACTGCATACATTCTGATAACTCGATCATATTTATATTAACAGAAAACGCTCAACATACACGGACCAGTCGCTTGGCCAACTCATTGATCAAATGAAGAGGTGCAGAAGAACGTGTAGTACTAGTACCTGTGGTATAATTTGAAGAAGAAGAAGAATATGGAAGACCACCCAAGCGACGGAAGGATAGCTGGACGTCCACCTCACAAGAGCAGGCTCCGAGATTAACATGACACAGTCCTAACTAAAGCAGCAGAAGAAGAAGAATATTCTTAGAGAAGATTTATCATTAAAAATAATGGAGAAGAGTTAGGATCATTTTTAGTGTCTCTTGGAATAGACTATTTTTTATTTGTCAACTTATTCTATGTGGTCTAGCGATGGGAAGATTTGTCGACGTTGTCGTTTCGGTGACAGGAAAATTATTCGAAAAACAATTATTCGAATGCTTAATTTTACGAAAATCAATTTTACGAATGGCAATTATTCGAATCACATATTTTCGAAAAACAATTTTCCGAAGACACAATTATCAGAAATTACAATTGTTCGAATTTTTATGACGTCATGTTGGTAGTATTGTGAGAGGAAAAATCATAGATTTTTATTATAATATACTAGATGTCGTAGTTAGCAAATTTTGTATGAATCAAAGTGAGGCATTTTTCCGGGGAATTTTTGACGTTTTAGTACAACGTTTTTCCATAGAGAATTACGACTAATGTGAATTGTTTTCGGATTTATTTGTCGTAAAAAAGACTTTGTTTTTTACGACAAAAGAAAATTAAGATTTAGAGAAAAGTTATTTAGGATGTGTTGAAATGTAAGGAAAATTGAAATATGTTAATAACCAAAACGTCAAACGCGCGATATTCCATGACTCACTTTTTGCACGGAGTACTACATCTAGGTACATAGTATAATTATGTATAATAAAAATCTATGGAATAAACAACATGGCGACGCATCGCGCTGTCAAACATCAGTTATTAAAAATGTGCAAACGTACGTACCTACCCAACAATAATACAACAAGTAATAATAGTCATCATCGAATATATTTTACTGGCAACAAATATGTCAAAGGAGGCAACATAATGACACAAAAATATATTAAATTCGGTCAATTGGTTTTCCAACAAATGTTAGTTCGAATAATTTGCTTTCGGACAATTGTCATTCTGATAACTGATTTTCGAAAAATTGTTATTCGTACAATTGCGCATTCGAACAATTGTGTTTCGAAGAATTTTCATGTAATCGTCGTTTCCAGGGATCGACCGAGAAAAAAAGCCTTGTAGGGAGGAGGACCTTCTGGTTGCAAGTGACAGGGCTGCGACGCCTACAATCTATTAGAGAGGGCGCACGTAGATGGTCTGGATAATACGGATACGAAAGAACTTATCCTACTGTTTTTCCCGAATAATTAACCTAAATCCTAATTGTTGGTGTCTAAAAATACCTAGTGCTAATAAGTTCAGAGTCATGGAGCGAGAAATATTAAGGACTATTCTTGATAGTGTTGTATACAATGGGTCATGCACCACAACAGGCCGCGTATTTGTTACCTTTCCGTGTTGATGTGATAGTGACAGACGAAATGCGAGCGAAATGAAATAGCGCGCGAACTTCATGGCTATAGATATATGTTCCATCTTCTTCTTCTTCTTCTTCAGCCCTCTGTCCTTCACTGCTGGATATAGGCCTCTTCCATATTCTTCCACTTCCTTCTATCGGTTGCTGCTTGCAGCCAATTTCTACCCCCCACAGCGGCTATGTCGTCAGACCATCTTTTTTGAGGTCTTCCGACGCCTCTCTTACTTTCCCAAGGTCTCCATCTCAATATTTTAGGGGTCCATCTTGCGGGTTCCTGTCTAGCAATATGTCCCGCCCATTGCCATTTCAATGTAGCTACGCGATCCATGACGTCCGCTACTCTGGTCCTTTTCCTAATTTCCTCATTTCTTATTCTGTCTCTTAGGCTTATACCAAGCATGGATCTTTACATGGATCGCTGTGTGCATTTGAGCTTTTCTACATTTCTTTGTGTAAGGGCCATGGTCTCCAATGCATATGTAGTCACTGGCAGTATACATGATTCATATGTTTTTCTTTTCAGACAGATCGGAATCTCTGTATCCTCTAGAATGTGTCTAAGTTTGCTTAAAGCTGCCCAACTCATTCCTATTCTTCTTGGCAGTTCCGCTGTTTGGTTTTCTTTGCCCAGTTTTATCTTGTGTCCAAGATACATGTATTCATCCACTATTTCGAGATTCTTATTGTTAACAGATGATTTTGTTTTCTGGACTTATAATTTTCGTTTTTGCTATGTTCATACTTAGACCAATCTTGCTAGAAGCCTCATGCAATTCATTAATCATTTGACTTAATTCATCAATGCTCTCACCTACAACAACTACGTCATCAGCGAATCTTATGTTCCATATTCAATAGTTAATTGCCTTGAATTGATCACGTATTAGCAGGAACATTTTGTGTTGCTAAACTGTGTGTATTTGGAGGACACGTGCCTTGAATTCAACACGAGTTTTCAAGTGCATTAGCGCAACAAACTAGTGCCTAATTCGAGGCAGAACTTGCTTCCTAATCAACACGGGACGGTAAATACACGTCCCGGGTTCGATTCCCGGTGGAGACACAGTTTTTAATTGTGTTTTCAGTCTGGATCTGTGAGACGATCAATATCGTAAGTCTCCAGAATGTGGCAACTTGTTATTGGGTGCGTGTTAAATTTATATTTGACATAGTATCTGTTAGTTACTCGAGAAGGAAAATAAAAATTAAATACGCACCCAAAGGTAAATACGCACCCTGGCGAACCGGTCGTTCTGTTTTATACAATATTTTTTTTTCTTTTAAAAATCAAAACATCTGCTCTGGAAAAAAGGAATCTAATAGTTATTGTGGTCTATTTGTGTGCATTTTCAATATTTTTATATGTATTATTAGGTTGTTAATTAAAAAAATAATTAAATAAAATAATTAAATATTTAATCATTAAATAAATTAATAAATAATAAAATTATTTAAATAATAAATAATTAAATAAATAATTTGACAAAGCCGAGTCCCGCGTTTTAATATATTGTGCACACCGCAACATCCACGTGCAGATTTCGACGTCCATAATGGAGGGAAAATCGATACTTTACCAAAATTTTCTTCTTACGACCTTAACGTGGGCTGAAGGTCGCGTGGAGACATATTACGACCTTGAAGCGTCCTCCAAATTCGTGTAAAAATCATCCACCAAAACCAGAGTCAAAAAAATTCCAAGTCACCCATAAAGTCAAAATTAATATATATATTTTTTTTAATACAAAAAAAATATATTTTACCGTTGTTAGTATGATTTTGCTATATTTTAGCCGAGACGCAAACCGTTTTCTCATCGAGGGTGATATTTTCAAACGGTTCGGATACAAACGGGAAAATAATATTATGAGGGTTGAAATTGTCGCTGTGCTTACATTTTCCGCCGCTAGGTTTTTTTCTTATGTGCATTGAAACTAAAGTATATCATTGCTTTATTAAAAAGTACCCACAAACACAATTATGGGTCAAAATATGGGTACAAAATATGTAGTATAACGTGGAATGTGTAGCCAAAGGTCCCGGGTTCGATTCCCGATGGAGGCACTGTTTTTATTTATTGTACCTACATATTATATCCAGTCTGGATCTGAGAGGCAATTAATATCGTATGTCTCCATAAAATGTAAGTTTCTTGTTATTGGGTGCATATTAAATAAATATTTGATATACATAGAACCTGCTTATTGCCCGAGAAGCTATATAAAAATGTAATTAAACTAAACAACGATTTGACAATGAAATATGAAAGTTAAATAGTGGCTAAAACAAATAGAATGTTAGAATAAATTATCATACAACTGTCATATGACGTCATTGCCATATTTCATCAGTTACATATGTCATTATTGTCATATATCGTCAGTGACATATATCATCATTTTCATATGTCATCAGTGACATATTTCATCATTTTCATAGGTTACATCATGGATGTAACCTTGTATACATCCATGAGTTACATATGTTATCATTATCATATGTCATTATTGTCATGTTTCATCAGTTATATGTATCATTAATGTCATCAGTTACATATGTCATTATTGTCATATGTCAAAGGTTACATATGTCATTATTGTAATATGTCATCAGTTACATATGTCATTATCATCATATGTTGCATACGTTATTATCATTTGTCATTAGTTACATATGTCAATATTGTCATATGTTACATATGTCATTATTGTCATATGTCATTATTATCATATGTTACATATGTCATCTGTTGCATATGTTATTGTCATTTGTCATAGTTACATATGTCATTATTGTCATATGTCATATGTTACATATATATCATCTGTTGCATATGTTATTGTCATTTTCATCAGTTACATATTTATATGTCATTATTGTCATCAGTTACATATGTAATTATTGTCATATGTTATTGTCATTTTCATCAGTTACATGTGTCATTATTGTCATGTGTCATCAGTTTCATATTATGTCATTATTGTCATGTGTCATATGTTACATATGTCATATGTTGCATATGTTATTGTCATTTTCATCAGTTACATAAGTCATTATTGTCATGTGCCATCAGTTTCATATTAAGCCATTATTGTCATGTGTCATATGTAACATATGTAACATATGTCATATGTTGCATATGTTATTGTCATTTTCATCAGTTATATATGTCATTATTGTCATGTGTCATCAGTTTCATATTATGCCATTATTGTCATATGTCATATGTTACATATTATATCTGTTGCATATGTTATTGTCATTTGTCATCAGTTACAGTGTCATTATTATCATATGTCATGAGTTACATATGTCTTTATTATCATATTTCATTATTGTCATCAGTTACATATGTTATTTTCATTACTGTCACCAGTTACCTACATATTATGTTTTAATATATATTTTTATAAATTTTTGTATTGCTTCGAGAGCAACTATATTTATCTAATATGAATTTAACACTCACCCAATGATAAGTTGCTACATTATCTGGAGACTTATTGTATCACAGATCCAGACTGAAAACACAATTAAAAACTGTGTCTCCAATGGGAATCGAACCTGGTCCTCTGGCAAGCAAATATCAAATTTCATATATGAAACCAACAGAGCCACAAAGCCCGACATTATAAGTCTTCAATAATTGAATTTATCTCAAGCAAACGTCACGCCTGATTTAATGCAACTTACTTAGCATCTACATATTCCAACTGTCGATTCGTTTCATTTAGAGAATTTAATTCTCTGAACGACTCGACAGTATTAAGCCAAGACGCGTGTATGAAGTAACATTTTTGTATGGTGTAGTGGACTTTTTGCATGCCAAAAACAGCAACTTAGAGGCTTCGTAGCATATAAAATGTTATATATGAATTCAGAATTTGAAATGGAACATTTTGTGTGCCTGTGTGTCCGCCCCCCCTTATAACTTTTTTTCATAAACTCATATTTTTACTCTCTACAATACGCAAATACGCCCAATTATTAAATATGGTAGACACCTCTGTAGAGTGGCGCTCTCTAATACCTATTGAATACCGTCGATAGATAATTTTGGTGACAGTCTGGTTACATTCAGACGAAAACTTTCCACATTTATAAATTAACCTAACAAACTAGTTTTTTTTTCTAGCTATAATGTTTTTTTATCTGTTTGTTCTTAGTTGTATCTTTTATAGTAAAGATTTCCTTTTTGTTTTCATTTGTTAATATCTTCCACTATTTTTCTTTGTTGTGATCTTAGTTTCTATTGTATCTTTTCATTTTTGTATAGATTCTTTTTTAGATTTTTATTCTCTTATAAATTTGTTCGCCAAATTTTAATGCTGGATGTGGCCACTTTTGTAATTGGTTGACCAGTTTTGTAATAGCTTGCCCTTATTTGATGGATCAACGATGTACATATAATAGCTTGTTAGCTGTAAGTGGTCCTTATACCATCATGTTATTTAGCTATTTGGGGTATGCAGAGAGAAACGAACGCCAGACTCAACCACTCTCTTGACATACAACACTTATCGCTTCTTTCACGTCCATGCATCGTCATATAGACTTTCTAATGTTATTCTTACTTCTATCGTCTCTATCTTTCAAAATTCCATTTATGTGATCGTCCAACTTTTCCTTGGCCGACCTCTACTTTTCATTCCTCTTTCATCAGCCTCATATGCTTTTTTGTCAGACGGTCATGACTCATTCTTTCTATGTGGCCAATCCATTTTAGGCAATTTATTTGTTATTTTTTTTTATTATTAATAAATATTACTTTTATTTTAAACTAGCTGACCCAGCGAGCTTCATACCGCCTCAGTCAATGGATGTCGTGTTAACTTTTAGCTATACCATATTTAGGATTTTATCAACGCAATAAAATGAATCCAAAAAAATTATTAAGTTCATAGTTTATTAGGATATAATAATAACATGAAAATGCAAAAATCGGTAATAATGAATACATTTTTCTGTATCTGACACATAGAATTATAATGTACAGAAGCCGCGTCTAGTACAAATTTCGAATTCAAACGTATGCCAAGTTTTTTTTACATGTGTGTGTGAGGCGGTAGATCGGTTGGTCTACGTTTTATGTAGGTGTGCGTATCGGTAGGTGTACGTATACTAGAAATTCGTCTGTTTCCTCGTAGTTTTAGTTGGCATACATTCATTGCGCTGACTATGTATCTGTATCATATCATATATAATTTAAGATACCTACGGATATCTGACAGCTCAAGAACCAACCCCAAGCAAGATGTCAACATTTTATTTAATCCATAGGTATGTTTTGTTTTTCAATTTTTCTTCGTAGAATAAATTCCATTTACAAATAATTGAAATCATAATGCTAATTAAATCAATATCATTAGGTACCTACCTACATCGAGTTTATATTTACATTTATCAATGATTTGTTAAGTAGATAGCCTACCTATACTGAAGTTTTACATTCGATTTTTGATTAATTTATTTAGATTTCATAAGTTATATTGTTTGCATAATAGGTACCTACCAGGCGTACAGTTTACTTACATGTTTTTTTTATGATTTTTTTTATTTTTTTCGTTAATTATTCCGATATTTTTATAGTTATTTTGTTATCCGGGACGGAACGAGTCCAAAAAATAAGAGATCTAACTAACCCGACTTTGTTTTATTTATATATATTTAGTATTGTACCTATGTACTTAATTTTATTTGAAACTGAGAAAAATATGGGATTCGTTATACAAAGTTTGTAATCCCGCAAATCCCACGGATCCGTGGTATTGACGACCTCAATCCATTGAAATTCCGGGATTGAAATTTTGATGCGGGATTGGATTCGCTATTGTGGAGTGTATATATGTCATATTCTGATTCGTCTAAATTTATCAATCTGAATTTTAGTAGGTATATGAGCATTTATACGGGACTCATTACGTCACACCGTGCGGATAAAATCGTTGGTTACAAACGTTTTCGTACTCTGAAACGAATCAATAGGACATAATATAATTCTGAACGGTGCTATCGACTCGCCTGAGCTTGTTAACCTAGTAGGTATCCATGTTCTAGGTAGAACAGGTCGCCGACCTGAACTTTTGCATGTACCGGTGTGCAGAACTAATGTCAGGAAGAATGCCACTATTCCACGCATATGTGATTCTCACAACACGTTGTTCTCAGCTGGGGTGGACATCTTCAGTGCAAAATATGAAAGGTTTCGTGAAAAAATACTGAAGGTGATGCGCTCTTAATTCCCCCCCCCCTCCCATCCCTTCATATCTCCTATCAGTCCCATACTTAATTTTAATTTTCTAAATTATTATTTTTTTCTATTATTTGTTTGTTGATTTCTTTGTATGAACTGTCTTTTGTTATTGCTTTTAACATAATATTATTGATGGAATACTTTTATTGGCTCTGACTATGTCATGTAAATTGTATAATCAAAACTGTAAATGAGCTGTTTGTTTCCCAAATATAAAATAAATAAATAATATTGTAGGTATATTTATAAGCGATTTATCATGTGACGGTATATGAATGGACGTACATATGTTGTTATTTTGCACGTGTTTAGTTGAAAGGACTATGACGGATGTATTAGATAAAAATATTTTGTAGGTAAATAGATATATTCGTAATAATTTTCTAGGCCAATGTACGTACGTGACCAGCCCCACGTTGCGCTGAAATATTGACTTGTGGCGTATGCGTCAGGCAAGGAATCCACGCCATGACGTAATGAAATGTACTCGGTGTTCACGGTTTCAGCAAGTTTAACAAAAATTAAACAGCAAAACAAATGCCTAGTAAGAGTGATTTTAAAAAATGTGAAAATGAAATGAAATGAAATGAAATTATTAATTTACATTTTTTATACATATATGTATATACAAATAACAAAAAATAATTATATTTTAAAAATACTTATCATAAACATAGTATGTACAATTGTTCATATTTGGAAATTTGTTGCCTCACTAGACAAGTCTGTTCTGAGGCAGTACTGTTTCAATTTGCCCTGTGGTTACATGTTTTTGAATGCAAAATAATTAACAGAGATAATTAAACATAAACAGGAAAGAAAAAGAAATAATATAATCAGAAAATTTACTGTGAACTCTCATTTATTTTATTTTAGCCCATATAATTGTAGTGGAAATGATCAATCTGTTTTGTGTGAGCCCATATTATGTTTGTTGAGATAATGATTGAAATTGTGTACATATTTAGTGTGGAACGGGAACAATCACCTGGTTCATAATTGCATATTATTGTCAATAAAAATTGTAA
Organism: Molanna angustata; assembly: GCA_963576475.1. Lineage (NCBI taxonomy): Eukaryota > Metazoa > Arthropoda > Insecta > Trichoptera > Molannidae > Molanna > Molanna angustata. Next base: position 21,687,060 of record OY754983.1, on the reverse strand, counting down.
ACTGCTAGCCCTAGAATAGGATGATTTCCTAGTTGGGCAGCAGTAATCTACTTATTGTTGTCATTATAAATATGGTGTGATAAAAGGTAAATAAATAAATAAATCGAACCGTAAGTATTTCATTGATTTATATGTACTAGTACGTAGTACATATAATTCATTGAAGTATTTACAACATTTCACTAGTGAATGTTCGTTGCACAATTTTTAGATTCAACATGAATTCCCCTTTAAAAAACTCATTCATACCATCACGGCATATTATTCCACATTGTGGGTTAACAAGCGACAGGTTTGCGGGTGTGCATTACGTTATAAAAGGGAGCACAACACACGCGTGTATCATCACACACCAGTCTCGATTCGATTATATCTTATTTTAGATGGGTGGTAGCAGAGCGGTTAGGCCGCTGGGTTAGTAATCCAGTGGTCGTGAGTTTGAATCCTGCAACGACCGATTTCGTTCACCTATAGCACAAGCATTTATGCTTAATTTAGGGAACATATGAGTATGTATGTGTACTTATTACTATAATTATTTATTTATTTATTTATTTATTTGGGACAGACAACAGCGACAACAAAATAATGAAGGTACAGAACAATAAAATAAATCTTGCGCCAAAACATCTATCCACAAATTAAAATAATATGATCAATAAACATAAATAATAAACCAGAAAAAAAATGTTATTAAATAAAACAAAGTGAAAAAAACAAACAAGATATCATGGTAGTGTGTAAAGGATTTTGTTTGATAGGAGATGAAGGGGTAGGGAGGAGGGGAAGAGGGAAGAAATGAAGGTCACGAAGGTGTCTGCCGCACTTCACTGGTTTACCACACAATCAACCGGCATCAGTTTACCTCGTATCATTTGTCGATATTTATTAAAACGAAATTGGAAAATATCAACATCATTAAAATTTTCATTGTATTGACGGCATATGCGCGGTATAATGGAGAATTTTCGATAGTTCGTTCTACATACTGGGACATGAAACAATTCAGGTCTTCTTGTCATTCTTACCGGGGCACGTAATTCAACTAATTTCACGATGTCAGGAGAATCGAAGTAGTTGTTCAATATTTTATATAGTAATGATTGATCATATAAGATGCGTCGGTTTTCGAGAGTGATAAATTTATGAAATATAACCGACTCCTGATAAGATGGAAATTGTAAGTGAAGTCGGAAATTAATGTGCCTGAGATATTTCTTTTGAACAGATTCTAATCTGCTTTTATGAGTGGTATAATTTGGAGTCCACACCGGGGTGCAATACTCTAAGTGTGGTCGAATATATGCTGAATAAAGTTTGTGCAATGTGTTTATATTCTTGAATGGTCGACACAGTCGGAGGATGTATCCCAGCGATTTAAGTGCTTTACCCATTATAGTGTCCAAATGTTTATCAAAAAGTAATTTGGAGTCCAAAATTATACCTAAATCTTTAATATGATCAACTACAATAAGTGAACTATTTTCAAGAGTATAATTAAAATGAATAATGTTTTTGTTACGGGTGAATGAAATCTTATTACATTTAGATACGTTTAAGTCGAGCCTATTTTGTCTGCAATATTCTGAGAGGTTGTTTAAATCGTGTTGAAGTTTTATGCAATCATCGAGTGATATTATTTTCAAGAACACTTTCATATCATCAGCATAAGCAACGTAATTAGAGTAAGCAAAGCACCCAGTAATGTCATGAATATAAATATTAAAAAGTAACGGTCCCAGGTGCGATCCCTGGGGTACGCCAGAAGGGGTAAGAATATATTCTGACACAGAATCTCCGATTTTAACTGATTGAGACCTGTTTTCAATATATGAGACGAACCATCTAAACAGATCACCATGTATCCCAACTAGTTTCAGCTTCCGAGACATAATCTTATGATCGACTTTATCGAAAGCCTTAGAGTAATCAGTGTAGATAGCATCTACCTGATATCCGTTCTCCATATTGCCTGTGATGTAATCCGTGAAAACAATCATATTTGACAACACTGAGCGCTTTCTTAAGAATCCGTGTTGCTGGTCTTGAATGTTCTTTAAAATATGTGTATACACATGATCGTATATAATACGTTCGAACAATTTGCTAAATACTGATAAGATCGATATTGGCCGATAGTTTTCGACTTTACTTCTAGTTCCTTTTTTGTGTATGGGGATGATAAATGCTTCTTTAAATTTATTGGGAAATTTTCCCTCTTTCATCGATTTATTGAAAAGTAACGTTAATGGTAAAGCTAAATTTACAGCACATTTCTGTATAAAATGTGGGGGGATATTGTCACTTCCGGGCCCCTTAGTAACGTCTAAACTCTGAAGATATTTGAGCATATCGATTTGATCAATATAAACACCACCTATTCCGTGCTGAGTAATAGAATCACAAGGAATCTCACTGTCTTGTATTATTGTGGTAGGTACATTTTTGTCGTATATAGAATTAAAATATTTGGAGAATAACTCGCATACTTCACTACTGCCCGACGCAGATTCATTTCCGAGAAAAATGGTTCTAGGTATATTCATGTAGTTACGTTTATTTTTTTCATACGACCATATTTTCTTACTGTTCTAAAAGGCTCATCACTTTCTTAAAATGGCATTGAAGAAATACGATTTTTTTGATTATAAAATATTTAAATTAAAAAGTAGTAAAACAAATCTGTTTCGACAATGATTAATATGAACACATATATAATTCCACAATTTATTTTATTTTTCTCCCGACGACCGTTTCGGCTTATAAGGCCATAATCAACTGGTCTTATAAGCCGAATGGCCTTATAAGCCGCTTGATTATGGCCTTATAAGCCGAAACGGTCGTCGGGAGAAAAATAAAATAAATTGTGGAATTATATATGTGTTCATATTAATCATTGTCATAATGGAATTCTACAAATTAGATGCCGTCACAATCGAAAGATTGAAAAGTGCGTACAAATCTGTTTCATAAAAAAATTAAAATTTTCCAAACAAAATTTGATTATATTGGGGAGTGACTTGGTAGTGGGGAGTATAGCGTTGGCCACAACCTACTCGTTTTATTTTGTTTATCCATTTCACTAAAAACTAAAAAATACACCAATTTAACAATAAAACACTCCACTGAGCTGACTGCTGGTACCTATTTAAAATTTATACTGTTTTTTTATGAATATTTCATGGTATTTAGTTTTCGGTGCCACTATTTTTACGACCGGAATTGGCGGGAAAAGCGTTTTCCCGCCAAAAAGTGTATTTACACGACAAATTTTCTGACGTCGTCTATGTTTTTAGGTCATTTATAACCATAGAAAGCGCAGATAAATCAAAATACAAAAATATTTACCTTTGTCATTTTTTTCAATGGTCATAAATGCATCATGGAAACCCACTTGAAGAAAAAATAAATAATATTGGCATCTTATTACATTTACTTAATTTTATAAATCATTTTTTCATCGAGATCTACTATGATATATACATAGGTAGTATGATCAAGATATTACCATGGGTTATGGTAGCATAGAAGCCAAACATCTATTATTTTGTTTCAACAAAATACCTTAATTCTTGGAAAACTTTCTCTTATAATGGTTTTATCAGATTAACGGGTCTTTGGGTCCTTAATGTGTTTAAACAATGCTTATATTTTGTAAATATGTCATTTCTAATAATTTTATATTCAATGCATATTCCTGGAACTTTATACTTTCTAACTTGGTAGGTGAAATGGAGGCTTCCTATTGGTAGATGGTAGAACGCGCCCCGCCGCGCGGTGGGGTAGCTCCTCCCCCCCTGTCTCCAGCAGTGGACGCGATAGCTGGTTTGAATCAGTATTGAATAGACGTTCTGCCGGGATAGACGAATTTTATCTCACGCGTACGAAAGATAACTTATATATTTTTTTAAAAAACGAACGTAGATCGCGAACGTTAAAAAAAAAGTCTTATCTCTGCGAGGCGTCTGCTTGATGCTCAGCATTAAATTTCATATTTGCATGGTAGTGAATAAGTGTGTTTCAGGTCCATACATAACCAACGAGGGGTGAATTTAAGATAGTTTAAGTTACTATTAAAAATAACTTTAAGAATAAAAATAATCGCATAATAGTGAATAAGTGTGTTTCAGGTCCATATAACCAACGAGGGGTGAATTTAAGCTAGTTTTAAGTTATTTTTAATTACTAAAAAGTGATATGTAGTGTAAGTGTTTGCTCTACAGTCCCGTTACGATAGCAGCAGTTTGGTAAGATCTTTCCAGTTATGTATATATTATTTTACCATGCCTGCATTTCATGTATTTGATTATCCTTTTCAGCACCTTTTTTTTCTCTGTTCCACGTGTATTTCAAGTATTTGATTATTCTTTTCAGCACTGTTATTCTTTGTTCCACGTGTATTTCCTGTATGTAATAATTCTTTTCAGCGGCCGTCATCACTGGTTTTCTAATTAATTTTCTTCTTAATTTTACAGCAATTTTTACTAACCGATAATTACTTTTACGCGTGTATTTCTGTCAATCGAAGCATTGTTTTAATTTATACTCTCAACACGTTCTTTCGTCTCCACCATATTTAATTATTGTATTGACTAGCCGGCATTTAAACACTTTTATCAACGCTCTTCTTTGTTATATGCGATAACAATTTGGCGCTATCCAACGTGTAGCCATTTTTAAAAACAGTAGTTTTTATCGAACAACTCTGAAGTTTTGAGCGTTTTCTTTTCGTTTGAAGTTTTTTTCTCGTTTTAACAAAAAAAATGTTATTTCAACTTGTTTTTCGTTTATTTAAATATATTATTTTTGGAGTAGTAGAGCGCGAAAACGATGGCGGCGGAGGAGATAGTAGACGGGTTACTAGGGCAAGAACAAATGATAATGTTAGCCGTGATTTTCCAGAACCCCCAAGAAACGATAGCCCGGGAATTGAACATTTATTCCCATATTTACAACGTCGCGAACTGGAAGATACGTTCAGCGGTCTTCCAGAAGAAGACCCTGTTTTATTTATCACGGCATGCGAAGCGTTTTTCGGCCACATGTTTTGTTCTCCTGCGTCAATGGTCGGCCGTGCGTCTCAGAGGTTGCGAGGAGAAGCCAAGCGTTGGTGGTCTCCTCATGCGCAGGGTAAATGGACATGGGATTAATTCAAAGGTTTTTTAATTGGTAGATACGGAATAGACGTTGCCCGGTCTTCGCTTATGGCTAATTATTATGGTGACCGTCAGCGTGCGGATGAGGGTGGAATCGCATTCCTTAAGCGGAAGGAAGCGGTTCATATGCGGCTCTTTGGAACGGCTCCGTCGGATGCTTCATGCTCCGACTTAATATACCTGATGAGAGACACGTATCGCAACATTTTAGGAGTGATTTTCGGAAATTTTACGTTCACGTCGCTTAAAGAAAAAGTAATGATGATTGATTTCCCCCGACAAACGTTGTTTCAGCCAGTTGCCGAACGTAATCATGAAAATAGGAATACCCAACGTGACAATTCGTGCGAAAGCGGTAATAACTATAATACCTCAACGTACCGGCAGGATAATTACAATATACGTCCAAACAACCGTAATGCGAATTCGCGCCCTAATAATAATAGCCCAGTAAATAACAGAAAACAGTTACCAAAATGTCAATTTTGCCCTGGTCGTCATTTTAATAAAGATTGCGTGGAAAGAAACGAGTTTATCGCATCGGCATCGGGAAACGCTCGCCGCCCCGACAGGAACACAAATTACGGACCTCGACCTGTCGCGGGCTCCCAAAGAAATTAAACCTGCGTTCCACCAGGTTAACAAACGTGGAACTGGCGCCCTGTACTAATAATGAGAATGCTATTAATATGATTGAGTCTGTTGATGAAGTAATTATAGAAAGAGACGATCAAAAATCTGTAGGTTTTACTGTGATGGTGGTAGAAGCTGATGTGCATAGAGAGGATGATGCCGAGGATAGCCTTGAGACCGTGGAGGCTAATAATGAGAAGATTGAATCTGTTGAAGTAATGGTAGAAATAGGCGATCAAAACTCTGTAGGTTTTACTGAGATGGTGGTAGAGGCTGATGTGCATAGAGATGATGAGGATAGTATTGAGACCGTGGAGGCTAATAATGAGAAGGCAGTTTACATACGAGATAGTTCGAAATTCGCGTCGGAGGTAGAGTTGGTAGATGTGTTGAACGATAGGGATTTGATAGTTGCGTCAGGTACGTCGGATGTTGAGAAGCTGGTAGTTGCGTCAGAGAAGTTCGAAGAGAGGAAACCGGTTGTCGCGCCGGATCACGAATTAGGTACGACAGTAGTTGCGCTGGGTAGTAATGAGATGGCGAAAATGATGAGTAGGTACGAAGAGGAGTACAGTGACGGAATTTGCGAACTAGAACATAAAGTAGACGGTGTATGTGCGATTGGTAAAGTTAGCCTCCCACGGATAAGCGTGACGATCGAGGATCGTCTCTATGTAGCGTTAGTAGACTCTGCCGCCTCTCACTGTTTAATTCGTGCAGATTTAGTACACGAGTATAGAAGAAAATTTTGTGATGTAAAGAGTTTAAATCTTGCACATGCTTCGGCCAAAATGACGGTAGTAGCGAAAGCGGAAATAGACTGCTCGATAGCAGACGTTAGGATGAAAAATGAATTTTTAGTAGTCGACGGTCTACGAGATGACGTAATATTAGGTATAGATTGGCTAATAGCGGAACACGGCGTGATTGATTTTATTCGTGGAGCATTGTATTTCGGCAAGAAGGAAAGGATTACGGCATATTTTCATTCGACGAAGCGTCAACCAAATTTAAATAACGTACAGTTACCAAATATTACGAACGACTTATCTAATGCGAAAAGAAATGAATTACATAAAATATTGCGAGAATTTAATGCTTTATTTACCCCATATGCAGGCCCTGCTCGCTTGCAGCCGCACGTTATCCGGCTGAAAGATAAGACACCCATTCGTATCCCACCGTACCGTTTATCAGACGCTAAGAAACGTAACTTACATAAACAAATCGAAGAAATGTTAACTGATGACGTAATCGAAGCGAGTAGATCTCCGTATTGTTTTCCTATCGTGATGGCTCCGAAAAAGGGAGATAATGATTATCGTATCTGTGTAGACTTCCGTCGGCTAAATGACGTCACCGAGGGCGAGGTCTCCACTTTACCGGTCATCCATGAAACATTAAAGGATCTCGGGAACGCAAAGATATTTTCCACGTTAGATTTAACAAAGGGGTACTGGTAAGTGCCTCTCGATCCTGCTTCTAAACCTTATACGGCATTTTCTACTCCTAACGGTGCGTTATATCAATTTAAGGTTATGCCCTTCGGACTTAAGGGAGCCCCGAGCTGCTTCCAGAAAGCGATGTGTCAGCAAGTTCTTGCCGGTTATTTAAGAGAATTTTGTATTGTATATATAGACGATATTGTCATCTATTCTTCTGACTGGGAGAGTCATCTCCATCACTTAAGACTAGTTTTTGAAAGGTTAGATCAGTTCGGGTTGAAATGTTCGCCTGATAAATGTAAATTAGCCACGTCAGAAATAGAGTATTTGGGACATGTTGTTACTGCAGAAGGAAATTATCCTCAAATGTCTCATTTCAAGGATATTTTCTCTGCACCAGCTCCGCGAACTCGTAAAGAACTACGTGGCTTCTTAGGACTGTGTAATTGGTTAAGAGAATATGTACCGCGATTCTCTGAGATTGCTGCTCCTTTAACCGATTTATTAACCCAATCAAGACGGGTAGGTACAAGTACTTGCATTCCGTACGGACGGACAGTATTTCGCGTCGTACACAGTTTTTTTTCAATCTCGTTTTAATTGAATATAATAACGGTAAAAAAAATCTAACGATGTAGATATATGATAAAAAGATCAAAGATAAACAAAAGATCACATAAACTCAATGAAATTGAACACTTCATAATATAAACATAAGATAAATGAAGATTAATCTCCATCGTGGTTATCTCCATACAAAAAAGTACATGGCGTCATTGATATGTCACGTGATCCATCCGGCATTAGATGTAGATAAGGCCCCCAAGTCAAATTGAAAACGCTGTTCGTTTTCGCCAAGCGCTAATTTTTTTTGTATGGGATTTGACGTTTGTTGTAGAAATTTTTTCTACAATAACAAACAACAAACGTCAAATCCCATACAAAAAAAATTAGCGCTTGGCGAAAACGAACAGCGTTTTCAATTTGACTTGGGGGCAAGGAATATGCGCCGATTTTGTATTGTTAAGGATCGAATTCAAAGCAGAATGTTGAGCGCGTAACAACAATATGAACTGACGCAGTATCCCTCTCTCCTACGCGCATGCGTATTAGATCCTTACAAAGCGCGGGAGAGTGTGAATTTCGCCGGCGATGATCGATGAATTTAAGTGTTTAGAGTTTTTAATTTTTTTAAATAATTTAACAATTGTTTTGTTGATTCACCGACAGATGTCTTGAAGTCAAATATATGGGAGTAATATTTATCCAATTTTCGTCTCAATCAAGTATGAATTTACTGAGATATGAAGGTTCACAATTGTGTATAGCCATGAGGGCATGTATAGATGACACTCGGCGTTTAGGCACGCTGCCGGTGGGCATCTATACATGACGCTCGTCTTAAAAAGGTTAAAGGTTAATCGGCCATATCGGTGGAATAGCCAAGCCGATACCGCTATACGTAATATTAAGTTGGCTATGTCACAACCGTTAAAATTGTCACGACCCGATTTTAATCGCGAATTTATTTTACAAACAGACGCGAGTAAGTTAGGTATTGCGGCCGTATTATATCATCCACGCTCTGACGGAGAACGGGATGTTATATCATATGCGAGTATGCGTTTTTCACCGGCCGAACAAAAATGGCATTCGAATGAGCAGGAAGCGTTTGCGGCCGTGTGGGCCATTAAAAAATATCGTCCGTATTTAGAAGGACGATCGTTTAAGCTACGTACGTATAATAAAGCATTAACGTGGTTGAATACGGCGAAAAATGATAGGGCAAAGCTCATCAGATGGGCACTCCTCTTACAGGAATTTGATTTTACAGTTGAACACTGTCCCGGTCGTAAAAATGAACTCCCTGATGCGTTATCCCCAAATCCCGAATCGTCCCCAATAGTAACGGAGGCAGACACAAAAGATTTAAGTCGCATGATGTACCCATCAACGGAAACGAATGAGATAACGGCACAAGTACATCAAACGGAAGATGAAACGGAGGTGACGGAGGACCAGCCGGACGCGGTTGAGTCATCCGACGATGTTGAGGTAGTAGATGTAAGTCTTGCGGAAGAAATACGGTTACGACAGAAAAGAGATACCGACGTACAACGACGTATAAATAGGTTGCGTATATTATTATCTCGACCAAATACATCGATGGCACGTCACGAACAACAATATTTACGTTATTATGCGTTATTAGGTGATTATCTTTGGAGAAAATTTGCGGATGATGATATGCGTTTATTTGTACCCCGATCGATGGTTTTGAAGGTTATATCTACGTATCATGATAATCGTGTGGCAGGTCATCCCGGAGCTAAAGAAACGACTCGGGCTGCGGCACGCCATTTCTTTTGGCCGAACATGCGTACTGACGTTGAGCAATATGTGAGAGCGTGTATGACGTGTGCTCTATCGAGAGCCGTACCAACTCGTCCTGCGGCCCCATTAGGTAATACTCACGTACATAAACCATTTGACGTATGCGTAGTCGATTTGATGGGACCCTATCCTATATCCACACACGGCAAGCGTTTTATTGTAGTAGTTACGGATTTATATACACGATGGGTGGAAGCGTTTGCGGTACGATCGAGTAGAGCTCCGATTATAATTAAAATATTAGAAGATGACGTATTCTCTCGTTACGGATATCCAAAAGCGATCTTGTCGGATAATGCCACTAATTTTAAGAATCGTTTGTGGACCAGCGCACTAGATAGATGGCAATGTTTGCACTGGACAACGGCAGTGTACCATCCACGAGCGAATATTACGGAACGTAGAAACCAAGAAATTAAGAAAGCGTTGCGTATTTATTTACAAGGTCAACCTCATAATCGTTGGGATGAACATTTACCGACTATTTTATATGCGTTACGTGGTCGGTCGTCGTAATGAGTCAACAGGCGTATCTCCTAGCACGGCATTATTAGGTTACGACATTCCCCGTCCAGGTGAATGGATGATTCATTCTCCCGATGGAGATATTTTCCCAACAGCGGGAGCACGTGAGCGTACCCAGTTAGATAACGAAATACGAGCGTCTCAGGAGGAATATCGACAACGTTACGCACCTGATAATGATACGGTTTCGAAATACGATATAGGACAGGCTGTATTAATTAGAGAACACCCTCAGTCTGATATGAATACCGGTTTTCACGCTGGATTTGCTCCTAAATGGAGTGGTCCGCATCGGATCTTATTGCCCATCGGAAGAGGACACGTTTACTGGGTAGAACGTCGCGGGAAGCCTGTTAAAGTTCATGCCGATGAGATTCGTTCAGCTCCGGCATAATAGTTTTTGTCTACTTACATTATGTTTGGTTTCTTTGTTCTTCACATGGTATATCTTGATCAAAAAAGAGGGCCGATTGATATATACATAGGTAGTATGATCAAGATATTACCATGGGTTATGGTAGCATAGAAGCCAAACATCTATTATTTTGTTTCAACAAAATACCTTAATTCTTGGAAAACTTTCTCTTATAATGGTTTTATCAGATTAACGGGTCTTTGGGTCCTTAATGTGTTTAAACAATGCTTATATTTTGTAAATATGTCATTTCTAATAATTTTATATTCAATGCATATTCCTGGAACTTTATACTTTCTAACTTGGTAGGTGAAATGGAGGCTTCCTATTGGTAGATGGTAGAACAAGCCCCGCCGCGCGGTGGGGTAGCTCCTCCCCCCCTGTCTCCAGCGGTGGACGCGATAGCTGGTTTGAATCAGTATTGAATAGACGTTCTGCCGGGATAGACGAATTTTAACTCACGCGTACGAAAGATAACTTATGTATATATTTTTTTAAAAAACGAACGTAGATCGCGAACGTTAAAAAAAAAGTCTTATCTCTGCGAGGCGTCTGCTTGATGCTCAGCATTAAATTTCATATTTGCATGGTAGTGAATAAGTGTGTTTCAGGTCCATACATAACCAACGAGGGGTGAATTTAAGATAGTTTAAGTTACTATTAAAAATAACTTTAAGAATAAAAATAATCGCATAATAGTGAATAAGTGTGTTTCAGGTCCATATAACCAACGAGGGGTGAATTTAAGCTAGTTTTAAGTTATTTTTAATTACTAAAAAGTGATATGTAGTGTAAGTGTTTGCTCTACAGTCCCGTTACGATAGCAGCAGTTTGGTAAGATCTTTCCAGTTATGTATATATTATTTTACCATGCCTGCATTTCATGTATTTGATTATCCTTTTCAGCACCTTTTTTTTCTCTGTTCCACGTGTATTTCAAGTATTTGATTATTCTTTTCAGCACTATTATTCTTTGTTCCACGTGTATTTCCTGTATGTAATAATTCTTTTCAGCGGCCGTCATCACTGGTTTTCTAATTAATTTTCTTCTTAATTTTACAGCAATTTTTACTAACCGATAATTACTTTTACGCGTGTATTTCTGTCAATCGAAGCATTGTTTTAATTTATACTCTCAACACGTTCTTTCGTCTCCACCATATTTAATTATTGTATTGACTAGCCGGCATTTAAACACTTTTATCAACGCTCTTCTTTGTTATATGCGATAACAACTATTATAACAAAGTATAAACAAAGGTTATATTTTTATAACTTAATTTATCTGCGTTTTCTATGGGTATGGAAAGAATGATAAGAATTTATCTATGGTTGAGTCGTAAAAATATCCCTAGCCTTTAGTTTTTCGTGTAAACCGAGGTAATTGGAGGTTATAATGACGTAACTGTCAAACAGCTGACTTAGTTATTTTTACCAGAGTAGCTATTTACAATATCTACATTATATTATATTTGTACGTACCTATACATCCAACGGAAGTCACCTGTACACAAACCAATTTTAAGGGGACATATGACGTTAAACATCGCTTTTGGGTATATTTTGAAATCAAATATCGTTCGTTTGCGAGAACAACGACATAAGTCAAAAAATACGATTTTTAGTTAATAATGCAGAAATTTTGTGTTTATCAATAGGTACTAGTTGTATGTACCTAACACATGAGATCCAACTGTCGATAGCGATAGTAGGTATGTATAGTTTAAGAATAAGAATCAAACTATAAACCCATTAATACAAATTATTGAATATTTTAAGATAGGTACCTATTTAGTTTTCTATACAACACATGTACATAGGTATGTATGTCAAGATTGGACAGTATGGAGGTCAGTCCTCTTTTCCTACCCGGAATATGCAAACAGCATGATGGTTTGTATGTATGTTTGGAGATTAAGTATCAAACTATTAAGTCTTCTTACATATTGTGTATAGGCGACTGCCATACAAATTGTATGAAGCAATGTCGTCACTAAATTCAATTTTTATAAAAATTGTTATAAAAAATTTGAGATGTGCTAATACAATGCTAATATTTTGTATAGAAAATTAAATTATCTAGTTGGGATGTTTCGGTTTTTTTCGAAATTTTTAAAAACTTTGGAAATATAGACAAGCATAGAATTATAATGTACAGAAGCCGCGTGTAGTACAAATTTCGAATTCAAATGTATGCCAGTTTTTTTTTACATGTGTGTGTGTGAGGCGGTAAATCGGTTGGTCTACGTATTATGTAGGTGTGCGTGTCGGTAGGTGTACGTATACTAGAAATTCGTCTGTTTCCTCGTAGTTTTAGTTGGCATACATTCATTGCGCTGACTAGGTATCTGTATCATATATAATCTAAGATAGGCAGTTAAACACATAAATTAATCATAAAAAAATGTTTCAGAACTCTGGAATTTTTTTGAAAAGACAAATTTGAGATATTAGATTTGTCTACATATATTTATACCAATTTTCATCCTTCTAGCTTTTAAGGTTTCTGAGATAAATGGAAAAATAAAGTAATAATTCAAAAGTTGATAACCCCTGACTGAAACAAAAATTAAAAATTCTGAGTATAAAAGTTTTGTAGACCTATAAATATTTATATATTCTGAAAATTTGGGCTCTGTAAATTGAGCGAATCAAAAGTTATAAGGGTGGGACACACAGACATACAAAAAACACACAATATGTTCTACTTCAAATTTTGAATTCATCATATATGCTACGAAGCCTCTAAGTTGGTGTTTTTGGCATGCAAAAATCCATTACACCATACAAAATATTCCTTCATACACGCATCTTGGCTTTAAACTGCCTCTTATTCGTTCAAGAGAATTACATTCTCTTGAACGAATCTGCAGTTGGATTATAGTGAATATGACAGTGAAACAACGACACGTGTGCTGTTTCTCTCGCACTTATAGAGATATTGTACTGAGAATTGGAGACGACATGAATATTGATAAGCACAACATTTCTGCACTATTAACTCAAAAATCGGATTTTTTGACTTATGTCGTTGTTATCGCAAACGAGCGATATGTTGAACAATGTGTTTCGAAGAAAAACATAAATACTTTTCTTTACTGAATTTACGTTATATAATTTGTAAAATTTGTAACAAACAAAAAACGAATGGGTTGTGGCCATAGCTATACTCCCTCCTCACTACCAAGTTACTCCGCAAATATTTCAAATTTTGTGTGGAAAATTTTTATGAAATGAGTTTGTTCTATATTTTTTTATTGAATATTTTATTATGAAAACTTGGTATTTCTACAATGCCATTTTATGAAAGTGATGTGCCTTTTTACCAATTTGAAAATAAAATTTTCAAATTTTATGTTTCCTGCTCTTGGGGTCACTTTGAAATATTTGACGTTTAGAAAAAGTGAGAAGCACTATTCAGATATTTTTCAAAATGTAAAGGGGTCTAAGCGAGTATTAGATATACATGTTCGCGCAATTTTCAATCTTTTGATTGCTTTTTTGATGGCTTCTAATTTGAAGAACTCCATTATGAAAATGAGAAATATAAACACGTATAATTCTACAATCGATTTATTTCACTCTCGACGACCGTTTCGGCTTACAAGACCATAATCATCCAGCTGATTATGGCCTTGTAAGCCGAAACGGTCATCGGGAGTGAAATAAATCTATTGTAGAATTATACTTTTTTATTACATATACCAAAAAATACATTATTTTATATAAGTAACATAACAAATAAATTGGGTTGGTTTGAATCACCTCACTAGGCCAGGCCTGTTCCGAGATGGTAGACTAGTTACATAATATTAATTACTAACAGCAGTTTTCAATCTGTCGATTGATGCGGCTTCCAAACTGTAGAATTCCATAAAATTACTAAGTCATTGTAAGCTGTTATATAGAATGATTGTGTAGTGTAGCCCATGGTCCACTTATTGATTGAGTCCTATGTTAGTAGTTTTGTCGTGTATGTTGTTATGAATTGAGAATTTGCTGGCAATAGTTGATACCTTTGTTATATAACCATGTTTGTATTGTATGTATGTTGTTATGAATTGAGAATTTGCTGACAATAGTTGATCCCTTTGTTATATAACCATGTTTGTATTGTATGTATGTTGTTATGAATTGAGAATTTGCTGACAATAGTTGATCCCTTTGTTATATAACCATGTTTGTATTGTATGTATGTTGTTAAGAATTGAGAATTTGCTGACAATAGTTGATCCCTTTGTTATATAACCATGTTTGTATTGTATGTATGTTGTTATGAATTGAGAATTTGCTGACAATAGTTGATCCCTTTGTTATATAACCATGTTTGTATTGTATGTATGTTGTTATGAATTGAGAATTTGCTCTCAATAGTTGATCCCTTTGTTATATAACCATGTTTGTATTGTATGTATGTTGTTATGAATTGAGAATTTGCTGACAATAGTTGATCCCTTTGTTATATAACCATGTTTGTATTGTATGTATGTTGTTATGAATTGAGAATTTGCTGACAATAGTTGATCCCTTTGTTATATAACCATGTTTGTATTGTATGTATGTTGTTATGAATTGAGAATTTGCTGACAATAGTTGATCCCTTTGTTATATAACCATGTTTGTATTGTATGTATGTTGTTATGAATTGAGAATTTGCTGACAATAGTTGATCCCTTTGTTATATAACCATGTTTGTATTGTATGTATGTTGTTATGAATTGAGAATTTGCTGGCAATAGTTGATCCCTTTGTTATATAACCATGTTTGTATTGTATGTTTAAGTCTTTATATATCTCGAGCAACTATATGTATTAAGGATCTTTGGAGCCAAGTATTGATAATGTCTTTGTCCGTATGTAGTGTTTGTCTTCGGAGTGATTAGTTGATGTTTGTGTCTTGTATCGTAAGAATGATACAGATACATTTCTCATTTTCATATTTATTTATATTCATATAAGTACATATTTGAATTTGAAAATGATATTTTTCATTTTCATATACATATTTGAAAAATTTGAAAATAATCGAATGAGTACTTCAATTTATAATTGATAAAGTAAAAAAAAACACGCCGTACATAGCACGCAGCACATAGCACACACACACACACACACACGCACGCACGCACGCACGCACAACATAGTGATGAAACTTTCAGCATGATACTAGTTGATAATCTGCAATTAAAAAATATCCTTAAAAATTGTGAAATCATAACTCCCCATTATATACCCTTGGGTTTGTGAGGAGTAAAAACAATTTACCATTTTTCACAGTATTTTTTCTTATGTGTAATTCTTCCAAAAAAAAAAAAATTCCTAAAGAGTGCGTACATAAATTCATTTTTATTTTTTATAACTAACGTTTGTATTATTTTTTATTTAAAACTTTTTGACCACATATACACAATGGCGGGCTTATTGCCAAATGGCAATATCTTCCAATCAACAATATTCATTTGGTGAAAAATATTGTATTTATGATACGTACAAATATTTTTTTATGAATACAACATATGATAAAAATATAATTACATATAAAACAAAACAATTAATAAAATGAGGTGAGAGGAGAGGGGGGTCAATGATATGATAAGGAGACAAATTCCTCAGATTTCTTTTGAAAGCGGGAAGTATTAATGAAACTCGAAGTTGCGATGTGATGTGATTCCAAAGACGAGCTCCTTGGCAACCCGTGCTCTGAGAGGAAGTGAAATTGATTTCGTAGATTTCGTAAATGTTTATATATGAGACTCTTTCAATTTGGTTTTCCTTTTTTATATTTTGTTGCATTTTTTTATAATTACATTTAATTTTATAATTTTATCCTATTTATAAATGTCGATAGTTTGAATCAGGTAAAGACTATGTATGACAGAGTTCGAAATGAAGATACAAGGAAAGAATGTAAGATTAAGAAAGATGTAATTAACATAATGAAAGTTTACACATTGAGATGGTTTGGCCACATGGAGAGAATGAATGAAGAACGCCTGACGAAGAAAATATACAAAGCTGACAGGAATGGAATAAGAGGTCGGGGGCGCCCAAGAAAACGATGGCACGATCATGTAAACGATATTTTGAAAGATGGAAATGTAAGAAGCGTGAACAACAGACGAACGTGTATAAGACGATGTATGAATGTTGATGAGGCGATGAATGTGTGTCAAGATAGAAAAATGTGGCGTTCGGTTCTCTCTGCCTACCCCGTGAGGGACATGGCGTGATGGTATGTATGTAAAGACTATTACATTCAGTAACACGCGACAAAATGGCGTCATATTTTTTTCAAGAAATGAAAATGTAAGTATTACCTACATATTTAAATATTACGAGGTATAATATAATTGTATTGCGCTAGTGTTCCAAGTCTGGTGGTGAATTTCGGAAACATGAGTAGAGTTAGGAAACCAAACATTTTTATTATGGATTCCTTCATACATTTTTCGTAATTTTATTTAATTTTTTTATAATTTTTTAAAACAGTTCTGCCAAAAGTTTTTAATTTTCCCGTAATATATACGCATTTATCTATCTATTGACATAAAACTTATTATGATCGACGAGGGACAGGACCATAGAAAAGAAATTTATTTGACAGGACTATTAAATCATTACAATTTTTACAATAAATTCACTTGAATTCGATTAAATAAACGTTTTCGCGAAACCTCCCCTCTATTATTGCCGGATCCGTTTTAATTTGTACCTACTTTATTCAGTATTACTCGAAATATCTGATCAAATTATTTTCGCTTTCTTCCAGGTCATATTTTACCAGCAAACATTACTATATTATTACCTTATTAGGTACATTGACACTGAATAATCAATTAAATTGTTTAAATTAATCTTTTATATAAATATTATTCAGACAACGGACACTTCAGTGAACCAAAAGACAAAAATAATGAAAGAAGTCGAATATAATCCTTCAATTGAAGAATCTATTTGAGAATAATTTCCTGATTTCCCAATTGAGGACATTTAAACATACATATACTAACTCATTCGGGAGAAAAACCACGTGAATGCAATGTCTGTGGAAAGATAATATATCTAATCACACGGGAAGTTTAGAACTCATCTGGATGAAAAACCATATGAATGAAATGTCCGTGGGAAGAATTTATATCGCGCGGGAAATATATAATCACATCATTTGGCTCATACCTGTAAAGGACCACATGAATGCAATGTCTGTGGTAAGGCATTTCAAGGCGCCGTGGCACAGTTGATAAGCCGTTCGGTTTCTGTGCGGGCGTCCTGGGTTTGATTCCCAGCAGAGGAGAAATTTATTTTAATTTATTTCTCACGCTAATATTGCTTCTCTGGGCTGGAAACACTGGTTAGTTGGAAGAAATTGCCATACGGCAATAAACTCAAAAGATCCATAGATTGAAATGAAGGAATATGTACAGTCCCTGATCTAATTATTAGCCCACCCTAGGAAATTTGGTAAATTATGACTTTTGGATTTAAAAACTCACATTTTTATAAAAATATATTTGTGTATTTAAAACTTTGGGTGAATATACATATTTTTAAACATAAAACAATAACAATTAAAAAAAATAATAGTTCTTTAGTACTTTATTTTAATATTTTGTGGATCCTCCCTTATTTTTTATCACAGCTTGCAAACGGCTTGGCATGCTTTCGAAACATTTAAGAGCCATTTCTTTCAAATGATCATTATGGTTCCAATGCCATATCACTTTCTCGATTAATTGGGTCTTATTCGTAACATTTTCTTTAGATATTTCCATCTTCAATAGTTCCCACACATTTTCAATGGGGTTGAGGTCAGGGGAGTTCCCCGGCCAGTTTAGAAGTGGGATTTTTTTGGTTTCAAGTAGTTTTTTTACAGATTTCGCTGTATGGCATGGAGCTCCATCTTGCATAAATATAAATTTATCGCCCAAATGTGGAAACCATTCCTTTATTTGAGGCATCAGTCGAGTTTCAATGACTTTTTGGTACTGGTCCTGTTTCATTATGCCCTCAACAATGTACAGCCGGCCAAGACCTTTACCACTAATAACTGACCAGAACATTAATTTTGGAGGATGTTTGATAGTTTTAATTACACAGTCCTGGTTGTACTTCTCAGATGAAGTTCTTTTAACATACTGTGCCTTTTGTGTCAGTATTTCGATCGTTTACTCGTCACTAAAGCATACCTACAAATAACCAGAATTTTAGACAGAATTTAATGAATATTTCTAAAAAAATAATAAAGCATAATCAAATATATTTTTTAATCTTACTCTTTTCCAATCTTCAACTGAGAAATCGGAATACAGTTTAGCCCACTCCAACCTTTTTTTCTTCATATTATCCGTCAATTTGGGTTTTCGTACTGGCCTTCGACTTTTCATTCCTAGTCTATGGAGACTTCGACGGACAGTAATAGTGGCTACTTTTACTCCCGCCTCATTTAATTTATCAGTCAATGTAGTATTGGTAGCAAATCTGTTTTCTTTAACGATTTTCACCAATTTCCTTTCATTCCTAGGTGTCATTATCCTTTTACGTCCACATTTACCATGCCTCTGAGCATCCAATGATAGCCCATTTGTCAATTTTTCTTTAATTCGTCTTACTGTACGCCTTGATATGTTACATTTTTTTGCTATTTCACTTATAGTAACATTTTCTTTGGTCAAAAGGTGTTCCACTACTGCTTTTTTTTCAACACTAATATCTTTGGCCTTGCCCATAATGAAATTTAAGGTTAAAACCACGTGTAAATAATTAGGACGGAATTCAAACTAAATTTCTATAGAACAAAATAAAAAATAAATGAATTAATAGTCCAAAACTTATTGTAAAATGCGTAGAAAAAAGAAAACACAGTTTTTTGTAGAAAAAAACACCAAATTAACCACTAAACTTAAACGAAGACACAACCGAACTGCCCAGACAACAAAACACAAATCCTATAGAAAACACTAATATCATATTTCATGTGTAAATGTTGCCAACCTAATAATAAATTAGTGTTGCCAACAATTAAAATGAACCATAAAATATATCCAAAACAATATTCAATATTTTGTTTTTGCATAAATTAAGATATGTATTAATAACAAGAGGAAAAAGTCATAATGTACCAAATATACCAGGGTGGGCTAATAATTAGATCAGGGACTGTATATTATAATTTTTTTGTTTTTATATATATTATGTATTTTTTAATTTCTAATAAATTTTCTGTTTGTATTCTCTTATTAATTATTCCTGGAACTGATTGTATTTACTATAGTGGCTGACTGGTAGAAATTGGCTGCGGGCAATATGTCCGCCACATTGTTTATTACAATAAAAGTTTTTAATTATTAAGGTCTGTAGTATTAAAATGGAGTAACTCATAATAGATTATATTATTATATTAATTTCACTGAATGCGTAATATACGGTTGGGTTTGTTTGTTTCACGTTTGTTATTGATAAATTTGTATTTTTAGGTTTGCTAAAAATCGCAAAATGTGTCTAACATATTTTAAATTTACCGCGCGAAGTCATCCCAACATCACTCAGAACCGTTCGGAATTCACATCACTCGTTGTAACTTCAAGTCGTACCAAACGATTCACTCCACAGAATACTTTACAGAATGCACCCTAATTCCGAACGGATTCCTGTAGATATTACCATAGATGATATTATACAATTACCATAGATGATATAATACAAATATGTCTATGATTAATGTCAACTAAGTTGTGTGAAGTTTCTGTGTTGGGATATTTTTATTATTTATTTTGATTTAAGGTTGGTATTGACAAATTACACCAGTTTATAACACAACTTATCATTCCCTCTTGCTAAGGTGATTTTTCATTATAACCCTTTGAATGTTTTTTATAATGGTTCAGCGACTAGTCGTAAGAGACAAACCAGAACATGACAATTTGTAACACGCCAAAATAGAACATCGTGAAACAGAACGGAGATAAAACATGACATAGGCAATGTAATAGGATTCAAACCAACAAATGAAAGACATGGCCCGAATCTATAAAACGTTCTAAGCATTTCTCAATGCTTAGCATGACAAATTGTATACATTTTGGTGTGCTAAGTATTGACTGAGAACGGTTTATATATACGGTGGTATGTGTACTAAGAATGAAATCCAGATTTTTCAACATATCAATAATTTAATCAATATACTTGGTGACACTGAGGACAAAGACGAAACAACCAAAGACACATTCTACCAGAAACTGGAACAATCATAATATGATGCCATACATATCCTTTTAACAACATTCAATAGGTTTTGGGGAATTTTAATGTAAAAATAGGAAAAGAGCTAACCCGACAGCACATCACTGGAAAAACAGCCTGCACAGGGAGAGCAATAATAATGGATCAAGAGTGACATATTTTGCATTATCATGGTATATGATTATCACCTTAACATACTTCCCTTGGAAAGGGCTTCACAAGTGGACGCGGATTTAACCAGATAGCAGGCACTATAACCAGATTGACCATGTTCTGATCAAAAAATGATCGGCAACAAACATCACAAATGTAAGAATATAAAGAGGGGCTAACATAGACTCAAGACAACTACATGGTGGTTTCCACATACAAATCAAAATTGCTAAAATAAAACATAACAAATAATCTGCAATACTCAAATTCAATTGCGGGGCATTAACGACCCCAGAAGGATTAGAGTCATATCACAATACCCTTACGACTAATTTACCAGCTTAATTAATTGATGGAACCACACAGGAAAACCTCAAGGAAGACTGGAATAACGTAATGCAATTATTCTCTCTTCGATGGCACTACACTACAAATTATCCTGTCCTCTGTCAATGTCTTCCAAATAGCCACCTGAAGACGTTGCATAGCATCCCCTCTCACTTTGTTCTTCCACCTTAGTCTGGGTCTTCCAACTCGTCTACTTCTACCTGGGTGTCCATTCTTTATTCTTTTAGGCATTCTCTCTACATGTCTAACAATCTGAGCAACTTTAAGTGTGTGGCTTGTTGGTACCTGATCCAAGTTCAATTTGGCGTGCCCCACATTTGTGATTGGCCTCTTAGTGGCTGAGGTATGAAATATGCTTGATGGTAGTCTTAGTGTTGTCCGATGAGCATCCGCTCCGGGGGACAAACAGGACTTAAAGTTCTATAATGTTCACAATGGGGTGGGGTAGGAGTCTGCAAAAATCCTCTAATGGCTATGTACAAAAGATGCAAACACACGAGTATCCAAAAAAATAGTTGGTTATCTTGGAGGTAGACAGAAGATAGGAAGATTTAGCTTGAGATGATAGGATGAAATAAGGAGAGATGCGATGCAGCTGAGGAAAGACTTAGTTGGAGGCAGAAGTTGAAGGAGACCAAGGCTCGATTTGGACTGTAGTGTCATTGAAGATAAAGGCTAGTCAGTATATTGAAAAATAAGAAAGGTGATTAATGCTCAGACGCTGCTTTTCTTTAATTTATGCTCCATTGTTTGGTAGGGATGACCACAATCTCATTATGTGGATCGCCCCACAGCTGTTTCCGTGATGTCGCCTTCATTTTTAGACTGACTGCAAGAGCCCTCAACCCGAATTCAGTTTCTTATTTTAGAATTGTCATTGTTATTATAGTATTTTTTATGTTGAACATTTTGTAATACCAAACATAATTTAAATAACTCTACATCTAGTATTCGACCGAAGGTCAGATTTTGGCGTTTGGCCCAAGCTGTAACCTTTGGGCGAAGCCGAAGGTTTGACTTTACAAATAGATTTTATGAAAATATTTAAGAATTATAAAAAAATATAGATGCAACTGTGGAAGAACTATTTATTATTTATGCAGTAGTAATAATAAAATAAGTACTCGAAAACAATTATCAAATACGTTTTTTATAATAATTATTTTATTGAAAGAAATAAAATAATTATTATATGTTATAAAATGTCCATGATTAAATGTTTAAACAGTAATAAGTTATTCAGTTTTAACTGTTTTTAGTGGCTGATAGTAAACTTCGCGCTTTTTTTTACCTAAGCCTATAGTACTATCATTGGTCAGACACTATCTGCATCATACCATACAAGAAATAAATACTAATCAGTGTCTATTTTTACTGTTTTCTTGCAGGACAACAACAACAAAGGCATGTTTTATGAATCAAATACCTTTATATTATGAGAAATAGAATATGGATCTATTCAATGTAAAATTCGAAAAACAATTTTTTCTGTGTAATCTATGCAATTTTACATGCCCTTATTTAAGAGAACTGCAGGTTCATAAAGAAATCCATAGTACAACAGAATATACACTAACGGATCTTTCAACTGGCATTGTTGAAGATATTAAACCCAATCTTGAAACTCTTAATTCAGACATAAAGAAGATTAAAAGGTCTGCAAAACGTTCATCAGGCTCCAGTAAAACAGCAGAGTCTAGCGAGAATGCCAAGAAACAACTTGAATATTTTTGTACGCAGTGCGAATTTAAAACACATTTTTTATCCGGCCTACGATACCATCAGATCACACACGAGAAAATCAAACAATTCCATTGTGACGAATGTAGTTTCACAGCTCACACTCCAGTGGCTCTAAAATCGCACAAGAGAAAGCATTCCAGTGTGAAGCCATTTTGTTGCAAACTTTGTAATTATCGTTGCAAGTATCAATCTGGCCTCCGATATCACATGAAGACACACACCAATATGAAACCTTTTGAATGTGGAAGGTGTGCGTATTCGTGCTACACAAAGACGGAACTAAAGATGCATATGAGGAAGCATACCGGTGAAATGAATGTTTGTGATTTGTGCGGTTTTCAATGTAAAACCCCCAAAACAATGAAAAGACACAAGTTGAGTCATAACACTGTCGAACCTCAAATGTAAATAAAATGTGACCTTCGATTTTAGAAATCTCATATTTCAACCTAGATTTATATTTTATTCAATGAAATCTTACATTGGAACAATACACAATTTTGAGTGCTTGATTACTTTTTGATTTTTAAGGTGTTGAAAAACATTTTTAAATAATGTTTTATCATTTCTCTAGTACCTTAATATTGATCGGAAAATAAAATTAATTGTAAATCTGATTTTTTTTTCCATATTGCATTGTCATATACAGTCTGTTCTTTTTGAAGGAAGATTTACTGACTGGAGATGTTTAGATAAGTAAACCGCATGTCAATGTGATGACACTACAAACACAATACTGATGGATTTAAGTAAGGCGTGCATGGAAGCTTTAATTCATCGGCCGATAGTGGAATCGGCGCGCTTGAAGCGATTGATTCATCGGCCGATCGGTTCTTACGCGCATGGAAGCTTATAGAATTGTACGATTGGAAATAACACGGCGGTCAACATTCATATATTTTTTAAATACAATATGAGGCGGTTTTCATCTTAACACGCTTGACATAAATTATAATATATATATGATAATTTATAATATTCAAATAATTTATTACGACATTTGGTAGCAGCCAATGAAGCAAAGAATTCATAAGTTTTAATATATGACTGTATTTTTTAATATAAAATGATAGTATTGTAAGCTAATAATTGATGTATGGAGATGATAATTGTTATATTCAATATTTTTATACATATATTTGAAAAAATAAAAAAATATATATTATTAGGAATATGGAAATAAATAAAATATATGATTAGGAATATTTTGTAGGAGCATGTGTTTGTGCTCTTGTCCTCAAAATGCGTAAAAAGAAACGTCAAAAAAGTACTGGGTGTATCCGCTAATAAGTGCTATATTACTGAAAGGACAATTTGCCCGGTCCTACGAAGATTTAAGATCACACCCTGAGAAGTTATTAACTACACCAGAATGTCAGTCAATAGTGTCGATATGTTAATGTACTTCTCGATCTACTGCACTCGGACGATTAAATTATCGGTGAGCATGCGCCATGCGCGCCCTCATACAACAGGATTGGTTACAAAAAATCAGCCAGTTTTTTGTGTCTTGTCACAGATTTTTAAATCGGTCGATTCTGTTAGCTTTCATGCGCGCTCTTACATGTAATTCGTATGTTGTAGCTCACCGATAATTAATCGGCCGATGAAATTAGCTTCCATGCGCGCCTACCTTTAGATGGTTTGGTAGCAGAGTTGCTAGTGCGTTGGATTAGCATCTATCTATTTGAGTCTCCATAGACTGAGATGGGCCGAACATCTGAGAGATTAATGGAAAGATGGCATAATTCAGGTTAACATGGGAAGTTGAAAGGAAGGAAGCAATACAACTGCTCCAGATGATGGCCGAGGATAGAGGGCAGGAGGAAGATCGCGATCCACTTCCACGCCGGTGATGTTATAGGACCCATTGGTCCTGTTCAACCCCGGACGCAGCCGCATGTCGGACAACACAAATATCCCCTATCAAGCGAGTACAACCACTACCCCTAAGAGTCCGACCACATTCGTGGAGACCCGTGAATCATAGCAGGGGTTACCCTCCCAGCAGCTCCACGAACAACAGACTGCCACAGGGAGCCTTCGCCACGCCCGTAGTACTTTCAGTTCTTCGATTTCCACACCAGGCGCTGCGTCGGCTGCACCTGTCTCATCATCAACTCGGGTTCCGCCGAGTGGGTCGTGCCGACCAATTTCTCTCTACGATGGCACCATATGGAGCCCTGGCCTCCAACTTATCCTATCCTCTGCCGACATCTTCCAACAAACCACCCAAAGAAGCTGCTTAGCATCCCTACTCACTTTTTCCTCCCATCTTAGCCTGGGTCTTGCAACTCCTCTCCACCTGGGTATCCATTCATTAATCTTTTAGGGAAACGTGAATCAGGCATTCGATGTACATTTACATGTCTAGCCCATCTCAATCTGTATAACAAATTACGATTAAAACAGTTTTATTAAACGTGGCAGTAACTTCAATAATCTTCACCCTCAACCCGATCAATTTAATCTGTCTCTACAAGGACTAAAGCATATAACTTTACTTAATGCAACTAAAAGCATCGGTTAGTGAAATTATCCTATTATATTCTTCCAGTTCTTTTCCCAGTTTCCTTAACATATCATAAACCTGATCAATGTTATCTTCATGGAATAATATGAAAAATGTTTATATAATTTAGTGAAGCATTATAATTGGCTTACTAATTTATTAATCATGTAACTGTATTATGATGTATTTTGTTAAAAAGCTGTTATGTTGTCAAATAAAATAAAAATAACCTCTTCTCAATCAAAAAAGAAATTCATTTAAATTAAAATCGCTCAAATATTGCTTCTCTGGGCTAGAAACACTGGTTAGTTGGAAGATATTACCATATGGCAATAAACTCGCAGGGTGCAAGAAAGTTTTTTTTAATTCTTCTGATACAAAACATGTTCATCATTTTTATAAAAAACATTGATATATGTAACTTAGCGAGCTCTGACTTTATATTGAACTTCAAACAATAGTATTTAGTTTAAAGTGGATTATTCATGTCTCTTGCCAACATCCTCTATAGGCCCATCACCACCAGGACAGAAGGGGTATAAACTTGAAAAAGTGACGTCACACACTTTACCTGAGTAGTCTTAACACTACAGTGCTCGCGCGGGTGACATATGTCACCCACTGTGTAAAATTGATATACAGTTTCTGAACCCACTGCGATACAGTGCTGTTCTTTTCGGTATTCCTCAAGTATGAAACATACTTCCTGTCAGTAACACGACAGTCATCACAGAGCATTTACAGCTGCGCAGTACAGCTACAAAGTTCCTGGGTGACGTATGTCACCCGCGCGAGCTCTCGAGATAAAATCTGAAAATAAATAAAATCTGATCCTGAACAAGATTGTGATGACCCGGATCAAGAAAGTAATGACTCTGATGACTACAAAGTTCCCTTATGAAGGTTAGCATCATATCAATCTCGCAATTAAACAAAATGGAGTAAATTTAGAACCAGAGCTCACAACATGCTGACACGACCTCTAGTTCTAGGTATTGCCCGAGAAGCTAAAAATTGTCTCCAATCTTTTATAACTTTTTCAATATTCTCGTCGAATGCACAATTATTTATATTGATATAATCAAAGAAAGATATCAGAGACAAGGAGATGCAGATCCAACATTTTCACAGAAGAGGTATGCAGGTTTGCAGCTAGAAGGTCCATTTCGGCAATCCAATCAAATGTGCCATCAATATGATGTAACGCGTAATAGCTGTCGATGGTTGCTTACATTATTTTATAATTTCGTGAATATGGCTGGTATAAATTGTATGGTTATATACCAATTGAACAATTCGCTAGTAAAGTGCATTCATCCCAAATATTTTACAATACGTCGGATTTGAACTTGTAAAACCTCTCATTACACGATGGTTAAATTTATACCCAGGGGTAAAAAATTAAAAGTCAGGCTTCTTCTGGAACTACAAAAATATCCAAAAGTACACAAATGCTGTTTCAAGGTGGAAAAGGACGAGGTGACTTTGCAGTAGAGCCCAAGATCTGAGCGCTCGGAAACACTGCGGCAAGTGTAATATGCGTGTTTTCCCAGACCCACCATGTGGTAGTCTGTCCCGAACGCGATGATATTATGATTGAATAGTAAAGATATATACATAATCATTACAATGAAACGATTCCTTTGATAATTTATAATGTTCATATAGTTCAAAACCTGTGTTGATCTCAACAAGTCCAAAATATGTTATGTAAGTTTATTGTTTTGTTCATAATTAAATTATATAAAGAAACTTTATGTTTACTTTTAAGTATATGATTAAAAATAAAGCTGATTTTTAATATTACTACATGTTTTGCTGATTTTCGTTAAATAAAATATCAAAAATTGCTAATTGTAATGGGTGACACATGTGCCCCGCGCGAGCACCCAAGGAGTACTTGAAGGCGCGAGTACTCTAGTGTTAAGGATACATGATCAATGGATGGGTCGATGGTAGAAAGGTTAGCGCGCTGGGCTAGTAATCCAGTGGTCGCGAGTTCGAATCATGCCTCGATCGATTTCGTTCACCTATATAGCACAAGCATTTATATGCTTATTTTAGGGAACGTAGGAAGATGTATATGTACTTGTTTAACAAGGACATATTCATTTAAAAAAAATGTATACAAACATTCTCCATTTTAAATACAATATTTAGCATATACACGCATTGCTCTGTTTTAAAATTGGATTTCTTCTTCTTCCTTTTCATAGATCCGAAGATCTGTTTGTACCGCTATTCTGTCTCCTGCGATGTGGACTGCCAACTGTCTCACCATCTCTTTGGAGGTCTTCCTGGTGGTCTTCTTCCAGCTGGGTTCTCCTGGAGAGCGATACGTGGGAGTCTATTTTCAGCCATTCTGTTTACATGTGAGCTCCAATATCGCCTCCGCTGTCTTCCCCATCTGACGATGTCCTCCGTACTACACTTTTTTCTTATTTCGGTATTTCGAATTCGGTCTCGAGTGTTTCCGGTTATACATCGCAATGTCCTCATCTCTGATGTTCTCAGAAGAGATTTTGTTCTCGTTGTGTCTGCTCTGGTCTCTACTCCGTAGGTGGCAATGGGTCTTACACATGTTTTATATATTCGGACTTTGCTTTCGATATTCATGTGTTTATTCCTCCATATACTTTCCTTTAGACATCCTGATATTGCAGCTGCTTTATTTACTTGTCTTAATGTTTCGTCGTATAGACTACCGCTGCTAGTCTATTCCCAGGTATTTAAAGTCCATCGCTTGCTCTATTATGTTATTTTCTACGACTAATTTGCATCTCAACGGGTTCTTGCTTATCGTGAGACTCTTTGTTTTGTCTGTAGATATCATCATATTATATTTAAGTGATGTATGATTTAGTTTGTATAGCATCCTTTGAAGGTCATCTTCTGATTCTGCGATAAGTACCGCATCGTCGGCGTAGCATACTATACTGACTCTTTTACCTCCCATTCGGTACCCAAGGTTTAGGTCTACAACTTCTTCGATCAGTTTGTCCATTATTAAGTTGAATAGGAATGGACTTAGACTATCGCCTTGTCTTATTCCGATTGGAGTTGGGACTGGATTGGTGAGGTCGCCCTGTGTTTTTATTCTAGTAAAGCTGTCGGTATTCAATCCTTGGATTATTTTTACTATGTTGGAGGGAGTATTCTTTGCATTGAGTATTTCTATTATGTCCTCCAGTCTGACTCTGTCAAACGCCTTGGTGAGGTCGACGAAGCACATATATGCAGCCTTATTATATTCTATTGATTTTTCAGCGATCTGTCGAACGACAAAAATAGCATCTGATGTTGATCGATTCTTCCTAAAGCCCTGCTGTTCGTCTCTATTTGTGAGGTGTCTCTCTAGTTTGGTTCTAATTATGCTCGTCGTGAGTTTTAATACTGAGCTTAAGAGACAGATACCTCGGTAATTAGACGGGTTTGCCTTGTCCCCTTTTTTGAAGATTGGTATGGTGATGCTTGTATGCCATTCTGTTGGGATATCTGCATAGTCAAATATTTTTGAGATTAGCTGATAAAGTTCGTGATGCAGTCTGTCACCTGAGTACTTTAATAGTTCATTTGATATATCATCAAGACCAGGTGCCTTTCGGTTTTTCAGATTTTTGACTGCTTTCTTCACATCTAGCTCTTCAATATTTTCCTTGGTGGTGAGTGCTGTTTCTGTTATTTGTTTATGATTGGTTGTGCTGTAGAGGTGTTGAAAATAATTTTCCCATTCCGATGGAGTGATTTTTGTCGTTTGGTTGTACTCGTTTACAGGCTTCTTTTTATTTCGTAGCATTTTCCAGATTTTCCTCTGTGCT
This sequence comes from Molanna angustata, assembly GCA_963576475.1. Classification (NCBI taxonomy): domain Eukaryota; kingdom Metazoa; phylum Arthropoda; class Insecta; order Trichoptera; family Molannidae; genus Molanna; species Molanna angustata. The sequence continues at coordinate 21,657,679 of OY754983.1, read as the reverse complement.
CCGTATAAATTATGCTCCATATCCTTTGTGAATTTAAGCCAGTATTCCTTCTTAATCTTATTTATCTCCGAGTTTACTCTGTTTCTTACTCTGACGTATTTTGCGTACTCCTCTGGGGATGGGGAACTTCTGTATGTTAGGTAGCTCTGTCTCTTTTCCCTTGCCAATTCTTTCACCTCATTTGTAAACCATGGTTTTGTTTGTTTCTCTCCGTTGATGTTAACTTTGCGTTTTCCTAATGCTTCATTCGCAGCGTCAGTTATGTTGGTCTTCACCTTATCCCATGCTAGATCTATATTATCTGTATCGTCTATTGGATTCATATATGAAGATGTTGCTTTGAACAGGATTTTATGCTACCCACATTGATTTTATTATTCTGTTATATTATGAATAATGGCTGTCACTTTTTGTAATGATTATTTGGTGCATAAACAATGGAACTGCGTACCTCTCATTGATAATCCGAGTGAAACATATATTTCAAAAGATGCACAATCACTCATTTCACTATTTGCACACAGTCTAAACTTAATACGCACAGTTTTTAATCGAAAAATAAATTTTTATACCGGAACGAAAAATACACGACCAGTTTAGTTGATAGTTATTGACATACATCAACAATTGTTACATATATTATTGACAATTGACAATACAATTGTTGACACCAGAATTATAAGGTACAGAAGCCGCGTGTAGTGCAAATTTCGAATTCAATGTATGAGAAGTGTTTTTTTACATCTGTGTGTGTGAGGTGGTAGATCGTTAGGTGTACGTATTATGTAGGTGTGCGTATCGGTAGGTGTACGTATACGGCTGGGCGAGTGAAACTCGGGCTTTCACCTAAGCTTTTGTTGTCATACTTTCATTGCGCTGACTAGGTATCTGTATCATATATAATCTAACGTTGACACATTCATTTAATTTTGGAGTCTACATACTTCGAGTAGTCACTTTGTTCCTGACATTTTGAATGTTTTTAACACTATATAATTCATAAATTTCACCTTAACTTCAATAATAATTATCAACAGTCACTTAAACAACATAGTTTTGATACGCTCAAATGTAGGAGAGTCTTACACGACCAATCGCCGCTGCATAAAATTTTGAACAATTCCATAGACTCGCCTGAACTTGTCAACCTAGTAGGTATCCATGTTCCAGGTAGAATGGTTCGCAGACCTTCATTTACTTCATGTTCCGACAAGTAGAATAAATATCAGGAATAATGCCACAATTACACGCATAAGCAGTCAATATAACAATACATTCTCAGCTGAGATAGACATATTCAACGTGAAATATTATAGATTTAGACATGATGTTCTGAAGGTGATGCGCAACTAATATCCCTCTATCCTGTCCTACTAGTCTCTCTTCTCTCCTTTCTCTTCCCTTCCCTAGTTGTGTATATGAATGTATATGTGTGCGTGTATGTGTGTATGAATTATTTTTGGCTTGTAAACTGTTATTTATTTTTATATTATGTTGATGGAATGCTTTTTTTAGCTCTAACACTGTAAAAATAATATTGTATCATTAAACTGTAAATGAGCTGTAGCTTCCCAAAGAAAATAAATAAATAAAATAAACACTAAGTTCCGATGACAGTTTGTTAAATATACGTGGTGCAATATAAAAAAAAAATATGTTGTCGTGTATTTTTTTTATAAATCCTTCTAGAGGCTTCTTCACGTCAGCTTGATATGTAGCTCATTGTGAATGATTGGCTTCTAGAGGTCTTCCCATAGTCCAATCTCTCGAATGAATCTTAAGATCTTCAGTGGACTGGCTTCTCTGATTTGTGTTTCATCAGCGATGTGAGAGCCAAATATTCTGGCTCTTGTTTGCATCAGTGGTTCACAGTCCATGAGCAGGTGTAGCGGAGTTTCATGTTGGTCTAGGCAGAATCTGCATAGATGCATGTCTGCTAAGTTCATTATGCATAGGTGTTTATTTAATCTACAATGTCCAGTCAGTGTTCTGATTAGAATTCTTATATTTTCTCTGTTAAGAGTAAGAATTTGTTTAGATCTTTTAGCTGAGAAGCCTGAGATAATTGATTTTGCATGCTTTTGTCCTGATATGTTAAGCCAGTTTTGTTTAGCTTATTATTATGAATTAAAAAGCATCTATATAATTTTATTTTTGTTAAATTTCAGAAAGCACCGAGATGTGTAGTGGCAGAGCGCTGGGTTAGTAATGCAGTGGTTACGAGTTTGAATCCTGCCACAACCAATTTCGTTCACCAATAGCACAAGCATTTATGCTTAATTTAGGGAATGTATGAGGATATATCGTCTGCTGACAGGAAAAAGTCACTAACTGCAACAAACATGTTTTCGAGATAATGGCTTTCAAAGTTTTTCGGCAATATTAACTCTCATAACTTCTTTAATTGTTTATAGATTGTCATGAATTTTTCAACATATATAAAAAGTAGCCTAATCTAACTATATTTGATGTTCAAATTTGACAAAAACTCATAGGGAATGAAAAAAACACAAAATTGCATATAATGAGATTTTCCTGACGGCTCATCTGCCATATTGCGTGAGATTGTATGTAATATTTCTATGTGGCAAAACTCATTATAATGCCTTCATAAAAATATTCAAATTTTAATCACTTCTTTGCAATCTGCACAAGTGGCGAGTTTATTGCCATTTTGCAATTTCTTCCAAACTTTTTGTATTCTTCTAATATTCTAATTTTATTAGTACCTATCATGAATATTTCAGATGTTTCAAATGAAAGGTACATACCTATTGTGCCCAGGACCTCTAAATTTTTTTCTTGACTTTAAAATTAAATTAATAGAAATTTAGGTATTTACTCACATTTTCAGAAGATATTCAGATCAACTTCTATTTTCTGTCTTATATATTTTTTTTATGAATTAACCAATATTAAACCTGGGTTTGTTCTAAATCATATTATGAATTCTAAACCTTAAATACCATCAACATCAACAATACATGTAAAAATATAGTTTTTTTATGTTCGTTTAACAAGTAGGTACATTTATGCATCCTCATAATACCCAAATTAAAGCATAAACTTGTGCTGTAAATGAACAGTGTCAGGCAAACACCTTCTCTCTCTCCTGTATTTACTGATACCTAAGAGATATTGTACCAGAAATGCAGTTTTTCTGGTAGGTAGGTATATCACTACAATATAAATATTATTTATGCTGGTTCGACCATACGAACGAAATTCTGAAAGAAAGAAATCTAAGAAACTTGTAAAAATATGAACATGTAATAATGATGTATGAATATTGATGAGGCGATGTATGTGTTCCAGGATATAAAAATATAGTGTTTGGTTCTCTCTGCCTACCCCGTTAGGGACATGCATGGGTTGATGTATGAGAATAACAGACTAAAATGTTGAGATGATGTATCAATATAAATAAGGCGATTAATGCAATCCGGGATAGAAAACAATGGCGTTCTTTTCTCTCTGCCTACCCAGTTAGGATGTGATGCTATGTATTTATCGAAAAGTAATTTTTTTAGTTAATGTGTTAAAATTTTCGAATGTTGGTAGTTAAATACAAAAATATGTAAAAAAAGACTTCATTACAACGATAATGACTTTTTCCAGACGGCATAATTGAAAAAAATGCAGATAATGAATATTTTTCCGAAAAATCTCCGCAACGGGACCTGATATGAAGATAATTTTTTTTCCAGATGTAAAGTGTGTTTTGGTGAATATGATAGCATAGTTAACTCAATTTTGCCAAAATAGGCAGTTAGTGACTTTTTCCTGTCAGCAGACGATATATGTAATTGTTACAAGGACATATTCATTATTTTAAAAAAAATATATAAATTGTACAAAGTATTGGAAAAGACTTTACCCCACACCAACTTGGAACTAGGCTCAATATTTAAACAGAAGAAAGTGCTCCAGTTTTTTCAGTGAATTGATACAATGTTTAGGCAGACACTTATGGCCTTTGGCAAAAGTGATACTAAAACATAAACTGTCATAAAAATTATATCTTGATATTTTTCAAAAAAAAATATTTATTTCAACTTGTTGATGGAACTCATGGTCATTTAAATGGTGAAAAATGTTATTGAAATATTATAATGTATGTCTTCTTCTATCCATCCCGTCAATAATGAAGTTCTGTAATTTTGTTGCATTTGTACATTTCATTTTCCTTAGTGACTAATCTGCTCCATGTAACTGAAATATAAAAATAACAATATAAATATTGTATTGTATTGTATCCTTCGAAACAAACCACTCAGAGTTTTCACCAATTTTAAACAAAAAATTACAGACTAAGGACAAGGTGAATATTGCAGCCTTCAAATTGTTCTGCCATGGTTATAGTGCCCTTCTATCTGACATTACTGCTGAATAAGAAATTATAAATTCCAGAGTGTCCTTGGTCAACTACATATAGTCACAGGCTTGAAGTAATCTCGCGACAATCCATGTCTGTGAATATTATTTTTACCGATGGCGATTGTCATTTTTTCCACTATTATGCTGAGACTACGAGTCTAGAGGCATCTAGAGCTACTCATCATACCAGCATTCTGTCATTCTTACTAGTGTTCGGTGAAGGGCCGTTTCAGCCCCATATGTGGAGTGGATGGAGGTGGATGTAGCTAGGTACAAGGTGAACCTGGACAGACAAAAAATGCTAGAGGCTGACTAGAACATGTCGCACCTACTGAATCGCTCGCTTACGGAAGGAGGATGCTCTGAGGAAGATCTATGGCGAGCAAATGAAAATGCAACTATGGCTGGAAATTACTGGAGCGGCACAATTATAGGTAGACGATTTTGAATAATGAAGCAAAGGAAAATAATGTGTGTTAATTAAAATCTCTTTCAATTAGAAGTATATCAGTTGTATGAAAAGATTTTTCAATGAGGTAATTCTTCGTTTCTCTCTCTAAACTACCTCCTTTCAGGGACTGTATATATGCGGTGGCAGTCATAGATAACGGTACACAAATAGAATTATACAACGCCAATTAAATGATTTATTTTTATTAGTAAATATGACAATGCAAAAATCAATACGGGGAGATTTCTACTATCATAAGTTTTCAATAATTCCACATTTTACAGAATTTTGTCGAAAATGCAAAAGTTTTTCTGACAAACTATATATCTCAAAAGAGACGAAGATGGAATATATATTATTAATAACATTTGTAACTATGCTGTATAGTGTGTTGAGATTCTCTTTGAGTAACACTAAAAATATTTTATTTTATTTGGGAAGCATGTGATTCATATTAACTAAACCAACATAGTTAACTAGTCTCTTTCTATGGCTCTGAAATAAAAATCTGGTCAGAGATTGGATTTATGACAGGTACATTAGGACCTGGTTAATCTATTTTTTGTGAGCCCATATGTTTGTTGAGGTAATGATTTTGAGTGCAGAAAGTTGAGATTGTGTATATATTTAGTGTGGAATGGGTACAATCACCTGGTTTATAATTGCATACAATTGCCACTAAAAATTGTACACTGCTAGCTCTAGAACAGGATTTCCTAGTTGGGCAGCAGTAATCGACTTATTGTTGTCAATATAAATAGGGTGTGATAAAAAGTAAATAAAATAAATAAATAGGGGAACTGGGAAATCAAGCAGAGTTTATAACCTGTCATCAGCTGGTTTATATGATGTGATCACTTCAAACACTCGGCAACAATCATTAATTATTCCATTTTATTAAGATTCTTACTAACCCAAATAAAGAAAATTATAAATAATATGTTGAATGGTAAATTCCAAACTCTTGAAAATAAGCTGAAAAGACCATCACCATCTATGGAATGACTATGAAACCTTTTTTAATAATATGAAAGTCTTCTATATACATCCATCTCATAATAATGAAGCTCTATACATATGTTGATAAAACTGGGCAGAGGAAACCAACAGCGGGTCTGCCAAGAAGAATAGAAATGAATTGGGCAGCTTTTGGCAAACTTAAGACACATCCTAGAAAATAAAGAGATTCTGATCTGTCTGAAAAAAAAAACTTATGAATCATGTATACTGCCAGTGACTACATATCGCTTGTTTGTGAGAAAAACGACATAAGTCAAAAAAATCCGATTTTTGAGTTCATAATGCAGAAATATTGTGTTTATCAATATTACAGTGAAACGACACATGTGCTGTTTCTCTCGCACTTATACAGTTATTGTACAGAGAATTGCAGATGACATTAATATTGATAAACACAAGATTTCTTCAATATTAGCTCAAAAATCGTATTTTTGACTTATGTCGTTGTTCTCGCAACCGAGCGTTGTGCATTGGAGACCATGGCCCTTACAAAAAGAAATGAAGAAAAGCTCAAATGCTCACAGCGATCCATGGAAAGATCCATGATTGGTATTAAGCCTGAGAGATATAATAAGAAATGAGGAAATTAGGAAAAGAACCAGAGTGGCGGATGTCATGGATTACGTAGCAAGATTGAAGTGGCAGCGGGCGGGCCATATTGCAAGACAAGACACCACAAAATGGACCCCTAAAATATTAAGATGACCTTGGGAAAATAAGAGAGGCGTTGGAAGACCTCAAAAAGAGATGGAAAGACATAGCCGCTGTGGGGGGTAAAATTGGCTGCAAGCAGCAACCGACAGAAGGAAATGGAGGAGGTCTTTATCCAACAGTGGAGGACAGAGGACTGTAGAAGAAGATACTTATGTTGTATTTGTGTATTTCACTTTATATTTTTCTTAGTAAAACACATTGGTATGAGTATGTAAACAAGCTATGAGACATCTATGAGACAGCATTGTCATCTTATGTAATGTATAAGGATCGTGGCTTTCATTTTTTACGAATCAATTTATAAAAGATGGTGTTAGAAAAAGTTGCACTGTCATTCTAAAGATGGTGCTGTCAGCTTATTTCAACCCCAAAATGAATACTCACAGCCTCTGCTATATTTATCCATTGGCAAGCCTTCTTCAAGGGATCATTATTAGATACAGGAGTGTCCCAGTTCCAAAGCATCATGTTAGAGGGTTGCCCCATAATTTTCCATGTTCTGGGGGCATCTACAACTAAAGGTGTTCTTCCCTCGGTTACCACGGATAGACAGTAACCCTCGGGGAGTTTCAAAGGTGCCCCATTCAATGGATGACCTCTAAAGGACACAGTTGCACCTGTAAAATAAGGATGATGTAAACATCTAGGTGGGTCTGGATAAGTAATCTAATAATACGATCGAAGATTAATGAGAAAACGTTGGCATGTTCAGTAAGTAATTTTTTTTAGTGAAAATAAAATTTTTTAAACCATAGCCATTCACATGAACATGAAATTTTTCAGTGTTTTCAAACTGGATTTGTGAGACGATTCTCATGGTAAGATGTTCCATAAATATTGACACAGCTAATTGTGGGGAAACAAATACCGTACTTCATTGTCTATGCCTAATTAATGAAATACCACACTTGTCACACTAGGCTGAATTCACAATGAATGACGAGTGTACTTAGAGGCGCTCTAAGTTGTTCATAATATCCAGAAACAGACGCTCGAAAAACACTGTCAAGTTCAGATAGAACGTCTAGCCTCTCATGGACTCTCGCTTCGATCTAGAGAAGAGAGAACCCTCGCCATCCCATCACATGCCACGGCCTTCTATTCATCATCCTTTACTGTCCACGCTGCCCGGATATGGAACAACTTGGCCCTTGACATTAGAACTGCACCAACGCTAGCAACCTTCAAAACTAGATTAAAGCACACGCTCCTACTTTCTATTTCTTAACCTACATACTTCCCATTTATTTCTCTATTCTTGTAGTTAGTCATATCTCCTCTCCTTTTTTTCCCTTCCCTCCAATAGTGTAACATAGTATAACAGGTTTCATCTAAGATTTGTTTAATTGTCATTGGTGTACATATTTTTTTCCTTCTTACTTTTTTGTGTATAAATGTAATATGTATATAGTTTATTGTAGGTTTTCTCTTTTTGTACATGTACAATTTTCACCCATAATTGTTACAGATGGTTGTCTGGAAGAAATTGCCACTAGGCAATAAGTCCGCCATTTGTACTAGCAAATAAGTTATGTACAATAAAGTGTTAAAATAAATAAATAAATAACGTTGAGTATATGTTCCAAACACTTTGTATAATCGTCGGTTAAAAAACGCTCCGACAGTTATAGTATCTGTTGACATCTATTTTATCAATTAACATCATTTATGATGACAATATGCATTCACAAAGAGGTGAATTTATAAAAATATCATTCAAAAATGTCCAATAAAAGGTCAGTAACAAACAATTACAATTTGTCAGCCTTCGTGGCTCAGTTGGTTAGGTATCTGACTGCCGATCCAAAGGTCCTGGGTTTGACTCCCGGTGGGGATACAGTTTTTAATTGTGGTTTCAGCCTGGATCTGTGAGATGATTAATATCGTAAGTCTCCAGAATGTGGCAACTTGTTATTGGGTTCATGTTAAATAAATATTTTGACATAAGTACATGTTAGTTGCCCGAGGACAATAAAAATAAAATAAAACACATGGTTTACAAGTGTTTGTCTTTGTTTTTATGAATATGTATATTTACATATCTTTGGTGTGCCTGTGTTTCTAAAAAATAATTATTGTGTGAAAATGTAAACTTGAATTCAACACGTATTATCAGGAACAGTTTGCGTTGCTAGGACACGTGCCTTGAATTCAACACGAGTTTTTTAAGTGCATTAGCGCAACAAACTAGTGCCTAATTCGAGGCAGTACTTGCCTCCTAATCAACACGGAAAGGTAAATATGCATCCCGGGACCTTCGGATCAGCAGTCAGATACCTAACCAACTGAGCCACGAAGGCCGACAAATATGTTACTTAAGCATTAAATTGAATCGAGTTCGCATAAAATTGAATCATTTATTCTGAGACCGGCTTCGCTGAATTTTGGTTAAGCACATTTTGTATGAAAGTTAATCGGGACAAATTACATATGCGTTATTCATCTACCTGTAGTATTTATGTATTCACTAGCACTACTTCAAACATTACAGCAGATACATAGCTAACACAAAACGGATCAACCATATGTCATGAATAAATAAATGTTACACAGTAAAATAATATTACAGGTACATACTTTCATCGGAAGACTTTTTAATGTATGATTCAAAATATTGTGTGACATTAGCTTCTCCATTTCCTTCGATTTTACATGGCAAATAATGAATATCGCCGAGAGTTCTACCTTCACCATTAGAAAAATTATTTTCAATCGTAACTGACATACTAAATGTTTTATTTTTTTTTTAAACGAAATTACAATCGAATTCCAGACTTCGTTTGACAGATGTCATATATTAGTGGTTTCCCGCCTTCAGCATGCCGTTTCTTCTTATTTTTTTTAATCATTTAGCTTTTTTTCAAACGTTTTCTGACTTATTTAATTTTTGGAATTTATTATATTATAATTTTTTTATTATTTGGAGCATGATGAAACTATCTCTCAGCTGGAAAGTTACATCGGAGATAGTGTCCGCATATCCACACCACAGCAAAATACAGTGCAGGCTATCTAGGAGCCCGAGTAAATGAAAAGTGATGCCCCTGACGACACGGGAAATCCCTCGTGGTTCTCTCTGCGAGCACTCACGTATCTTGCCAATGAACCGAGCACTGCACCCTGCCGTGACGCTTCTCCCCTGTTGAAGGCGTCATTCTGGTTCCATGGTACCTACTGGCAGAGTCCATGTGGAAACATGTAATGTCACATAGATCTCCGGCGTTTTCAAAAATACGACCGTCACAGAGACGAGCATACATACATAGACTATTTTTTCACCTTTACGCCAATTACAATGCGACACATGGGCGCTCGCAGGCTGGATTGATTGAAATTAGTCAAATATTGTTACTTTTATTTTACATAATTTTGTGTTAGCATAAAGAAAGTATGGAAAAACAGAACCGGTGTGACGTGAACGTCAAGCGTTCAGTCCCCGCGCCTCATTGCTCGGGCCGATCATTCTTTCCTTGGCGTCTGCATTAAAAATTTTCTGCGGGCGCCCATGGTGCGAAACCTGTTCGTTATTTTATTTAATATATTTTTTATTTTATTCAATATATTTTTTGAATTGCTGAATGCCCCAGAAGAAGACGTCTGCTTCGGCAGGTAAAGCATTTAACAAAACAGACATTCGTAGTATATAACAGTGTTGCGAGCAACCACGTCTGTACGATCAGCATGTAAATAAAATAAGTGGTGTCCTCTACCTCTCACGCAGTTCAGGGGAGCGTAGAGGCCTAGGTGCTCAAGCAAAATTGGGCAGTCAATAATATAATTCATAACTTTATACCCCACCAGAAGTAACGAATTATCTCGCTTTTTTCGAGACTCTGGTAGGCATAGGCCCCAAGGAGATCAAGGTGATGCATGTAAGTATGGTACACTCCATACGTATGCATGTGAAGGTACCTTAAAATGTTTTTCTGGATCTGTTCCAGCATTTCGGAGTATTTTCTCCGGCATAGTGCCCAAAAAACACTACCATCCTCCAGTTTGGTACGCATATACTCTTTAACCCCTCCGGATTCGAAAAATATTTTCCCAGGCGAAAAATCAGGCCTAGCAACTGTCCACATCTGGATGTCAGGTTGGTGATGTGGTCAGCGACCATCCATCAAATAGTCGCCTAAGTTGAGGCTCCCAGCTAGCCTGCCATCCATGGGTGACGCTCTTGAGCGTAGCGCAGGAAGAGAAGAAGCCACGTGGAAGACAGTTGCCTGCCTAGGGATGGAATGTCGATGTACCCTGGGGCTGCACCTTCTAGTCCGCGTCTGTTCGTGCTCGCGTGTGTTTGTCAGTTTAGAAATTTCTCAGCATATTTGTAAGTTTTCGTTGTTTGCTGTGTTTTTTTATTTTATTTATTTTTTGCCATAAATAAAGCGCCGTACTAAACAAAATTTCGGTATTACTTACCTTCATTTTTCTTCCCCCACAGTGGCTTTGAAGTTTACTTGTGAAAGGCGACAGGTTTCACCAAACATGTTGATTTTTAACAGTTAAAAATAATACGTGACACAAATAAATTTGTCTATGACTTATTATACCTTTGTGATTTGTAATGTCAAAAATAGTAATATCCCTAAAGAATAAAAATGAAGAAGTTATACATATACATAGTTTTCCGCGAGAATTATGTTTAATTAGTTGTCTTTTGCAAGTTTCATGGAGTCTAAACTAAGATATTCAAAAGTTTATTATAACTTTGGTTTTGTTTTATGTCAGCAGACACATATACGATTGTATTCAATTCATGTCATATTTTCACAATAACTAAACTACACGATTAAAATAATCCTTGTTTATTAAACTGGTGAACTATAAATGTATTTGTTGGAGTGAAAATAACGCTTTATCAAGTAGATAATAGGAGAAGATGTTTCAAGTGGTTGTTAGCAAAAATACATTTAAATGTGAAAATAGGTTAGTAGGTGAAAATGCAGTTTTTAACATTTCATATTATATGTATTTACTAAGTTATAAATCCTGCTCGTACTGCGTCAATTCGTTTGAATATCATGACATGTTTAATTGTAATGCAGAATCGCTGTGGCATAGTGGAATAATTTAAAGCCTCGGTTCAATTCCCAGCAATGAAAAAAATATCAAAAAGATATTTTTATATTAGAACGGCACTACAATAAACAAAGGGAACAGAAATATAGTTGGCTAGTGTACGATGAAGAAAGTGGAGGTGCTTTTTGTAGACTGTGCCAATTTTTTTATGAAAAATGAGCCAAAAGTTTTGCAGAAGACAGGTGGGGTGTTCATCACAGTTCCATTCAAATCATTTAAGAAGGCTTTAGGAAAGGACGGCAAATTACAGAAGCATGAGCATTCATCAGATTATAGTAAAAGTGTAGATATGGAAAATCTCAGAAGGCAGGCCATGAAAAAACCCATTCATGCTCAAATTATTCAACAGAGTGATAGTGAAAAAGAATTAACTAAGAATTAATTAAGAACGTAGGAAGATGTTTATAAACTGAAACTTACTTGTCTTACTTAAAAAAAAATTAAATAGAAGGGGCCTAATGAAGGAAGAAATAGCTCACACTACTAAATATGAAAGTTTGATTGAAAATATTCTTGACAAAATGGATGGTGAATTTCAAACATGGAGAAAAGCGCTAAGAGATCGGTCTTGTTATAGCAGTAAGGAAACAGCTTGTGAATTACTAGAATGTATGGGTGAAGTTTTGAGAGATGAGTTGAAAAAAAACATTAAAAAACAATAAGTTCTCCATTTTAGCTGATGAAAGTACTTCTTTAAGAAATGAAATGGAGCTAAGTATGATGTTAAGAGTAATGGAAGATAAAGTCCCTGTGGAAAAGTTCTTGGCAATTGTCAAAATCACCGATGGAAAGGCAGAAACTATTGCAAATGCTATCGACAAGGAACTGACTGCTCTTAATTTACATTATGGCGAAATTATTGCTTTTGGATTTGATGGCGCTTCAAATATGGCTGGAAATGTTGGTGGTGTGAGAAAAAAAGCTATCAGAAAAGGCAAACAAGGAAGTCCTTTACATACACTGTAGAGCACACATAATGGCTCTGGCAGCAGCTTCCTGCAGGAATAAAAATACAAAGGTTAAAAGGTTTTTTCATGTTTTAAAAGACATATAAAAGCTTTTTAGCAAGTCGCCTAAAAAAGAGATTATTTTTTTTATGAGAATATTACATAAGTAAGGTGCAGACCTTGCATCGCTGGCAGGGGGCATCTTACTGGAAATCAGAAACGAGAGTTTCATAGTCACCTGCAACGTGATGAATGAACTTCTCAGTGCACTTTCATACCTCAGCAATGTTTTGCAAAAGAAAGACTTGTCTCGCCAAAGTAATTCCTCTTATTACCACTACAAAATTACACTTGCAATATATTGCAAAGCAGTGCGAAGATGTCAATAGCACTTTGCAAAAAAAAGTTCGGCTCGAAATAGAGAAATTCAAATCTGAAGTGCACTTGGTTGGTGTTGAAAATGTAACTGAAACATTTAAAGGGATGAAGATGTATTGCGAAAGCGTAATTAATGAAATACAAGACCATCCATCTGTTGGAAATTTGCCTGAGGAGGAAACGATTTGTTCCGAAACCGGTCGCATAAATTTCAATTCGTAACGTGGTTAATAAAAAGTTTAAAAAAAATAGTAAAATTGTTATAAAATGTACCACAATGTAAGAAACTCAATATTTGAGAATATCATTTGTTTATTTTTTAACAGATTTTTAATTATCTCAATAGAGACGAAGTTGGAATATTTACTGTAGGAGAACCGGGAAATCAAGGCACCTAAAGGGCTTACGACCTGTCATCGGCTGGTTTACGTGATCACTTTATGCGCTTGCGCAACGTTCACCAATTATGCCTTTTTAATGAGATCCCTATCAATTCAATTTTGAAAGTTCTATAGTAATACTGAAATTCTTTTCGCTTGAAAATAAGGATTTTTTATTACAGCCATCTATGTGTGAAATTATGAACAACATTCTTATTATTTTTTATTTATTTTTGTTGTAACGCCATCTATTGAGAGAATTGTTTTTTTTTTGTAAATAATGCGAGCAACAATTCTTATACCTAAATATTCCAACTTCGTCTCTATTGAGATAATTAAAAATCTGTTAAAAAATATCTTTGACTGCCGACAGGGAAAAAAATCCAATGTTTGCGCATATGCAATAATAAAAATATTCGATCAAAAAGATATTTCTTCCCATTATCCCACTCTTAGATGGGTCGATGGCACAGCGGTTAGCGCATTGGGTTAGTAATCCAGTGGTCGCGAGTTCGAATCCTGCCTCGACCAATTTCGTTCACCTATAGCACAAGCATTTATGCTTATTTTAGGGAACGTAGGAAGATGTATATGTAATTGTTTAACAAGGACATATTTATTTTTTATAAAAAAATCTTGTTTCATTATCTTCAGTTTGTGTTTACTAACCCTCTCATACTTCACTTCCTCGTTCCTGTGTGGTTCACAAACTCTGGGGTACATTTTTATTTTATTATTGCAAGGACAGCACACAGTATTATCCTGACGGATGCGTCTTGCATGAAACGTGTTAACAATCAATTATATTTAATAGAACGAAAATTAAGAATTTTATAATTTATGTAAATCTATTCTTTTTGTTTATTCCTTTGTTGAGGTATAAGGTATTTTTATATGCAGTGATTGAGTATCATTATATTCCTGAATTATAATTGTTGATCTTTTTTATGTAATTTATATATTTATAAAACAATGAGTTCTTTACATTTTTATTATTATTCTAAAAGGCTTTGAGACGTATTCACAATTAAATTGGCCACTTGACTGCATGGGATTGGATTTTGACCGTGTATTGTTGAGCCCAAGCCTCAGGAAAAACTTATTTTGATTTCATTGACAATAATTTCCCTGAGCATAATAGATACACAAATATCGACGAAGAAAGTTGCTCTTCTTCGTTGATATTTGTGTATCGACGAAGAAGAGCAACTTTCAGGCAGATCATGCTTACGCTTGTTTTAGTGTTGATATGTAAAAAAAAACTGATAATTTTGAGCAACCGTTCTTGCGAAAATACAACAGTTAAGTGGTTAAAAAAATTTCAATGACATATGATTTTTAAATTAATGCATAGTGCATAGCGTTATCAATTTTGCAGTTCTTGTAACATGTTTTATCTTTTTTATTCATTGTTTTATTATATGTACAAAAATTCATTACTATATTATTATATTTTCACCTTTATTATTTCTATACACGAAAATTGCACTCTGGTTATGGCAAACATGTATTTGTTAAAATGTTATGTGTATACCTGATTTTAATTAACAAATTATATATAAAAAGTATTTTTTAAATATCAGTAAATTTTTTATTGTGCTAAATTTACTTTTAAGACTTCACATTTCACGTATGTGCACTTGCTCTTTATCAAATAAATAAAAAAAACGGTGCTCTAATCTAACTCCACAAATAATAAATTTATAAATTTATCTTGTTATTTCGTTTCAGAATATGAATATCAATTCACCAATCAAACCAGAAATAGAAAATAACAAATGCAACAATGATTTGTCAACGGAAAATAAAATGAATTTGTTAAATGAGTTTCCCAATTATTCAATGGATGAATCTAACATAAAAATGAATAGTGATAAACATTTACTATCTGCTCAAGAAATACATCATCTTTGTAATCGAATAGGAATTGAATCAAATATTAAATGTGGTATATGTGGAATGATATTTAATAATAATTATGATTCGAAAACCCATAAACAAGTTCATACTGAAAATAAACTATTTAAATGCAACTCTTGTCATAAAACATTCATTAAGGATGAATCGGAGGTTCATAAACAAATTTACAATGGAGAAAACCCATTTAAATGCTCCATATGCAGGAAGTCACTTTCTCAGAGTAATATATTAAATAATCATAAAAGTATTCATACTGGAGAAAAGCCATATACATGTTTAACCTGTGGCAAATCGTTTTTTCAAAAAACCTTGTTGAGGACTCACACCGCCGGATGCAAACAATTTGAATGTTCTACCCGTGATAAGTTGTTTTCCAAAGGTGATTCGTTGAATAATCACGAAAGTATTTATGCTCTTAAAAAAAATTTTGAATGCAACACTTGTGGCAAGTTTTTTTCTTCAAGTAATTCTTTGAAGGTACATGGAAAAATACATACTGGAGAAAAACCTTATAGATGTAATACCTGTGGAAAGTCTTTTTCTCAGAACAGTTCATTGAGTATTCATATTAGAATTCACACCGAAGAAAAACCATTTGAATGTAACACTTGCGGCAAATTCTTTACTACAAATGGTTCATTGAAGGCTCACGGTAGAATTCATACTGGAGAAAAACTTTATGAATGTAGCGATTGCGGTAAAACTTTTTTAAAGAGTGATTCGTTAAAGATTCATGAACGAACTCATACTGGAGAAAAACCATTTGACTGCAATGTCTGCGGCAAGTTGTTTTCACGTAGTGATTTATTAAAAAATCATAAAAGAATTCACACTGGTGAAAAACCTTATGCATGTAATACCTGTGGCAAGTGTTTTTCTCAGAATGCATCATTGAACAATCATAAAAGAATTCACACCGGTGAAAAACCATATTCTTGTAATACATGCGGAAAGTGTTTTACTCAAAATTCTTCATTGACAACACATGAAAAAATTCACAAAGACGATAAGTTATTTGATTGTGTTATCTGTGGCGAATTGTTTTCAGACAGTAATTTATTAAATAATCATAAAAGAAATCACACCGATGAGAAACTGTTTGAATGTAACACATGTGGCAAGATCTTTACTAGAAGTGATTCATTGAAGATTCACGAACAAATTCATACTGGAATTAAACAGTTTGAATGCATAACATGCGGCAAAGCCTTCACTACGAAGGATTCGTTGAAGATTCACACACGAATTCATACTGGAGAAAAACCATATAAGTGTATCATCTGTGGCAAAACATTTACTCAGAATGGATCATTAAAGGTGCATGCTAAAACTCACACTAGTTTCAAATGTATAACTTGTGGGGAAAAATTTATACATATTGGTCTATTAATGATTCATTCACAAATTCATAATGAGCAATTACAAAAACTCAAACAGCAGCTTAATCTTTAGATCAAATTTATTCCATTCGTCCTAACATCAGCGTTGGAATCACCCAGACATAGAAAAAAACTTCTAAACTCCTGAGCATAGTTTATTGATCATGTGGACTGTGAACATTTGTGATTTATTTATTAATAATACCTATGTTTATTTATTTTAAAGTTTCTGGAGCACATGTGCACAATGGCGGGCTTATTGTTAAATGGCAATATCTTCCAACCAATAATATTCATTTGGAGAAAACTATTTTATTTATGACTAAAACATATAATAAAAATATAACTACATATAAAACAATAAAGAAATGGAGGGGACAGGAGAGGGGGGACAAGGAGACAAATTCAAGTGTTATGTGTAAGGAAATGATTCCTCAGATTTCTTTTGAAAGCGGGAAGTGTTAATGAAACTCGAAGTTGTTATGTTCATGACAGCATTTACAAAACAAATAAGTACCTATAAAAAAAACTAATAATTCTGTGCTCTACAAAATAAAATACCGTGTCAATAACATATAAATAGAACTAAGTTTAATTTGTCGATCGACAATTCTTGATAGAACTCCATTGTAGGTAGATATATTAAAAATATAAAGAAAATACTTGCTATTTGTTCTATTGAAATTTATTTGATTACAAGACTGGGACTAGTGGTTATGTAAATTTTGTATATAACCACGAGTCTCAGTCTTGTAGAGTATTATTCTGATGTGCCTGGCACGAAATACGTCAATAATCAATACATTCAGTAGAACAAATATCAAGTATTTTTTTAATATTTGTAATATATCTAGATATAAATAGAAAAAAAAAAACAATCAAAGCTCATACTATTCAACAATATGCTCTTGCACAAACCAACACTTACATCAACAGTGAGGAATAATCGTTAGTAATACTTGAGGCAATGCATGATGGCATTTTTCACATTTGTAATTATTGATAGCTAAGCATGGGGGACCAAATGCTGCACAGTTATCAGAAAATAACTTGAACCCATTACGCGGATGCGTAGAACACTAATTTGTATCTGCTTAGTTGGTATATGTGTAAACAGCGAAAAGCCTCAAGCTCATGGGCCTTGGCCTCCTCAAGCAATCATCTTCATTGCACCTTATTCATGGCCTTTTCTCTCAAATTCCACACACTGGCTATTTTAAGGTCCCCCTCGACTCTATCCATCCATCGTAATCTAGGCCTTCCCAAATATCTTCTTCCCTCCGGATGTGTTGTGAGGATTCTTTTCAGCGTCTGGCCATTATCCGTTGATGCATGTGCTCCAACCAGGAATGTCTCCCTATTTTTATTGTTTGGACAGTATTTGGTTCCTTGAATAGGCACACTTAGCTCTCAATAATTGCAGGTCTTCGTGACAGTCATCATGAGTTCCCGGAGTATAGTCGTAACATATGAACAAGCAGCGAATTACAAAGTGCGTTTATAATGTCACAGTTAAAAATATTGCAGACTGTTATACCAAGTTATGTGAATAATTTAAATGTAATAATTATTATAGTGTAGATATACAAAATAATTTAAATACTAATATTGTTACAGCAACATGATGTTGTATTTCTACATCATATTCCTGTATAAAACCAAAATTCAAGATTACACAAGAAAAACTGCATACCAGAGACATTTTGCATAGGTAACATCTAAATTATTGTATATTTTTTGCTTATGTATCTTATAAATTAATTGTAAACATGTTTTATTCATCCTTCAGTTGAGATCAGATGTGTTCAAAAGAGGTGTAAAGTCTTACTTTTATTTTAATTTTACATAAGATATTAAATTAAAATTATATTAATTTATTTATACAGATAATGAAATAAAAAATAGTGCTTCAAATGATGTTTATTTGAATTTAATCATCATTACTGTTATTCTTCTTCTTCTTTGTTTAATAGACCTAATTGGTTTGTTCTTCAGAAACTATGCCTCTCGGGATGACGAAGTCCAACTATCCTTCCATCTCTTGGGTGGTCTTCCGGGTAAGCGGCGGCCAGAGGGGATTTCATCAGTTTGTTAAGTTGATTACTGTTATTGATTTTCAGTTGCATCTAGGTAAGCAACGTTAGCGTAGTCAAGTAATGGTAGCATGAGTTTTTGAGTAAGAGTGATTTTGATTTAGTAAATAGTTTTTAAGTCAGTTTACTCCATGAAAAGTTCGAAAGATCCGTTGGGTTACTCCCTTTATATGACCCGACCATGAAAGATTACAATTCATGATCAGACCAAGGTTTCTGACCTCTGGAAAAAATGGCAAGACAAAGTCGTCAAAGAGCACCTCAGGCATAGGTGATAATTGTGTGGTTCTAAGAAACAGACGTTGCCCTCCAATTAACATTGAATGTGATTTAGAAGGGTTAATTTGAAGGCCGTGTTTTTTTGTCCAATTTAAAATATTTAAATCGGCATTCATTGTCGCAACATCAAGAAAGTATTTATCAGGCTTGAAATGAAAATATAATTGAAGATCGTCTGCAAATATGTGATATTTACATCTAAAACAATCGACCGACCGCCATGGCACAGTTGGTAAGCCGTTTGGTTTCTGTGCGGGCGTCCTGGGTTCGATTCCCAGCAGAGGAGAAATTTATTTAAATTTATTTCTCACGCAAATATTGCTTCTCTGGGCTGGAAACACTGGTTAGTCAGAAGAAATTGCCATACGACAATAAACTCGCCACTTGTGCAGGGTGCAAGGAAGTGTTCATTATTATTATTATATTTACTGTCTTTACTATTTTATGTTAAATTATCGACCTCAATACAGGTCAGCCCTAGTGAGGTCGAAAATTATGTATTATTTTGTTACCTGTAAAGATAAATAAATAAAATAAATTTTGCAAGAGGGTTTAAGAAAATGGAGAAAAGTAAAGGCGAAAGAATGCTTCCTTGCTGGACACCGGCTATAAGGTCCGTCCTGTTTGATGAGTCATTGTTAGTAGCAATAGCATTCAAACCATTTGAGTTATTGGTGTGATATATTGATAGAGGACAACCTTGCTAGGAATACTTCAAAATCAATCGAGTTGAATGTGCTACTGAAATCAAGTAAAGTAAGGATAGTAAGATTTCTTTCATTTATACCACCTATTTCTATTCCTAAAAAAGGCGAATTGTACGATATGAGTAATTATAGAGCTACATGCATTCAATCTTGTCTGCCGAAATTATGTGAAAAGCTTATTTTAGGGAAAATTAGCAATGACATCCAACAACAAGGCAACATGGCTTTTTTTCTAAAAGATTGACATTAAGTAACTTATTATTTTATAAAAAAAATATTTCTTCTGCTCTTGCCAGTAAATTGACTCCATTTATACTAATTTTAGCAAGGATATCGATAAAGTATGTCACAATATACTATTGAAAAAATATTTGGTATGGGTATTAGAAGTAATATTTTTCTATGGATTAAAAGCTATTTGCCTGACAGAATGTAATCGGTGATTCTACATTTGATCATTTCCAGTGGTGTTCCCCAAAGATCACATCTGGGCCCAGTACATTTCAATTCATCAATGATTCATTCTGATCTTTGCCGATGACATGAAAATCTTTCGAATTATAAACATATTGATGACTGTATCTTACTTCAAATTGTTTTGAATAAACTGTATACATAATTGGTGTTGTAAAAATAAGTTACAACTTAATACAAGCAAATGTCATTTTATCAGCTTTCATTAAATAAAAAATCCTATTGTTTTTCAATATTTCAAAAATTCTATCCAATTAAATAATATTGTTTAATTGGATGTTGTATCAATGAAATACTGAATCTAGGCCTAACATTATTGATGCATCTATTTCTTTCATTAACCACATTAATAATATATTATGTAATAGGGCGATACAGATGTTGGGTTTCATTCTTCGCATTTCTGATGAATTTTACATTTTTTAAAATTTTATATACATCATTAGTTAGAAATGTGCTCGAATATAATTCAACTATTTGGTCGCCTTATTACAAAACTCTGACGCATTAGAAAGAATCCAAAATTTTCTTTTGAGATATATTCATTTAAAAATGGGCATTCAGAGAGAAAATTAGGCTTGCTTATTTATGTGTATGTTGAATCATCTCAATTTATGAAAGTTATCGGACAGAAGAAAAAAAAAATTAATTTTTTTTTTGTAATACATACATAATACATATAATAATGAATATATCTGTGGCTGTAATATATCTGTGGATGGGAAGGCGGTAGAACAGGTTGATAAGTTCAGATATCTGGGTGTCGACTTATGTGGTAACAGTAACCTTCCAGAAGAAATTGTGGGTCAAATTAACAAGGCTGCTTCTGTCTCAGGGTGCTTAAGGAATTCAATATGGAAAAACCCCGACATGAGACTTAAAAGTAAAGTTAGAATTTATAAGACTTGTGTACGACCCATAATGACGTATGGAATTGAATGTAGGGCTGACACATCCATGACGAAGAGTACACTAAGAGTGTCAGAAATGAGAACTCTTCGAGCAATAGCCGGTCTCACGCTTAGAGACAGAATAAGAAACACGAGAGTCAGAGAGATCTGCGAGGTTGAGGATGTCGTCAAATGGGGTCGGCAAATAAGGAGATTCTGGTATGCCCATGTAAATAGGATGGAGGCATCCAGGACAGGGCCGGATAAATCAAAGACCAATCAGGAACAAGAAGTCAGGGCGATTGTCTTAAAAAGGGCGCTTAAAATTCTAAAATGTCAATGATATAAATAAAAAATCTGCAGGTTTGGCGCTCGGTTCTCTTTGCGTACCTGGATAGAGGCTCGGCATGATGGTGTGTTTGTAAGAAATCCCGCTTAGTGCTAATATCTTGCTCGCCTACTTTTAATATGTTATTTGGGCATTATATCTGGTGTTGTCAAACAAAACAAAATTGACTCAAATAATGTAATACCACATTGGAAATATGTAATATTATTTTGAATCTCCAATTATTGTGGCTATTTTTTTATAAATAATAATAAACAACTATATATTATGTAGGTTTAGGTAATATTAACAAACTGATTTGTTATTTTAGACCCAATGTAATTTTACATAATTTTAAATTGTTCTACATTTAAAGTTCCAAAAAAATGGGGGGGGGGCGGATTCAAATATATTGCTACGGGCGCAAAAACACGTTTATCCAGCCGTGATCCAGGATCCCTTACATAGCACTACACAGCCGACCCGAAGGAAGACGACCACCAGGCAGACCACCAAAGAGGTGGAAGGATAGCTGGGACTCAACCTCGCAGGAGAACAACGCCTCTACAAATAACAGGCCCTTAGGCCTAACATAAGAAGAAGAAGAAGATAATACATATAGATTCATTTTATTTTTGATTCATATGGGTTATATAAATTATGTTCTATTTCCTTATACAGATATTTTGTGATAATCACTCAAGAAGTAAACATATAGACATACGGTACCATATTATAAGAGAACTGATTAACACAACGTGTACAAGTGCTAAGCCTGCAGACATATTAACCAAACCACTATAGTAAATATAATAACTGTGTGCAAATGTTAAATATAGGTGATACAAATCGATATGGGGACATTAGAAGTAATAAGAACAGAAGAGCGTATATGAGACGATGTATGGACGTGAAAGAAGTGAGAAATGTATGTCAAGAGAGATGAGTTTGTCGTTCGGTTCTCTCTGCCTACCCCAAATAGTGAAAGAGCGTGATGGTATGGCATGGTATGTACCTACTTTTTATGTACCTACCAATACCAAAATTTAAATAAATAAATAATTGTTTGTATAATATTCTACAAACCTCTTGAATTAATGTTGTTTTCTAAATCTTGATGGTAACTGAAATCAATAATTTCAAAAGAAAAATGAAATTGACTCGTCAATTGATTATTGACTGATTTATAAGAAATGTTCATTTCATTTTGTTTAGCAATACATAATACTCTAGATATATATTTTTGTTTTTAAATGTCCTCTTTACACACGAGTGCTTGCACTCTGGTAAATGGTAATTATGTTATTTTTCTATGGCGTATCATTTTTGTTCTTATGATTGTATAATTAAAGTTGTATTTTATTTCTCCGAGCGGTGCTAGCTTTGATAATCCGGCGCGCAGCTAATTTGCTTAGGCATATGCTTTTGATGATCAGTTAAAATCGGTAGTTTTTCGAGTGAGAAAAAACCGTTTCATTGAATTACTTACAGGAACTACAATATATTTGCGTCCATCTGATAAATAAAGTTCCATAGGTAACGGAATCCACCTTTGTGTGTGAGATGATACTTTATTACGAACCAACTTGGAGCATAAACGGTTGCAATATAAATTGATAAGGAGATCAATTTTTATGAAGAGTCGCAGAACACTTTTAGAATGTGTACGTCATCTAGCATGAGACATTTTTCCTGGGGCTCCGTTGGCTACAATCTTCAAGAAATATTCCAGTCGAAATACCTGAAACAATTTTATATGAATATGAGTAGGGGGAGTTCCCCTATAACCGGACGGCTCCTAGAACCGGACAGTTGGTCTAGCAACCAAACGAAATCATATAAGAGTTCATTAATGGCACTGCTAGATATCAGACAATGCTAGCAGTGCCGGTGGTGTCAATCAAACTCCAGTCGCGGCCGATGCATGAGCTAGAGCAGTTGTACGTAGGAGTGGGGTGAATTTCACTCTTAAAAACCATAAATGTGAGGCTGCGAGCTTACACTTTGTGAAATTATATTAAATGGGAAGTGATCTTACATTCTTTGGGCTAAAATTTAAAGAAGATATGGAAGTCTAAATAATTTTTGGTTTTTGCTTGGGATTTAGAGTCCCCTAAAGCTGGACACTTAAAATATCCCCTATGGTCGGACAATTTCAGAAATTGATTTATATGCAGTTCTGAATTGCTTTTCTTTGCAAATCGTCAGACATCATGTCTAATGAAACATTCCGAATGCGGACACCAGTTCCTGATTGAAGAAACATGAAGATAGCCATAAATAAGGTGGTAGCAAAGAAATCTGTTGGTAGCAGCAGACAGCTATGGAGTAGGTATCAAAAAGCACTCTTTGATCATATGAAAAAAATGAAACAAATGAGGTGAAGTAAATATTTCTAGGAAGAGGGGAAGATTTAAACTGATATTCAACATTGACAAGCGTTACGAAAAACCATTGACAAAGCATATCGTTGATATGACCAACCGGTGTATGCCTTTTACAAAGAAGGAATTTCACAAGCTTGCCTTCGCCCTGACTTAAAAGCTTAAACTAGATCATCGCTTCAAAAAAAAAAAAGCTGCTGGAAAACATTTCTACTGCGAATTTTTAAACAGACACCCTGAGCTTTGTCTGGGAAGGCTGGAGTCAACCGGTTAAATGAGAGCTGTAGGATTAAACAGGCCGCAGGTTGAATGGTTCTACAAGAAGTTGAAAGAATTACTCGAAAAACATAGCTTCAGTCCATCTGATATTTAAAACTGCGATGAATTGTGTATTGTTAGTTTAATTTTGTTCGATTTCGGTAAAACAGTTATTAGAAACAAAAATAAAAAATACTATATGTTACTTCCGGCGTTAGGGGACAGTTTATATTTTCATTTTTTTTAGTATCTTATTTACGACCAAAGCTTTTTCTCTAATTAAAGTTTTTTTTAACTTTTAACGATTTTAAATGTTCGTTTATATAAATTACTTTACTTTCAAACAAAATTTAGTGTCCTAATAGTATGTTTCGATTTTTACTTAAATATAATACTTAAGTGTCCGGTACTGGGGGACCTCCCCCTATAATTAATCTGTAAGTACTCAAATTTTGAATAGATGTAAATCATTTATTAGATATTTCTGTTGTGAATATCTGGAACTCGATAGCCAGATTTTCTTCACATTTTTCAATTTCCTTTCCTATCTGCTCTGAAAAAGTAAGAGGACCTGATATGACACCATCAATATATTCAAACAAATGTCTAAATAATATCTTATTCATATGGCAATAAGCATAAGATCCATTTTAATGATCCATTGTTGATCTTAATAAACATTTGTTAGTTTTTTTTAAGTAAACGTGTCACTCCATCATATTTTCCATTATTTATATTTGTTTCAACTCAGCTGATGGCAAATTAATGATCAAATGTTTATTCAGAAAATACGCTGGAGCTGTATTATAACTCACTACAGGGCGGAAGGGGGTGTTAACTTTGTGAATTTTTGGTAAACCATATAACCGAGGAGGTAATGGATTCATTTGAGTGATAAAAAATAAATTTATTAATGTGCCAAAAAGGATTTTACAATTCTTAATTACATTTTTGATTTCTGTGTTAAATTTTAAAGTCGGATCTTTTTCTATTTGTTGGAATTTATCATCAGTTAATAGGGATTCTACGTCAGCAATATATTTGTTTTTATCCAGAATAACAGTTGTATTTCCTTTGTCAGCTTTCGTAATTATTAGATTATTAGATTTAATTTTAGATTGTAAAGATTTCAATTTTACAGAATCTAATTTTTTAACGTTTTTCTTTGAAGTAATGCTATCTTCTTTTATTATTTTTGAACAAATATGTTTAGATGTTGTATCTGAACCAAGAGCTATATCTGAATCAACGGCTAAATTTTCAAAATCTTTGTTTTTTAGTTCAATGTTCGGACAATGTTTTAACCCTTTCTCTAAGAGAATTTGCTCCGATTTATTAAATATTACATTTGTTTTATTAACAACGCGATCATAAAACACTACATCTTTAAAACTATCATTAATAGGATTCATAGATGGGGACCAACGTTTTAGTTTTTTAAGTTGTGTTTTATAAACATTATGTATTTTCTTTGAAATTAAAAATTGTACTTTAGAGTAAAAAATATCAAATTCAATTGGATTTAGATTAAATATTAACCTCGAGTGAATATAATATAGATAAACGCTTACCACATCACGAATGTTGAACCACTTACTGTTCTCCTCAACCATCCAAGTTTTTTGGGCAGCGCTCAATGATTTTTTTGCCACACACGATTTGGATTTTGTTTTTACGTTCACAAACTTGGGTATAACATTACGTTTTTTACACTCCCGTAAAAACCACAAATGTTGAGAGCACAGACGCTGTTTCAACTTCAATTTTTTAAACAAGACAGTTAAATCTGCTGTACAAGCAACTTTAATTTTTTCAATATTAGGCACTGTCACTTCGTGGTAGAACTCCATAATTAATTAAAACTATGAAAAAAAAAATTTATATTTAATTTTACGTTCTACTTAAATTTTTCGCAAACGCGACTCCCATTCACCGGTATCGCTCTATGATGAGCATCGTCAGAATGGTGAACAATAATGATGAAGACCATCTATATATAGATTCACAAAGAGGATAACAACAATAGATATGGAAGGGGGCAATTCTAAGAAAAATTAAATACCCGAAAGACATTAATGTAAATATGTATGCAGGTATAATAAAAATAAAATTGAAGTGAAGGAATGAATATACAAATATTGTATTAAAAGGACAGCAATTATATTGAATAATGGCCAACAGAAAAACCCGACATTAACTATTCTAATGGTAATAATAATGGAGAAGTATTAAAATCTATTTGTGCGTTAATCGGAACGTTGCTGTTACATTTTACTCTATTTATCTCTATGTAATATTTCAAGTTTGTCTAATTTTTTACCTTTTCTTAAACTATGTATAAGATTTATCCCAGTTTGTGAGTTAAACGAATGCTCACTCTCAAGTAAATATGTCGCAAAGTTCGAAGTGTCTTTTTTCAAACGGAAACACGCAAGATGTTCTTTAAGTCGTGTATTTAAAGATCTACCACATATATACCTGAGCATGTATTGCATGTAAGAGAGTAAACACCACTACGGTTTAATTTATCGATTTTATCTTTACTGTTATTTAAGAATTTACCTAGTGTATTGTCATTATAAAATGCAATGTTTTTATTGTTTTTTCTCAAAATATTTCCTATTTTGTTTGACGATTTCCCAATATAGTTTAATTTAACCCAACGATTTTTATTATTTTTTGTTAATATTTTTAACCCCGGAGCTAACAGATGTAAAGCATTCTTTTTGTTTTTTCTATATAAAAGAGAATCAACCATATTTGAAGTATACCCATCCCATTATTCACAGCTAAATTTTTATTAACATTTAATTCTCTATTGAAACTATCACTACTCAAAGGAACAGATAAAAGTCGATGAATCAAAGAGTGAAAAACTGATAATTTATGTGCTATATGGTGGCGATAACATTATACACTAGTATTATGTATAATGTTATCGCTAAAAGTTGGTTTTCGAAAAATATCAAAGCTAAGTTTATTATCAATAATATTAATAGTTAAATCCAAAAAGTTTAAAGTATTTCCTCCAATTTCCATTGTTTGTAAACTGTATGGAATTGTTTATCTTGTTGATCTCATTAAAAAAGCAATTCAACTCGCGTCTGGTGCCATTAAAAATACCAAAATAGTCATCAACATATCGAAAATAACAAATAAACTTTTTAAATCCCGGTAATTTACTAAGTTGTTGTTCGATGAAATCCATAAACCATTGTGTGACATTCACTTCTCAGAGGAAGCATTGTGTGACATTCACTTCTCAGAGGAAGAGGTAAAACACACCATTTGTATGTTAAATGGTGGACTGTATTGCAAATAAATGAATCAACACTACGGACAAATCAGAACTACAGTTTGGTAGCACTTACCCTTCTTGCAGATCCCAATCCACCGAAGCCTTGGAGAAAGAAATTCGGGAATTGGAGTTGGAAGAGAAATTAGGATAGGCTTCTTTTTGCGAACTTACACCCAAATTCACTATCACAGATTTCTAATGATACAAATATGGTTCAAAATGAATGAGAACTTTTTTAAACAAATTATAAATGGTTACTGATGTAACAATGCGAAAAAAAATGGCAACTGATGTTGCTCCCACTGATGTTTGAAATCGAATGAAATATGTAACAAAAAAAACCACCTACATCCACAATAGTAGGTAGGTATTATCAAAATGACCCAACATACCCCGGCTCCTGAAATATTAATTTCAGAACCTGGGCCTGAAGTCACAAAAGAACAAAAAAAAAACAAAAAAATGTTGGTAAAACTAAACACAAAAATTATCATGAATAATTAACAAATTACAACTAACTTACTAACTATGTCATCGTTGCCTACTAATTGGGCAGCTTAAAAATTTTGACGACTGGTCGCCGTACAATCTTCTTGGACGTTTGTACGTCCACCACCCTCACCACCGAGTCTGGGCCGGGAAAACATTTGATAATTCGTCCCATTGGCCACTGCATTGGCCTTGTATTTGCTTCATCAATCAGTACTAGATCTCCAACTTGTAAGTTGGGTGACTGATCTGTCCACTTTGCTCGATTTTGTAATGTATGTAAATATTCACGCCTCCATCGGGTCCAGAAATGTTGTGCCATTTGTTGCAATAATTGCCAACGAGATAAACGATTCATTGGGACATCCTTGGCATTTAGTTCTGGTACTGCAACAAGAGGTGCGCCGATCAAGAAGTGTCCAGGAGTCAAGACATCAATCTCTGCTGGATCTGTAGAAAGAGGCGAGAGAGGTCTAGAGTTCAAAATTGCTTCGATGCGACAAAATACTGTTGATAATTCTTCAAAAGTGAGAACTTGCTCTCCAACAACCTTTCTTAATACGGATTTTGCCGATTTTATTCCAGCCTCCATCAACCCATTGAAATGTGGGGCAGAAGGCGGACTGAAATGCCAATTTATGTTACGAATTGACATGAACTGAGTGAGATTATCATGGCACTCTCTGGTATGTAAATATTTGCAAAGTTCATCCAAATGTTTATTGGCACCGATAAAATTAGTACCACAATCACTAAACAAATTTTCACAAATTCCTCTTCTAGAAACAAAACGGTCCAAAGCAGCTAGAAAGGCTTCCGTTGTTAAATCCGAAACCAATTCAAGGTGAACAGCTTTAGTCGACAAACAAACATAAATATGTTTTCAGCTGCTTCGCACCACGTCGTCTGCTTTCTTTACTAAGAAAATATCCTCCATAATCAATACCGACATTCAAAAATGCACGACCTTCACGAAATCGAGATGATGGAATATCACCCATAAAAGGTTGAATTTTACGTGGATTTGCTTTAAAGCAAGTCAAACATTTACGCAATCTCTTTCGAATGGTATTACGTGCAGATACAATCCAAAATTGTTGACTGAGTACTGATTGCAGTGTTCTAGATCCAATGTGTAAATATATTTTATGATAATGATCTATCAGTAAATTGGTTAATACATGATTCTTTGGCAACAAGATTGGGTGTTTAGCATTTTCCGTAAGATTGGAGTGTCGCAATCGACCTCCTACACGTATGACACCAACATCATCCAAAAACGGTGCAAGGTTCCGTATTGAAGATTTTAATTTATCACTGCGATTCAATGCAATTATTTCATCACGAAAACAAATAGACTGAATGTATTTGATTAATATGGAACGTGCTGCTGTAATTTCACAGAGATTCAAATGTTTATTAACATTTCGCTTGCAAGATGATAATCGACAATTCCGACTGAAACGACAACACCATGCTGTAACATTCACCAATTTGGTAAACGATGAATATCTATAAAATATATTGAAGTCTTCCATATTCTGTTGAATGACTAAAACAGTAGGAATATCTGGTGATTTCCTTTCTGGAAGATCTTCCATGCTTATATTGACGTTACTAGCAATTGGCCAATACTCAAGTGGGGTTGAGAGCCACGATGGTCCATTCCACCATAATAACGAATCTACAATGCATGTGGGTGACAATCCCCTGGACCCAAGATCTGCAGGATTATCTGATGATCTCACATGATACCAACTATCAATTGGAACTTTATCGCTGATTTGTGAAACTCGATTCGCGACAAAAGTTTTTAACAAGTATGATGGTGTTTTAATCCATGCTTAAACAATAGATGAATCAGTGAATGCGAATGTCCTATCAATAGGTATTTCATCTTTATAATGATTATATGTATATGACAATAATTTTGATAACAAGTGCGAAGCGCAAAGTTCAAGACGAGGTATCGACAACGTTTTGAGAGGTGCGACTTTAGTTTTAGCCAGTAATAATCGCACTTCTGGATTTGAAGTATCAATATTTGAACAACAATATACTACGGCAGCATAACCTAAATTTGAAGCGTCTGAGAATCCAACCAAATAACAGTTCTGTATGTTTCCAAGATGACGAGGTATATCTAAAAATGCTAAATTATGAAGATTTGACATAAGATTTTCCCACCTGGTTTGGATGTTATCAGGCGTAGGGTCATCCCATTCCAATCCAAGCTTCCATAATTCTTGGAGTAAACATTTTGCCACAAAGATAACAGGCGAGATCCACCCTAGTGGATCAAATATACGTGCTACACAGGATAAAATATTTCTTTTGGTGGCAATCATCTCTGGTGATGTTATTTGGTAGGTGAATGAATCACTATTAGGATTCCAATATATCCCAAGAATTTTGATTCCGCCGTCAGAACCCAAATTCAAACTCAATGGAACCTCCCGATGATCCTCAGGAAGATCACTGAGAAAATCTTGTGAATTACTTGCCCATTTACGCACTTCAAAACATCCCAATTTGAGTAATGAAATGAGTTCGTTCCTTATGGACAATGCATCATCCATAGTTTGCCCACCACTCAGAATATCATCTAGATATACATTTTGCAATATTATTTTTGACGCTCTTGGAAAATTATGTTTTTCTCTGACCGCTAACTCGTTCAGTGTCCGTATTGCTAAGAAGGGTGAAGAAGCAACACCATATGTAACAGTGTTTAATTCGTATTGCTTAAGGGGTTCGTCTGGAGACTCACGCCACAATATCCTTTGGTAAGGACGATCTTCTTCTCGAATTAGGATTTGTCTATACATCTTACAAATATCAGATGTAAAAGCTATTTTGAACATTCTGAAACTACAAATCAAGTGAATAATATCCGATTGTAGTTTTGGTCCAACGAAAACAACATCATTCAATGACTTATTTGACGTTGTGTGTGAACTGGCATCAAAAACAACGCGAAGTTTTGTAGTGGAGCTAAGAGGTTTGATAATACAGTGATGTGGTATCAAATATTTTGTGAGTGAGTGTTCTGACATTGACAGCTCTCTCATATGACCAAGAGTTTCATACTCTCTCATGAATGCAATGTAATCTCTCTGCAATTCTGGCTTGAATTTGAGAGTTCTTTCTAATCGATGAAAACGCAATAAAGCATTTTGTTCTGAAGATCCTAATGTATTAGAATCATTTTTCAATAGTAATGGAACTACAAAACGTCCCAATGGATTGCAATATGTTTGTGATTTAAATACTTCTTCACATGTCTTGTCATCTTCCGATTGATAATGTTGATTTGGTATGTCTTCGATTTCCCAGAATTGATGAAGATGATGTTCTAAGGATGATACGCAAAGTGTTACATCATTAGATTTTATGGATTCACTTTTTGGTATAACAGGGATGCTTCCCATAATTACGATCCCCAAAACAGTGTTAATACCTATTGGCAAATCAGTTGGACCCTCAACAAGTCCAGGTCTTAATAATTTGGCAAATACTGAGGCTCCCAATAAGACATCTATTTCTCCTGGGATACCAAACTTTTCATCAGCCAATTGAGAGTGATTTTGGTATTCTAAAAATGATGTTTGTACTTCACAACTGGGTAAACAATGTGTAATTTTATCTAACACTAAAGCATCTATCTGATATGTCATTCTATTATTAAACTTTGAATAGAATGTAAAGGATGCTCCTGTATGAATTGTGTTGTTAGACATTCCAATTCCTTGTATGGAAACATTTTTACTGTAGGTATTTAAACCTAATAATTTACAAGCTTTAAGTGAAATGAAATTTGATTGACTGGCTGTATCTAGTAAAGCACGCAAACAATGTGCTTTACCTGCCTGTCCTTGTACGATGATTGTTGCAGTTGACAGTAACTCTACCATTCTGGCCCTCTGTCGAAGGCAACTGGCAGTCACATAAGGTTCAGGTAGATCAGTCGCAGGTGAGCTCGGATCCGATGGTTGAGTAATTTTGGGAATAAAATGCAATAAACTGTTGTGTTTTCCATTGCACTGCTTGCAAGATGACTTTGATTTACATAAATTCAATCTATGTCCTCTCTGTAGACAATTGATACATAATCTGTATTGTTTGATTAGTTCAAACCTTTCCTTTGGAGCCAATGACAGAAATTTGGAACAATGATAGATAGGATGGTTAGTCTTTGAACTACAACAAATACAATGATGATTTTCTTCTGAGGATATACCAGTAACGAATACTTTGGTTGCCTGATTTCTGTGTTTCGTCAATGAATTGTTAGAGGTTGGTAAAACCTCCAATATACCACAATGATTTTCTAAAAATTTTAGCAATTCGTTAAAGGTGGGGACCGTGTTGTGTTCAATGGTCAACTCAAATTTTGTTCTAATATCAATTGATAATTTTCTAAGTACAATATTCAGTAATAAAAATGACCATTCTTTTACAGGAAATCCCAGTGAATCCAATCCAAACGTATTCTCTTTAAGTATGTCAACAAATGCTCGAAGGTTTTCCTTGTTTTTATTGAACGAGAAATTCAATATATGATCAATATGTGCGTCAGCTATGAGACGTTTGTTTTTGTATCTTTCTATCAAAATACGATACGTTACACTATAGTTTTCCGGAGATAATGGCAAATGCTTGACGAGACGTAACGGTTCAATGTCTAATAAACTCACTAAATATTGCATCTTCTGTACATTTCCAAGTGAACAGTTTTCATCAATCATGGATTTGAAGAGATTATTGAAGTTTATCCACTCTGTTGCTTTCCCAGAAAATTTAGGTATTTCAAGTATTGGTAATTTTAAACTGTTACCTCCTTTCTGTTGGTTAGCAATTTTACTTTCAGAAAATATGTCATAGTATACATATTTGATTTCCTTGTACATTGACATGAAACTATCATATTCCACATAATGATTTTTCTCATCAAAATCTTTAGATTCAGATTCAATGTCAATATGAGCTTGAACAAATTTGGCTTTAATTTCCTCCAATTCTTTAAATCCTATTTCAAAACTCTTGACATCTTTAGCTGACCCAATTATGGCACACTTTGACAAGTTAAGCAAGGCGACTAACTCTCGCTTTGCGAGTTTATAAATAATAAATGCTGACATTGTAGCTAAGTGTCAATATCAATCCTTAAACAAATAACTGTCAAAATCAAATGTAAACAAAATGACAAAACAAGATGGCGACTAAGATGGCTGACCAATCAAAGACAAGAAGTGTAAATGATCTTACCACAGTAAAACTACAACTTTTTGCAAATTTATTGTTACAAAAATTTGACACAATGCAAATATATTATGGCAAATATTAATTACAACAAAGAATATTAATACAAAATTATCTGACGAAATCTGTGACCATGTGCATGTACAATAAATAAACCACTGCAATTCTGCTCTGTCCGTATGAATTTAAAACAAAACGACAAAATTATCCGGCTCGAAGGACCAACAAATATGTATGTTAAATGGTGGACTGTATTGCAAATAAATGAATCAACACTACGGACAAATCAGAACTACAGTTTGGTAGCACTTACCCTTCTTGCAGATCCCAATCCACCGAAGCCTTGGAGAAAGAAATTCGGGAATTGGAGTTGGAAGAGAAATTAGGATAGGCTTCTTTTTGCGAACTTACACCCAAATTCACTATCACAGATTTCTAATGATACAAATATGGTTCAAAATGAATGAGAACTTTTTTAAACAAATTATAAATGGTTACTGATGTAACAATGCGAAAAAAAATGGCAACTGATGTTGCTCCCACTGATGTTTGAAATCGAATGAAATATGTAACAAAAAAAACCACCTACATCCACAATAGTAGGTAGGTATTATCAAAATGACCCAACACCATTCTAAATCTAAATGCGGACTCAGCTATGGGTCCTGATAATATACCGGCTGTTGTCCTGAAAAGGTGTGCAACTTCTCTGTGTCCACTCGTAACACAGATGATGAGGGATTCCTTCGATAAAGGATGTCTGCCTAAAGACTGGAAAAAAGCCCTAATTAGGGTAATCGGTCCCATGAATGAACACCCCCCAGTAAATGAACAAAACGCACAAATATTGAAATAATAAGGAATACGTTTGTGGTAATGCTAAGAAATATTTTTTTTTACGTTTGAAACACTAATCTTTATTTGTAAGCAACTTCAAGTTAATATATTTTTAAAAAGATTCAGTATGGTGAATGGTTTTTTGTGACTGTCATCGTGTTTTCAACGTTTATAAGGCACCCACTATAGTGACGGGAGTAAGACAAGGTAATTTATAATACTGATATTTATGAATATACAACTCTTATGAAAAATTTTGTTTTTCTTGTGGTTTATCCACTTAACAAAGTGACTAATTTTAAACAATAATATTGTTTTTGACCATTGGATTATCAATATTTAGGTGTTCATTCAATAGACCTCTACTTTGATATGCTAATCTAGTAAATGAACAAGTGTTCATTCACTGGTTTTTTATTTAACCAACCAAATAGCATAATTTTATATTCATTAGGTAGAATGTACTCTGAAAGTACTGCAAATAATACAAAAAAATATTTTCAGTGATCCTAACCAGTGATGGAACAGGCATGTTCATTTACTAGACTTCGTCCCAGTAAATGAACTATCAATTATGATACATTTTTGTATGAATTTTCAGGTAGTTCGTTGACTAGGTCTATACGGTCTATACATCTATTGAATGAACCAGGCATCAATTTGGTGTACAATTACATTTTTACAACACTTATGTAAGTATTTAGGAGATAAAATTGTAAATATATATCTTTACAATTATACCTAAGTATACAATTTTCTTTATTTTGAAAAATTATGTCAAACGAATAAATGTATCTATTGTTTTATTTTTAGATCATCATGGGAAAAACTACCAATACAACTATTGAGAGTACTGGAAGCGGAGTTGAAAAACTATCAAAAAAGTCTTATAATAGATTTATGTACAGCCATGAGATGCTAAAGGAAGCTTTAATTGAAATTAGTTCTAAAAGAGAATCGTTAAATTCAGCCAGTAAGAAATATGGTATTCCAAAATCAACATTGCATAACAAAATTAATTTTAAGGTTCCGCTCGCTAGAAAGATGGGCCCTTCTACTTTTTTGTCGCATGAAGAAGAAGAAAAGATCAAAAAATATATTATTGATCTGGCAAAACTGGGCTTTCCACTGAATACGGAAAATGTCAAAGACACAGCAGTTTGTCAGAGGATCAAGCAGAAAGACTTCATTTGTCGATGACCATCCAGGAGAAAAATGGATGAAACTATTTTTGAAGAGGCATCCGCAAATAACGAAGCGTAATGCTGAGTTGATTTCTCGAACTCGCGTAGCCGTAGAAGAAGGAGTAATTAGAATATGGTTCGGTGAATTGAAACAATACTTACATGAAGAAAATGCTTTGGAAATTTTAAATGACGGCACAAGAATGTTCAATGCAGATGAGACTGGCGTTCAGACTTGTCCAAAGTCAGGAAAAATTCTAGGACCAAGGAACTATAAAAATACGTACGAAATCGCTGTCGGTAAGGAAAAAGAGTCAATTACAGTATTATGTTATTTTTCTGCGAGTGGAAAAACTGTTCCACCAATGATTGTTTATCCATATAAAAGAGTACATCGAGACATAGTATCTTCGGTTCCAAAAGAATGGGGTATAGGTAGGTCACATAGTGGATGGATGATTTCTGAAACATTCAATGCTTATATCGTCGATTTCCAGTATTAATGCTTCTAGATGGTCATAAATCACACATTAATAAAACATTGATTAATTTTTGTGTTGAAAAAAGGATTTTGTTATTTGCGCTGTACCCAAATGCAACACATATACTACAGCCATGCGATGTTGTAATATTTAGAGCATTAAAATAAAATTGGAAGTCGGTGGTGAAACAATACAAGCAGCAAACAATGAATCAGATTACTAAATTAAACTTCGATCCCCTCTTTGAAAAGGCATTCAATGCCACCAAAGATGTCAAAATGATAATGGATGGGTTCATGGGTTGTGGTCTCTTTCCATTTGATCCAAACGCAGTGGATTATTTAAAATGTACCTATCCCTACTAGAAGAGAATAAATCTCTCATAATTCTGAATTTAATGATTCATCAGTACAGATAAAAACTGAAGACATGCAATCGACTGTAAAAGTTATTGAATCCGTTATAGGGATCAATATTAAAAATGAATTTTTAAAATGCGAACAGCACAAATCAAGCCACACCCATCCATACTTTCCTTTGTGGTATAAATGTAAAAAAGGAGATTTGAAATCAATTTCAACTGATGTGCTAGATTCTTTTGGGAATGGTCATTCTACACCAAAATCAAGCGAAGTATTGTCGTCAGAACCACCTGGTTCTTACACAAGTGACACTGCTAAATAAATAGATTTTTTACTTGAAGAGGATAATAATGTGTATAATATGATATATAGACAATACTGTCTGAAATTCCGGGGATTAACATTTTGGACATTGAACTTACAGAACAAACGCGTACACTGGGAAATGATCTACAAAATATTGATGATTTTGAGAGTACATCAAAACAATCGATTGAAACTAATAAAGAAAAATGTTCTGATTTCGAAATTCCTGGGATAACCATTATAATAAGAAGAGGAAGATACCTACTTAAAGTAAAAATTAATACATATTTTATAGTTCATTCATTGGATTTTGTAATGTTCATCTATTGGATTTAACTGTTCAATCACTAGGACATAATATACGGGGTTTTTGTTTTATTTTTGTAAATATCTTAATATATATTTGCATAATTTGATAAAGCATAATTAATTTCATTTCTTTATAATACTATGATTGTTATGACATTTAAAATAAAATAAAAACATATTTGTGTGCTGAGTAATGATTTTTTGAATATCACTCTATGCTTAATCGTTCATTTACTGGACCAGTTACCCTACTCCTATTTATAAAAAAGGAAACAGAGTTAATGCAGGAAACTACCGACCCATAAGTTTAACTTGTATATTGTGTAAGTGCATGGAAAAAATTATTGTGAAGCAGCTGCGTAACTTCTTACTTAGTAATGGTATTGTCGGGCCAGAGCAGCATGGATTTGTGCCTGGGAAGTCAGTTGTGACCAATCTGCTACTCTGTTTGAACTACTGGTCTTCCAAATTCGACAACCAAATACCCATAGATGTTATATATTTAGATTTCCAAAAAGCATTTGATACTGTCCCAATAAGACGATTGCTTCTCAAATTAGAACATCTGGGAATTCGAGGCAAACTATACAAATGGATCGAAAGTTTTCTCACCGACAGATGTTTTCAGGTGAGAGTTGGGAATGACCTATCGGACACTAAGCCAGAATTGAGTTCTGTCCCGCAAGGAATCGGTTCTCGGACCCATCCTCTTCATATTGTATATTCTAGACTTGCCGCTGACTCTTAATTCTCCTGTAAAACTATTTGCAGACGACACAAAGTTGTTTGGCAATCCACTAAGAGATCATGTAAAACTGCAAGAGGATCTAAATAGCATATTTACTTGGACACAGAAATGGATGCTCAAGCTGAACAAAGATAAGTGCAATGTTTTACACATCGGCACCAAAAACCCGAGGATCACATACAGTCTTGATGGAACATATTTAAAGTCGGTAAATGAACAAAAAGACTTAGGCATCACTATCTCTTGCGATCTGAAATGGGAGAAGCATTTGATATCAATTGTAAAAAAGGCCAATAGCTTAACATACTTAATTAGAAAAACCTTCAGCCACTTGCCACATGATTTGTTAATTACAATATATAAAACTTATGTGAGACCAGTTTTGGAATATGGTTACCAAGTTTGGAATCCTTACTTTGAGAAAGATATAAGCATGCTGGAAAGGGTGCAGAGAAGGTTTACCAAACTGGGAAATGGCCTCAGATGCTTAACATATGAAGAACGTCTGAATGTGTTGGGCCTCACTACTCTTGAGGAACGGAGAAAGAGAGGGGATCTCATAGAAACCTACAAAATACTAAACGAACACTATGACTGCCCTGAATTGAAGCTGATGTTCAGCCAAAATACTAATTTAAGAGGTCATAGTTTGAAGCTAGATAAACACAGTTTCAGGCAGAACCCCTGGAAGCATTTCTTGACCAATAGAGTTGTGGATGCGTGGAACAGTTTGCCACCGGAACTTGTTGTTGCACAAAGTGTTAATGTGTTCAAAAATAGACTTGACAGACTGAACAAGTGAAAACTGTTGTGAGATCAGACATATCAGCATAGCTGCCTGTTTGATAACATTTAATAATAATAATAATAATAAAAAAATCTGCAAAGATTAATATCGTAAGTCTCCAGAATGTGGCAACTTGTTATTGGGTGCGTGTTAAATAATTATTTGACATAGTACCTGTTAGTTGCCCGAGAAGCTATATAAAATAAAAATAAAATAAAATAAAATAAAATAGGTGATGAAGGACTGCCCATTGCCAGACCTTCTGTTTGGATATATATTTTAATATTAAATTGGAAATAATTTTGATTAATACAATTTAAAATTTAACACAGAAATCAAAATTTTAAAATTTAACACAGATATCAAAAATGTAATTAAGAATTGTAAAATCCTTTTTGGCACATTAATAAATTTATTTTTTATCACTCAAATGAATCCATTACCTCCTCGGTTATATGGTTTACCAAAAATTCACAGTTAAATGTTTATTCTTTAATTTCTAACAATAATTTTGCTATTGTTCTCTCTAAAACTTTTCTGTTCCAAAGAGATTGGGCACGATTTATCCCAAATATTTTGAATCTGGTTCATTTATTAATGAAATATGCTCTTCTATTATTATTCCTTTATATTCTCTTCCACTTTTTCTCTTATCACTATGATTTTATCTTTACGACCATTAAAATACAAATTTTCAACTTGCAAAACTCAATCTTGTTACATAATACTGTCTCTTTTTTTTTATTCTTGCTCTGCTTAGCTTGTTTATGTCTAAAATTTGAACATTATACTTGATTTTATGAAGAACTGATGTAGAAATTACTGTTTCTGCTATGTATGATACTCCATCCATACCTGTCTAAAGTTTTAGTCAATATGGAAAATTGTAGTATTCTTCTTGCGAGAAGATAAAGCTTTTTTGTAATGCCAAATGAAAGTCAACTAGAAGTTGAAGATATTGAAGAATTCAATGTATTTATAGATTTTACTTCATTATCAAGTGTTTTTGATTGACATATGAACTTTATCCGGGAACTTTACTGGGAACTTCGAAGTCAATCGTGAGACAAAAGATGAGCTTCGAATTAAAAAATATTTTACATACACATAATTTAAACATATTTTGGCACTAATCGGTTGATATTATGTTATCAATATCAAAAAAAAAAAATTGACCCACCCTATTGTATATGTCAAATATGGTTTGTATTATACAGGGTGTCCCAAAAAGTACAGCCAAGCGGAAGTCTAGAGGTAGAGCTCCCATGAGGGTACCCGAATATATTCAGCAATTTTTCGTAAATTGAGAATGATTTTTTGTCAAAGCTTGACTAACAAGACATTATCGGTCACGGACACAAATTATCGAGATACATGCTAGATTTTTTTTAAAAATAGGTGAATAGTATACTTTGCTGACACAAAAACAAATTGTGAATCTCAATAATTTGGAATCTCAAAATTATTTACAATTCTAAATTTTAATAATCCATGATGATTTATTTATTTAATATTTTTTTCGGGCAACTAACAGCCACTATATTAAATAATAATTTAACACCCATCCATTAATAAGTTGACTATTTACTCTGTAAATTTCATTGAGCTATCTCCACGGCGTCAAAATTAAAAATTGTTCCAAAACATAAAAGGACCAAAACTCATGGAGAGAAATTTTGATGAAGCTCCATACAAAAAGTGTGAGAAGAAAATTTACACACCTACTCGTATTCGATTATGATTACAATATTCAAAATTTCGAACAAAATTTTCATATCCAAATTTTTTAATCTTGTGTGACAATCCTCGCGAAGTGGTACAAATCGTTTTGAACTGTTTCTGCTTGTCAACAAGTTAAAGTCTTCTAATTATATAGCCTGGTGTATCTTCTCTTAATTTCTATGTAAGACTCACCGTTCAATTGATGTTAAACAGACCAATCAGCTGTCCGTCTAAGATGCCTCACTACAAAATCACACTAAATTTCTCTTGAAAATTGGAAGCACGTGCCATGTGTGGATTCTCAGTGCTACAAGCATAGAATTATAATGTACAGAAGCCGCGTGTAGTAAAAATTTCGAACTCAAATGTATGCCAAGTTTTTTTTACATGTGTGTGTGAGGCGGTAAATCGGTTGGTCTACGTATTATTTATTTAATAATGCTTCTCGGGCAACTAACAGGTACTATGTCAAATATCAATTTAACACGCACCCAATAACAAGTTGCCACATTCTGGAGACTTAAGATATTAATCGTCTCACAGATCCAGACTGAAAACACAATTAAAAACTGTGTCTCCACCGGGAATCGAACCCAGGACCTATGGATCAGCAGTCAGATACCCAACCAACTAAGCCACGAAGGCCGACAATGTAGGTGTTATGTAGGTGTGCGTATCGGTAGGTGTACGTATACAGCCTCGAGTTCCTGGTTCTTCTACAATATCCCAACTTCGTCTCTTTTGAGATGTTGAAAAAATGTTTGTCAATAAAAATAACAAATTTAGTTCATTCGGTAGAAATTTGTGTGAAGACAGGTTGACCACACGATCGCAAAATTTTATATTAGTTTTCTCTGTACTCGCGCTACTGTTAGGTTTATTATTATTTTTATTATTAATAAGGTTTTGTAACTTCTTTTGTATAACAAGAGAGTAAATACTCAAAATTCGTGGTTTATACAAAGTTATTATATGTAATTTAATTTATTTATAATTTTAAAATGTGCCACAAAGTAGTAGCAACATCATATGAAGATACTGAATTACGCCCCTTAACTGCGCCAGGTGACATCTGTGTGTGACACCGTCATCTCATTTATAAGGACTGTTGCTTTCATTGTTTACAAATAAAAATTAATTTCTCAATTTCTCAATGGATGGCATTACAAAAATGTTTCTCCGTTACTCCATAAATGGCAATAGTAATAATGCATTATTTTCAGGTAACATGTTACACACTATTCAAATATATAGAACTTTCAAAAACTACATTGATAAGGGAACTCAATAAGAAGGCATAATTGGTGAACGTTGCGCAAGCGCATAAAGTGATCACGTAAACCAGCCGATGACAGGTCGTAAGCCCTGTAGGTGCCTCGAGTTCCTGGTTCTTCTACAATATCCCAACTTCGTCTCTATTGAGATGTTGAAAAAATGTTTGTCAATAAAAATATCATTTGACTCGCGAAAGGGAAAAAATCCAATGTTTGCGTATATGCAATTAAAAAAGAATATATGATTTTTATTAATCTATATATTACTTTTACTATATATGTACACCCGATTATGTATATTTTTCATTTTGGTTTTTCACCAGAATGAATAACTATATGTTGGTTTAAATGACGTTTTAGAGAAAATGTCATTCCACAGACATTGCATTCATGTGGTTTTTCGCCAGAATGAATAAGAATGTGTTGGTTTAAATGCCTTTTTTGAGAAAAAGTCTTCCCGCAGACATTGTATTCATGTGGTTTTTCACCAGAATGAGTCAGTAAATGTTTGTTTAAAGGACCTTTTCGATAAAACGTCATCCCACAGAAATTGCATTTATGTGGTTTTTCGCCAGAATGAGTTTGTAAATGTTTGTTTAAATCACTTTTTCGATAAAATGTCTTCCCACAGACATTGCATTCATTTGTTTTTTCACCAAAATGGATAAGGTTATGCTGGTTTAAATTACTTTTTTGATAAAATGTCTTCCCACAGACATTGCATTCATTTGGTTTTTCACCAAAATGGATAAGGTTATGCTGGTTTAAATGACTTTTTTGATTAAATGTCTTCCCACAGACATTACATTCATGTGGTTTTTCGCCAGAATGAATAAGAATGTGTTGGTTTAAATGCCTTTTTTGAGAAAATGTCTTCTCACAGACATTGCATTTATGTGGTTTTTCGCCAGAATGAGTTTGTAAATGTTTGTTTAAATCACTTTTTCGATAAAATGTCTTCCCACAGACATTGCATTCATTTGTTTTTTCACCAAAATGGATAAGGTTATGCTGGTTTAAATGACTTTTTTGATAAAATGTCTTCCCACAGACATTGCATTCATTTGGTTTTTCACCAAAATGGATAAGGTTATGCTGGTTTAAATGACTTTTTTGATTAAATGTCTTCCCACAGACATTGCATTCATGTGGTTTTTCGCCAGAATGAATAAGAATGTGTTGGTTTAAATACCTTTTTTGAGAAAATGTCTTCTCACAGACATTGCATATATGTGGTTTTTCGCCAGAATGAGTTTGTAAATGTTTGTTTAAATCACTTTTTCGATAAAATGTCTTCCCACAGACATTGCATTCATTTGTTTTTTCACCAAAATGGATAAGGTTATGCTGGTTTAAATGACTTTTTTGATAAAATGTCTTCCCACAGACATTGCATTTATGTGGTTTTTCGCCAGAATGAGTTAGTAAATGTCTGTTTAAATTACTTTTTTGATAAAATGTCTTCCCACAGACATTGCATTCATTTGGTTTTTCACCAAAATGGATAAGGTTATGCTGGTTTAAATTACTATTTTGAGGAAATGTCTTCCCACTGACGTTACATTCATGTATATGTGTATTTATTTTATCTTCATTTCCAATGCCCGAGTGCTCTTCGATTTCTTTTTTTAAAACTATTTCATATTCTTCAATTGGGAAATCGGGAAATTCTTCATTAATATATTTGTCAATTGTAGGAATATATTCATACTTTTTTTCTATTTCTGTGTTTTGGTTCACTGGAGTGTCCATTGTCTGAAATATATACAAAAGATACATTTTAAAAAAACTGATTCTTCCGTGTCAATGTAATACGGCATAAAATATTTTGGTGGTAAAATATATCCCGGAGAAAGCACACATCGCGGGTAGCGAATTTCGGATATGTCGAGAAGAGAGTGTAGGGGGTGGTATGATTTATGCGTTTAAAAGGCATCGAACCCACGCACAAGCCATTCCTACGTTTTGTATTCTTAAATGTATATAGTCTATTAAAAGCTTACTACCAAGGGAGATTAAATATTGCAAATGAAAAGAAATGATTCAACTTACAGTTTTTATTCCTTTTAAATAATACTGTTTTAGGTAATTATTTACAAGTGGTATAAGTCTTCAATTTTGCTGAATTTTTTTCTATAGATAGATAAAAATATACAGATTACGGGAAAAATAGTAATTTTCCCGGGAAACGCCTAGAAAAATTTAAAAAAAATAAAATTACATTACGGAAAATCTATAGAGATTCCCAAGCAAATAGTTGCTTTTCTGACATCTATGGGCGAATATTCAAACTAATTGTTAGTATAGAAACACGCCGCGAAATTAGAAACATGCCGCGAAAATCTGAAGTAAATGAAAATTGTATGAAATATCGAAAATTAATAAAGTTTAAAAAAAAACAAGGTTATATACATACAAACCTAACCTAACCAATTTTTACCAAAAGTTTGCTTAGAATAGGTTGGTTAGGTTTGTATTTAGTTATTATTGCGACTCGCGTGAGCGAGTTGCATTATACATTGAGTGACAGTATGTAATGCAACTCGCTCACGCGAGTCGCAATAATAAATACATACAAACCTAACCTAACCAATTTTTACCAAAAGTTTGCTTAGAATAGGTTGGTTAGGTTTGTATTTAGTTATTATTGCGACTCGCGTGAGCGAGTTGCATTATACATTGACTGACAGTATGTAATGCAACTCGCTCACGCGAGTCGCAATAATAAATACATACAAACCTAACCTAACCAATTTTTACCAAAAGTTTGCTTAAAATAGGTTGGTTAGGTTTGTATTAACCAACCTATTATTATAATTTTGATGATGTATTCGCATTTGTTTATAATTTACAAATAAATTATATTTAATAACAAATTTAGGTAGTTGTATGGTACCTACCAGTTTTAATATTTTTTATGTGATATTTTTTCGCAAATATTGTCTGTCATATATTTTGTAGTGTGCATTTATCTATGGTTTAGTTTTCAGTTTTATGTCGCAGTTGTCGTATTAGCTCGCGTATTTAATCGTATTTAATAAACGTTAAAAATAAGAAATTAGTAATGATTTTTCTGGTTTTTTATCGTGAAAATCGAATGTTTATAGATAATTTGCGTGTTAATAATGTGTACATTGTGATTTAATAAAAGTATTGTTGGTTATTTGACTTCAAATGAGAAAATAGTCACGTGCAATCTCGGCGATAGGTGTCGTTAAATCGTACAAGGTTTCATACATTGCAATTTTATTTTTTTTAATTTTTCTAGACGTTTCCCGGGAAAATTACTATTTTTCCCGTAATCTGTATATTTTTATCTATCTATAGAAAAAAATTCAGCAAAATTGAAGACTTAT
Source organism: Molanna angustata (assembly GCA_963576475.1). Taxonomy (NCBI): domain Eukaryota; kingdom Metazoa; phylum Arthropoda; class Insecta; order Trichoptera; family Molannidae; genus Molanna; species Molanna angustata. Next base: position 21,613,208 of record OY754983.1, on the reverse strand, counting down.
ACCACTTGTAAATAATTACCCTGTTTTAAACTTAGAAATAACTCAATATAACCATTAAATGTAAAAAAAAATAAAAATCACACCAAACTTAAAATAAAAAACAAATCGGGATTCTAATTAACGTAAAACACTAAATAAGTCCTTGGTAAAATAAATACATCCATTAAAATTAATAAAATGAGGTATAACGATGAATTTTTTACAAAACACGAGGAGCAAAATGTACCAAAAACGTATAAAAATCAGTCTTCTGTCTTCTGCCTACCAGCGCGCAAAAACTCCCGCGAATTTCGACACACTTTTTCCGACAAGTACTCCATCTAGGTATATACATTAATATCTTTGCCGCAAGGTAGGAGAAAAAAAATGGCCGACTTATCAGTCGTATGGAGTTTGACAGCTATCCATATTGGCGGATTGTTCTTTTTCTCATGTTCATAGAACTTGTTTTATATAGGTACTTGAATGTGAGAGATTTGAATAAAAACATTTTTTTTTTCATTTATAATGTTCATTATGACATAAAAAAATAAATTTTATAAATCTTTTCAAGGTCAATTTTGCAATCTTTTTATAATTTGATATATCTAACATGGATAGGTAGTTGAACAAAATCACGCGTCGGGTCTCAGACACTAGAGGCGTGCATATTTCGCAGAATCCTGCGTCATCGGTATGTTGATTTAGCCTCGGAAGACCATGTCAGTTACAAAGAAGTACCAGGCAGGACGCAATAAATTATATTTGACAAAAATATAGATATCTTGGCTGGTCCATGGGAACACGCGAGTGTTCAAGATGTTGGAATGCGACCGCCGGTAGGTGAAAGTGTGACAGGGGCGTACCGAAATATTTTGGGGTGATCAGGAAAAAAGCGAAAACAAGTCCTGTAAAAATTTCTTTTTCCATAGGAATATGCTTTCACAAGAAACTTCCTAGTAACTACTACTGTTATTACAGATTGGCACAGAGAGGTATAGGTCTAGACATAGTTAATTATTGATTCACGGCCCCGAGCCTTTTTACAAACTTAAATATTACTTGACACCGCATAAAAATAAAAATCAAATGTACAAAAATAAATAAAGGGTAAAATTTATAAAAATGTTGTAATAAAGTAAATTTATATTCGTTAAAAGAATTGAAGAAAGGGTCAGTCAAATAACCAAACTCATTGCCCAATCGATGGATTATATTCAATAGTGATATAAATAATTAGTGTTGGATGATAATTAAGTAAATGATAATAAATAAATAATTACTTGGTAAATAATTTAATTACGAAAGTTATAATTTGGCGGGTAATTCTTATATTAGCATAAATAAGAAAACAACAGACAAGTTCACCGTGGTAAAATCCTCGGTATCGTTCTTTTGGTTTGCGAGAAATCGCCAATTGCTAAATATCTATCTTGAATCGCTATCCAAATTGTATATGACGTTCTAACTTGACGGGGCTCAATATTAATACAGAGATGTTTCGTACTGAACAAAGAAAAGGACAAAGTGGTTAGAGAGTTACGCCACTGGAATGTCCGTTGAAGGAAGGTGTCAGATTTCGCGGGCAGCCCTAACGAATACGATAAATTAGGAATTTAGACAGATAGATTCAAACAGAAATAGCACTGCAGATTGGGTTCGTGGGAAAGCATGTGTGTTCCAGACGATGACTCGAATCACTGGACCACCTCAAAGTATCAGGTTCACGAACACAGCTTTGGTCTTAGGGGTAGGACACATAAATTTTGAAGAAGACAGGACAAAGAAACAGAAGGGAGGTAGCCAGGGCTTATCCACTGTCGAAAAATTGCGGACCGAAAGGAAAAAAAAAGAAACAGAAATAAATGATAATGCGAGATAAAGAAGAAATTCGGAAGGAAAGGCACGAAGAAAGCAGTAAATAGAGAAACATAAGCTAATATCAAGTGATAGAATAATTAACCAAGGCATAATTGGTGAACGTTGCGCAAGCGCATAAAGTGATCACGTATATTCGCAATAACCCACGTTCAAGATGGGATGGATAGGAGGGTACGAGGGAGGAAGATTAAGAGCGTATCACCTTCAATATTTCGCGACGAAACTTATCGTATTTTACATTGAATTTGTCCACCCCGGCTGAAACCAACGTGTTATGAGATTCAAATATGCGTGGAATTGTAGCATTCTTCCTGACATTAGTTCTACATACCGGAACATGTAAAGACTATTAAAAAATTTACACCTATGTATAATATATTTCTTACAAAAATTGAATTATTCCTGTTTACAGGTGATTCTGGATACTATTTGTGACCCTTACTGCAAATGTGCTACCTCAAACAGCTGATGATCCCCATATTACAGTGTTAAGTAAAGTGCAACGGTGTCTAGAAGATGAAATTGCTCATTACTGTTTGTTTTAATTTACTATAAATAAAAACATGAATTTGATATTATGGTTGTTTTATTTTCAAATAAATTTGACATATCATTAAAATTTTAGTGAGTTTTCAGTTTCGTACAAATAATGTTGAAAAAATTGCAAATAAAAATGTTTTACAGATTATAAAAAATAAGTCACCCTTAAATCATAAGTAATGGGTTCGATTCCCGGTGGAGGCACAGTTATGAATTTATTTATTTAAATCCACATTTATAACTATATAACTATACAGAATAACAATAATGGAATAATGCAACAATAGTACAAATTGGACTGTTCAAAATAAGCTGGTACAACTAGCAAAATGCTCCAGGAGGATACGTAATTAAAATGACCATAAAATTCTGTACATACATACCATCACGCCATGTCTGGTTTCAGTGCTTCATTCACTCTGTTTCCTGCCATAACTCTTCTTTCGATCTCCTTATCAATCCGTCCATTCCGTTGAAACATGCTTTCCAGATAGACATATTCGTCGACTTGCTCGAGCCATTCGTTCTCTACTTTTTTTTTAATCTTTGATTTGCTGGCATTCATCCTCAGTCCGTTCTCAATGCATCCTTCATATACCTTACTTACAAGATACTGTAGATCTTCCATACTTTCCGCTAACAGAACTTTATCGTCTGCATACATCAAATCTCACACTATAACAGTACTCAATTTCAGGCCCTTGCTTTCATCCTTAAGAGCTCTTATGCAGAAATCAATGTACAAGTTGAAGAGCCATTGTCGTCCAACTAGGTCCAACAAAATTTATGCTGCAATTCTATATTAAATACATAGGATATTTTGGTAAAAATTAAAAGGAAATGAATGTGTAAATATTTATTTTTATTTTAGGTATTGAAGATAATGAATTCTTAAAAAATATATTACTAATTACTTTTTTCTAACCATTCTGCAATCCTTTTTAAGTAGGAATTTGTTTCCTTTTGTAGTTGCAATTTCTCCCTTTTTAATTTAATTACCTCCTCAGAGTGTTTCATCATTTTTTTGCCGCCATTGTGCTCCCTAACCTTTTTTTCAGATATTGAGGTGTTGACTTCTGTCCTATGACAGTTTCAACGTCTTCTTGTGCGACAGTTTCAACGTCACTTTCATAGTTTATTGTACATACTATATTTTGAGGATTTGTGCCAGAAACATCATCCTCTTGAGGGTTCGTGCTAGAATCATCGTGGGGACTGTTTTGTGTGGGGACTACATCTATCCCCATATCAAAACTTGCTAAAGATTCAGAGACACCCGTGTGTCCCTGTATTGATGCTGGGCTTATTGTTTCCAAAATCCTAGCCTCGTCTTCCGTGAGGATTTGTTGAAGCGACGGTCCTCCTACCGTACCCCTCGCATATCGAATCATTTTTGCCTGTTTATTTTTCGTTTTAGCTTTCAAGTCTTGCCAACACTGAAAACAAAAGAAAAAAACATTATTAATTTATCTTATTCAACATAACATAAGAATTCTTGGACAAGATCTTTCTTTCGCTCAAACTTTTTTAAACAATTTTGATAAAAATTGAATTGAGGACGACATTGTTTCATACAATTTGTAAAGCAGTTTACACTACACAATATCTCACTCAATAGTTTGATACCTACTTAATCTACAAACATACATCATGCTGTTTTCATATTCTGGGTAGGAAAAGCAGTCTGACCTCCATACTATCCTATTCTGACATATATAGGTACCTACATGTTTTATATAGAAAACAAAATATCTTAAAATATTTATTCATTTGTGTTTGGAACATATTCTTCAACTATGCATACTATCGCCATCGACAGTTGGATCTCATGTGTTCTCTCATGGTTCACGTCATTAAACATATAAGAAATAAATCGAAACTGCTTGATGGCAGAATTATTACAAGGAGCAATTTCTCATATCCAACAAAATTATAATTGGTTTGTGAATTTTCATAAAAAGTAAACTATAGGATTATCATTTCATACTTTAAATAACACCACATGTGAACCTACAAAAACACTTACTTTTCGCCATTGCTTCCAGTCTTTGCATCCACCGGGAATGGCATTCAGCGTGTTTGCGATGGATTCCCATCGATTTTTCGCCTCTTTAAGAGTAAATGTGGGTCCGAACTTTCCACTTATTAACTGGGGATCCTCCATCACCAGTTCCGTCAACTTCTTTTTTTGCATTAATGACAAATGCCCAATCCGTGATGATAACATGATGCCAAATCCAAAAAACCGGTTAGTAAATAGAAGAAAGAATAGTCCAGAAAACAGCCAAAGGTCAAATATTAACAGAAAGAAAGTCCAAACGTATAGCCAAGTCAATAAAATTAAAAAAAAAACACGCAACAGATAACTATTTAGAAAACCACACCGAAAACACTAACAACAAAATGAAATTGACAATCGTAAATAGATGTACATAGAAAAATGTATATAATCTATGGAGTCACAGACATGAGTTACCATATCAAAATATTTTTTTTTTACATTTTCATGTTGGTACTAATATCGGGTGTTTTCAATTATCTACGACGTTCGAAAATACGCTTTTTCCGAAGTAGTAGATAATTTAATGTGCGCAATCCTCGCACGCGATAAATTATCTATTGAAATGAAAATTGCCCCCAGGTGATAATGGATTCTCTGAAAGTTTTGCATTGGTGGTTACGGAGAGCGGAGTTTTCTATTTTGTTTTATTATCAGTATAAGGCGGATTTAAATAGGTTTTTTATTGGACCTCGGGTATGAGCCAGCCCGCTCGGTGGAGACGGTGATACCCTCCTCCCAAGAGGCTTTGAGGTCGAGCTCACATTTTCTTTCAATGTCCGTTAATGGAATTTGATATTCCACACATAGTCGCTGAACGAGATAAAATAAACTTAACAAAATTTGAAGCCGTGGTCTGACGATACACAAATGTCAAATGTCAGCGCACAAACGTCAGACGGCACGGTCATGTCACAAGATAAAATGATAAAATTTGAAATAAAATAAATAATTAAAATTGGTAATACATTAGGACGTCACAAATCAAAAATAAATATAGTCAATATTGGACGTCACACGTTAAAATGGATTCAATAAAATAAATACCTAACTTAAAATCACACAGCCGAAATATTGTCACACGGAAATAAAGAAAATGTTACAAATATTGTTTTGGGGCATACATAATTTTCTCGCCACGGCCATGAAAGTGCTGATGCACCGTCAATGCCGGAATGGACCGTCGTCGATGGGCGAAGGGGCAAGGCTATCGGCGAAAGCAACCTCGGGTCCCAGACACCGGCAGATGCTGGTTGGGCGACTGGCGGGAGCGAACGACGGCGGCGCGAGTCTCAAGGAGATGCGGCCGTTGCTCCAGGGTCCAGCGCGACCCAACAGCGTTTGGAGCACTTTCCAAACTCAGCACCCGCTTCGGTCCAGGAAAGCGGCTCTCTCGCCGAATGGTGGTGCGCCGATCCATCTCGGCACTCCAGGTGTCACATCCATGGCTGCTGATGTGGAGCGAGCCTAACCGACACCCTCTGGTGCGGTTTGCAGCTGCTCTGGCCACAGTGAGCGCGGTCCGTGTCGACACGACGCGTGTATAACTTCGACTGTCATCTGTCACTTGTATTGTCACATTCCAGGTTATGTCTTATTGGCAAATATTTTTTTTCTTACACTTTCATTTTCACAAATGTTTGTTTGTGGTCTGATTTAGCGCCGATTTCAAAATAGAAAATAACGCGAACAGGAGAGGTCGCGTCAACGGGAGCTTTCGTTTCAATACTAAGGGAGACATTTAGCGATAAATTCGATAAACTCGACCGACTGTCATAGGTCAGAGACAGCGCGCGGAACTTTATAGATGGCACGAAGAAAATAAGCCTAGGAAAGCCCGAAAGGGGAGGAGTTTGTCGCGAGGGGAGAATATTAAATTAATAATAATAAAGGGAAAGATAATTGAAGTACAATAAGTTGATTTATGTCCGTAGGGGGATACTTTCGCGCTTTAGTTCGGGACTCTGATGCAGAGCGTGTAGCTGAGGTATTAGTAAGCTAGGGGCGCAGGGAAAAGCTTCGCGTCTCGACATACAGAGGGCGAATAGCGAAAAAAATAGGAAAATGAATTTCTCCCCGAGAAAATTCGATTCTTGTTTTCTCCAAGCGTCGAAGACAATTATGGCAGTCATCGAGGTAATAAGAATGGGTTTTTTTAAAGAAAATGTACCTACGGGAACTTATAGTTATGGAACGTAGTTAGTATTGGTAGGGCGAAAAGATAGGAATATAATAATGATTTTTATCAATATAATTGAAAGAAAATAATGCTATTGTCAAGGAGAATAAAATAGTTGTTGGGAAGTACCATAATGTCAAATTCCTACAACCTATCATTGTCTAAATAATTTTGTGTGTTGGGTAATATATTTAATCAGGGTTGGAGATACCTACCTATAGACACACATTTCTATATGGGGGATATTATAATGTTATGTCGCTCTTATCATGTGAATAGTCTATAAGAAGTGTATATGTGTATAAGATTGTAATGGTCTCAGAACCAAAATCAAAATTGTAATGGTCTCAGAACCAAACTTCATGATACATACATGAACATATTGAATAATAACTACGATATTTTTGTTCTCACAGAAACAGGATTGTGTCCAAATATTTATAACTCGGAATTATTTGATAATAGGTATATTGTACACCGCAGAGACAGGGATAATCAGACAAGCAATAAAAAAGGATTTGGCGGCGTCCTCGTAGCAATACATAAAAATTACACGGCAGTCCGTATGTACGGGTGGGAAAGCAAATCTATCGAAGACATATTTATAACACTGAATACCTCTCCAGACAAGAACATTGGCGACAAAAAACTCATTATTGCGGCAACTTACATTCCCCCAAATACTCCGTTATCCACTTACGAATTACAATTTAATACATTATGTAATCTATACACACAACACACTAACATGAATATGCTCATACTTGGAGACTACAATATTCCTAGCATAGATTGGACACATGACTCACCTACAAATAACATTATTAATATCAGAAATCCCGTCGCTGGAGCTCTAATTAATTTAATGTCTCTCATGAATCTTTCTCAACATAACAAAATACCTAACATAAATAATAAAACACTAGATCTAGTTATGTCTCATGACCGTTGCTCAGTTACTCAGTCCATCGATCCAATCACCCACGAAGATCGACATCACCCAGCACTGAACATAATCTTATCCACACAAGCTCTAACTACATTGCCTACTCAAGACCTGAAAAAGTTCGACTACAGAAATGGTAATTACGAAGCGATCAACGAACACATACTTCATACAAACTGGGAAAACATTTTTAGAGACATAAATGCCTCTACTGCCGTTGATTACTTCTACGATATTATTTATACAATCATCAACGAATATGTACCGCTCAAGAAAACACGTAGCCTCAAATATCCCATTTGGTTCTCTCCTGCTCTAATCCATATCTCAAAAGAAAAATGTAAGTACTGGAAGAAATGGAAAATTTACGGAAACGAAGCAGACTTCAACTCCTATTCTTTACTTCGACGACGTTTCAAAAAATTACTAAAAGATCATCACCGAACATACATAGCTAACATTGAGAATAACTTGACTAGTAATCTTAAAAGTTTCTGGGCGTATACTAAATCCCTAAAAACTACATCAGGCTATCCTTCTACGATGACATACAAAGTTAAAATCTCCAGTCAGCCAAACGAAATAGCAAACATGTTCTCAGATTATTTTGAATCGGTATTTGAACCCGAATTACCATCTGACCAAAACAACATCATTCCAGATAGTAATAATTCTGTCAATCTGTCATCTATCAGGATAAATCTAGGTGAACTTTGGGAAATTCTTATTTCCTTAGATATCAGTAAAGGTCTAGGCCCGGACAAAATTCCCCCATTCTTTCTTCAAAAAACTGCATACTCAATAAGTCACCCTTTAGCGCTGATATTCAATCAGTGTTTATCAGAAGGGGTATTCCCCGATAAATGGAAAAAAGCTTTCATTACCCCTATTCACAAAGGCGGCAACATAAATGACATCGAAAATTATAGACCTATATCAATACTGTCAGCAATACCTAAGGTTCTTCAAAAAATCGTTCATGGACAAATATTAGCAACCGTGAAAAGAAATATAGTAGATGAGCAACATGGTTTTATGCCTAACAAATCAACGACAACTAACTTGCTAGTATACTCAGAATATCTCTTCCAATCACTCGACGACAAAATTCAAATTGACTCAATTTATACAGACTTCAAGAAGGCCTTCGACAAAGTGGACCATAGTATATTAATGGAAAAATTATCAGATTGTTACTGTTGCCGTGCAGAGGGTGTCTTTATGAGGAGCTCGACTTCTGGGATCGAACCAGTTGATCGGCTAAATACTTCTGCGTGTTCTTTAACCATGCACGACTGTAACCGACAATAGAATTGGGTATTTAAATAGACATATAAATAAGAACTCAAAGATTTAAACTTACTGGATTTATTCACAAAGTTAATTACACATGATACTGGTATTACGCGAAGATTATAAATATTAAAACTCGATAAATTTAAACGACTACAGGAACGTGGCTGGGTCGTAACGAATTCCGGTCAGGGGAGAAGCTGGTAGGCAGGAACGAACTTGAATGCCGATGAACGGTCCGTCGCGTCATTTATACCTGGCGTGACGTCACCGATTGTGCGCGCGCCGATTTTCCGAAATGTGATAGGTCTTGTCATAAGTACTATATTTTAACTGTGGATTATTGAATTTTCTTGAGAAAAAAGATATGGGTTGCCATGCTCCATTTTTCATTTGCTGCAAGGAGGCACCCATTGCTGTATCGGAGGCGTCGACCATAATTGATATTTCGGCTGTGGGGTCAATATGTACTAAAAGTGACGCTTGTACCAGGTCGTTTTTACATTTTTCAAAGGCCTTGGTTAACTCTTCTGTCCATTGAATTTTCCTTTTGTCGTTTTTTGTATAACCTTTTAACTGATCAAAAAGTATCTTTTGGGTCCCAGCTGCGTTTTGTAGGTACTTCCTGTAAAAATTTATCATCCCCAAAAATCTTCGAAGACCTTTTGCGTTGGTTGGGGGTTCAATTTTGGTTATCGCTTCAACTCTTTCCTTGATTGGGGAACTTCCATTCTTGTTGATCTTATAACCAAGGAATTCAATTTCTTCTTCTCCTAATTTACATTTGTTTAGGTTGATAATTAGACCATTTTTAGATAGCCTTTCGAACAATAAGTCTAGGTGTTTTTCGTGCTCTTCCATGTTTTTGGAGGCAACCAGAATGTCGTCAATATAAGTGAATACGAATTCCAAATCTCTGGTAATATTATGAAGGTACCTTTGGAAACTCTGAGCTGCGTTAGAAAGTCCGAATTGCATTACTAGAAATTCAAATAATCCAAATGGGGTTATGATAGCGGTCTTTGGAATGTCTTCTTCTTCTACTCGTACTTGGTGGTAAGCTCTGGTTAAATCTATTTTGCTGAAGATCTTCGCATCGTGAAGTTTATGTGCGAAATCTTGTAGTTGAGGTATTGGATACTTGTCAGGTTTGGTGATTGAATTCAGTCTGCGATAATCACCGCACGGACGCCAATTTCCATCCGATTTCCTGACCATATGTAGGGCGCTGGACCAGTTGCTTTTGGATGGTCGGCAAATGCCTTGTTCGACCATATAAGAGAATTCCTTTTTAGCAATCTCCAATTGAAGTGGATTGAGTCTCCTGACTTTGGCTGTGACTGGAGGTCCCCTCGTCTGGATGTGGTGAGTAACGTTGTGTTCTATGCGCTTTGGGTTCAAATCTGCGCGAGTGATATTTGGGTACTTCTCAATTATTTTGTAAAATTTTGATGTGGAATGAACCGTGGCAATATTCATTATACTGGTTTTGTAGACGATCCCTCTAGTTGACATTCCTGTAGCTTTGTCAATCAATGTTTTTCTTTTAATATCCACTAAAACGTCGTAATATTCCAAAAAATCAGCTCCTATTATGGGTTTTGTGACATCTGCGATGATAAACTTCCATTTGTGACTCCTTCGTAGTCCCAAATTCAGGTTGATTATTTTGTGCCCATAACTAGGTATTACAGTACCATTTGCTGCATAAAGTGGAGTGACGATGCTATCTGTTGAAATTATTGATTTGTCATTTCTGAAATATCTAGGTATTACTGAGATTTCAGCTCCAGTGTCTACGAGATATCTAATTCCTGTTACTAATTCTGTAATGAAGAGACGATGTTTCAACTGCGACTGGGACGTCTCGCACACCTGCCGCAATTTTAGTTTTCCTGATCGTTGAATTTACATGGTGCTATGCAGTTAAATGCTTTTGTTCCGAATTTTTGGTGTAGATGGCAAATGTCTTCTCTTCTATAATTGTTGTTTTGCTTCACGTTGTTGTTATTACTCTTTCTGTTGTCATAGTAATTTTTCTGATTTCTATTTTGGTGATTATTATTGTAGTTTTGGTATCGATTCCTGCTTGGAGAACGTGATCTTGAACGATTCCTCCAATTATTATTATGTTGAGGTCTTGACTGTGTTCTTGATTGTCTATGATCAATTTCCAATCTGACGATCTTGTCTGTCAATAGTTGAATTTGTTGCTGCATGCTGTGAAGTAAGCTGTTAGTGACTAAATCACTCTGGTGAGCTTGACTACTTGCTGATGTGGATGGTGAATTAATGGACTGAATTTCTGTTCTTTCGTTTACTTCCAAGATCCGATCGGCCGTTTGCGCGAGCACGCTGATGTCGTTTGTAATTATTGCCGAGATTATTTCCTGTACTCTATGTGGTAATCTTTCGATCCAAAGTCTTTTAAGAAGTGCATCATTCGCTAAGGTTGGTCCTGCAAGGCTCTGCATGTGTCGAAGTAAATGTGAAGGCTTCCTATCACCAAGCTGTACTCCATGTAGAAGTTGAGAAAGTCTTTTCTCTTCAGATTCCTGAAGGCGGTTTAATAAGGTTTCTTTTAAATGTTGGTATTTATCCTTTGTTGGTGGGTATTGGATGACGTCAGCCACACATGAGATTGTATCGGGGTCCAGTACTCCCAAGATGTGTTGATATTTTGTTTCGTCTTTGGTGATCCTTGCAGAATTGAACTGGGCTTCCACCGTTATAAAACATAGGTAGATTTTGTCCTTCCATACTGTGGGTAATTTTATGTTCGCTGCGAAAATTTCGTTTCTTGATTCATCTGATGTTTGTTGATATGAAGCTCTGTCAAATGTATTCGTGTTGTCCTTGTTCTCCGTTGCCATGATTACAATTCAAATTAAAAGATGAGAATATTTTTTTAAAGTTACCACTGTTCAAAGCTTGCTTGACTTTTGAAACATAAATGTGAGAAAATTTAAAATTGTTATGCTTAGAATTTTTGGAAAAAAATAAATTAATCCAATTTTGTTACTAAATGTTTTGTTTAAAATTTGATGCACTACCTATATTCTTTTTAAAATTTTTAGAGTATAATATTTTTTAAAAAAAAAATGAATATCGATAAAACTTTTGTATAAATAAATAAAATTTTTGAATAACAATAAAATTTATTTGTAAAACTTAAGTATTTTGTTCAAATTATTCGCGAAAAAATATTTTTATGATTATTTTTTTAAAGTTGGAATTTTCTAAGTCCCATATGTATATTATTTATGATTAAATTAATAAATGGAAATTATCGTTTTTTATTATCTGTACACATAATTGATCTTAATTTCTTGCTATATTATTAAATGGTTACAGTTAAATAATAATAAAATATTTTAATTATCGTTCTGAAAATACAGTTCATTAATATTTGCACAACATTAAAAATATATACGGAGTATTGTACTGCGCTAATTCCGTTTAGCTTAACTGCGTATAATTAAAAGGGCGGGTTTTTTGTATCTTTTTTCCCACTGACAGTAGCTACTAGTATTTATTTTTGCGGCGTATATTATTTGGTGAGAATAATAATAATAATACTGCTCGCACTATGCGACGACGATTTGTCGCTAGGCGAATTCGACTATCGTCTATGTTTATATTATAAATTCAATTTTCAACAACAAAATAATTAGGTATTGTTCAAACTAAATAAAAATTTCACTTAATTTAATGTAAAATAAAAATGTTACAATGATTATTGATGTTTTTAATCAAATAAAAATTAAATTAAGTTAGTTTTACGATTTAAATTTGAATTTAGCAATTTTTATTTCAGTAGGTATTCAAAAAAACAAATTATACTTTACTGCAACGGCTTTTTTAAATGAATTTAAAATAAGAATGACACACTAAATAGTAACAATATTACTTAGCTTGTTGAATTTTTTTTTAATCTTTTCTCTGGTTTTTGCTCCTTTTATTTCACATTTAGTTTTTCATCCAAGTTTGATTATCGTTTTTTTTTCTTTGTTCCCTCTTTTTTTTTACAATAGTTACAGCTTTCAATCAAAATGATTGGGTTTTTGCTTTTTGCTCCAATTCGATGTTTCATATGAAAGAAAAAACACAAGTAATTAGTACATATAATTACGATAGTGTAATTTGTAATTTGTGAGAACACTATTTTTTACAAAAAGAAACTGATTTTATGTTACAATTGGTCACAATGAAGATTTATAAGTTATTTAAAAATTGTAAGAATAAGAATGTTAAAATGATTTCTTTCAATTTTTTTTAAAAAAACACTGATTTTTCTTTTTTAAATTGTTAAAATGTTTGTGCGAACTGCACCAAATTCACACAATATTACTTCTTTTAGAATGTTAAAATATTACAATAAAATACGATTAAAATGCGATAAAATAAAATAATAGTTGTTCATACAACAATTTTTTTAAAAAATAAATACCATAAGGTATGACATGTACTACATTTGATTATTACGAAGATTCATTATAAAAAAAAATTAACGCTTAATCACGGGGCCTTTTGCGTAGGAAAAATTTAAATTATTGTCAAAATTTACACATACCTTTCACGGTATTTGGCTGTCCGTGATGATCCAAATCCGTCCCTGCCACCGGTTCAACGAAACCAAACGAAACAGAATTACGAGAGAATAATTACACTTATTTATTGCCTACCCAATTCTACTGTCCGCGATGTATATAAAAACGAACGGAAAAAAAATAGAGCGTACTACTATGAGGAAAAAAATAACTAATGACCATACCAATGTTATTTATCAATGTTATAAATGACTTTAAAGAAATGTATATGTAATTTGGAGGAATAATATGTAACAAAACAATTTTTTACTAAAATATGCTAAAAATTCAAACAAAAATACATTAAAATCGTCGTGAGTCACCAATGTTACTATTGCCGTGCAGAGGGTGTCTTTATGAGGAGCTCGACTTCTGGGATCGAACCAGTTGATCGGCTAAATACTTCTGCGTGTTCTTTAACCATGCACGACTGTAACCGACAATAGAATTGGGTATTTAAATAGACATATAAATAAGAACTCAAAGATTTAAACTTACTGGATTTATTCACAAAGTTAATTACACATGATACTGGTATTACGCGAAGATTATAAATATTAAAACTCGATAAATTTAAACGACTACAGGAACGTGGCTGGGTCGTAACGAATTCCGGTCAGGGGAGAAGCTGGTAGGCAGGAACGAACTTGAATGCCGATGAACGGTCCGTCGCGTCATTTATACCTGGCGTGACGTCACCGATTGTGCGCGCGCCGATTTTCCGAAATGTGATAGGTCTTGCCATAAGATAATGGAATTAAAGGCAGCCTACTCAGGTGGACAAAATCATACATTACAAATAGGCATCAGGTAGTTGTTCTCAACGGCCATTCCTCCAATAAAGTAAAAATAACATCTGGAGTACCTCAAGGTTCAATCCTTGGCCCATTACTCTTCACGATATTAATTAACGATATCAACTCATGTTTCATAAATAGTAATTTTTTAATATGTGCTGACGATTTAAAAATTTTCCTTAAAATTTAACATGTACACGATTGCACAGCTCTCCAGGACGACCTAAATAGATTAAACGATTACTGTCAGCGAAATAAACTATATCTTAATTTAGCTAAATGCAAGACTATCACATTTACAAAAAATAAAAATATTATCCAACATAATTACTACATCGAACTCATCCACTTGACAAAGTCAACAATATTCGGGATCTAGGAGTTGTGTTTGATAGCAAACTTCATTTTGACATCCATGTGGAAAACATAATCAACAAAGCATATAAAATGATGGGTTTTGTGATGAGATTGACTAAAAAATTCAAAAAAACCAGCTCATATTTAATATTATATAATACGTTAATCCGCTCACAACTCGAATACTGCTCTCAAATATGGAATCCACATTACAATATATACGCCGAAAAAATTGAAACAATTCAGAAAAAATACCTCAAGACTATGCAATACAGAACACAGAATCCCCGACTACCATACACTGACCTACTTAATAATTACAATCTATGCACACTAAAAGAGAGACGTACCCTATTTGACATGACAACACTACACAAAATAATCAATAGCACGTTTGACTGTCCAGCACTCGTTAGCTCAATTAACATACATGCACCACTCAGATGCCTAAGAAACAACTTGCTCTTCCTCCCGTCAACTTCAAACACAAATGCAGGATTTAGGAAACCAACCAACAGAATGTGCAATGAATACAACAAAACCTTTCCAGACCCACACATCTTCTCCAAATCATACACAG
The DNA here is from genome assembly GCA_963576475.1 of Molanna angustata. NCBI lineage: Eukaryota > Metazoa > Arthropoda > Insecta > Trichoptera > Molannidae > Molanna > Molanna angustata. Next base: position 21,598,008 of record OY754983.1, on the reverse strand, counting down.
CATTCAAACACGAAATAAAACACATTCAAAAATCATCACCACAACACGCGATGACATAATAATACACATACTCTATTGAGATATTAATCATCTGTCATAACATACTACACCATCTCTTTTATTGAATTATGGCTCCTTAATTTTAATTTTTATTTTATGTATTTTTGTTTTTTTTTCTTTTTTATCATTATGTTAATGTATAACTCTTGTTTCTCTATTTCTCGCCTCAATATTTATTTCTCGCCTCAATATTTATTTCTGTATAATTATTTTCTTATCTATTTCATTTCGTTTATGTTAATTTAAATTGATTTTTTTTTACTTGTTTTGTCTTTTATTATTATTGTATTACTTTGCAAATTTTCACTTTCATATGTTTATATTGTGAATACTGTAAGGTTGCAGATAAACTTTGAATTATATGTTACTATTAGTAATATGCATATTTTCTGTAACTGTTTGTATTCCTAAATGAATAAATAAATAAATAAATAAATAAGATAAAAAAAAAGAAAAAGTGTATGTGTAACGAAAAATTAAGATGAAAAAAGAAAAAGTGTATGTGTAACGAAAAATTAAGATGAAAAAAGAAAAAGTGTATGTGTAACGAAAATTAAGATGGAAAAAGAAAAAAGTGTATATGTAACGAAAATTAAGATGAAAAAAGAAAAGTGTATGTGTAACTGATACCGGCCCGCCTCGGCCCCATGTCCGCGAGAGAGATCCACCGTCCTATTCGAGTAGGTTTAGGCTAAATTTCTCCGCGGAACCTACCCCGACCGTCAGCGGGATTCTGGGGAAATTTATTTTTATTTTTTATTATATGGCAATTTTTTTTGGACAATGATTTGGAACTTTTTTTCAAAGGAACTCTGACAGCTACGAATAGCTGATCAGCTGATTTTTACTCTCGACGGCCGGACACTCTCCGGCACAAAAAAAAACAACTTTATAACTAAAAAGAACCCTTGGGATTCCGCCAGAGAATCCCAACAGATCGAGTTCTATCGGTCCTGCCACTCAAGAGGCTCAAACTGCCGCTGAACAACGTACCTCCGCCACGCGGTAAAATTTTTGTAAATCTTTTGGCAGCACTTTGTAACTGTAGAGGCCTCTTTCAGACTGCAGCCGAAGGATAGAAGTAGCTTCTCAGGCCGTAGTGCGTCTCGTAACTTGCCATTTTTTTATTTTAACACCTGACTTTATCTTATTACTGACTCGAGGCGCCGACGGCCTGGGAAGTGTCTGCCCTAGCGCAAGCCAGGGCCCCCCTTTTGTAACCATGTGGAGGGGAGGATCACCGCAGTCTGTCGCGCCCTTGACCCAGAATTTCCTTTCTGCAATCGCTTCTCTGTCTTCTTTTTCTTTTGTTCTGGATCGAGGACCTATACCTGAGGACGTCACCCACCTGTAGCTTCCTGCTGGTCTACGACGGGGTGATCTGCTGAGCGTCTCCCTTAGCAGACGGTCGAAGAGGAAAGGACAGAAAAGAGGTGAGTGCCTTCAATTCTCTCTCGATCCAAGACCGAAGCTGGTCACTTTACATAACTAGGACGCCTTGCGTCCAGAGGACTGACGGCCCTCTCTGCGACCGCAGAGAGAGAGCTGGTGTCATAACGGAAATTAAGATGAAAAAGAAAAGTGTATGTGTAACGGAAATTAAGATGAAAAAAGAAAAAGTGTATGTGTAACGAAAATTAAAAAGAAAACATAGTGCGTGAAATTCGGCGCGAAAAATCAGTGCATTCGTACGGGAACACAGGGACCTTCGAGGGACTAGGGGAAGGGGCTTGCGGGACGAGAATCGCCGGTCAATATTAGCTACTGCAAGGGATGATCTGGATCATTCCGATTTCGTCAGCGCAACAGTAAACAGTCTCATCCTCTCTTGTTCGCGGGTCTCGTCAGCCAGACCAAGTATCTAACGATTATAATAAACCATCGTGGACGCAGAAAAATATTTTTTCTAAAAGTACTTTTATTACAAACAGTGAATCAGGCCAGCAAGAAAGGGGCCATTTCTACCAAAATTAATATCAGGGCATACGCGGTCGTTACGGTCTACCACAGACTCGCTCTGGCGAGGTCCCGCGGACGGAGAGAGGCCAACCTACCAGGTTTTATTTTTACATTATTTTTACTTGTCCGCTAAATCCATTGCACACCACTCAATTGGAGGGCCATTTTCCCCGCCCTGCCAAGAAGATAGCGGCAAGCGCCTCTTTTGGAAAGGAGGCCCTGCCCAGGAGACATCCGCACCGCCTCTGGATAAGATAAGAGGCAACCGAGGACAATTGTCGCCGCCTCTGGAGAGGCCACCCACGAGGACCACCAGCCACCGCTTCACAGGAGGCCAATACCGTCCCTTTACACACGTTTTTTTTTTGCAAAGACTCTCATCGGTTTTCTTTGTGTGCACACAAATAGTTTATTTAGAAATTAAGATCTTAGCATAAGTACTAGTATTTAGGTAAATTGTCTCCCTCTTTTGTAATTTTCTTTGTGTGCCTTATATACAGTAAATTTTAAGCATAACTGAATTTTTTTTATCTCTTCTCTCTCTTACACCTACCCAGTCTGAAGCCCATCTTAATTATAGTTAGTAATTAGGTAAATTTAAGGTTTAATTTAAGTTTTAATTCCTGGGGAGGAGTCACAGCGACGGCTTGCACCCTATAGCTGGCCGGGCAAACCAACGAGTAGGCGGTGAAGGGCGGCCACCGCCCTGAGCCTAGTCAGTCGTCGAAATCGGCTATGCCGATACTTTAGTACCACCTCAGTGTGAGCACTGAGTAAGAAATAGTTTCCCGACAAAACCAATACACACTTTAACTTTCAAATAATATTTTAAGAAAATAATTTCAACCAACCTTACCTTCCGACACCTTTTTATTTCTTTTAAACTCCCCCCGGTGTATTAAATTCATATTACATTATGAAAGTTATATTTACAAAAAATATATTGAGAAAACCTAAAATTATATTTATATGTGAAAACATAATATTTATTCAGAGTAATTGTATAAAAAGTTTATATCAAAGAATGACAACAAATTAGTATCTTGTTACACGAGCAAAATACAGAATAAATTGTCAATTTTATATAAATAATTATCAGGGAAATCGAGCTTCCTTCAATTGTTTTCAATATTATCATCCAGAATGAGCTACGTTCATTTATTTTAAATATTAAGAAATCTCAAACACCTAAATAACCAATACTACCTACAATGTAATATAACCTCCTCTTTTTTTCAATCGGTTAAAATTTATCTACTTGTACCAACAGATATTCTGTACAAGTAAATTCATCATAAGGTTGCAGAACAAAACAACGGTAATAACCATATTCAAATTATAATTGATATACTTATGTCTAGAGATGTGCCGATATAGAGTGAAACATAGAATGCCAATTTGTCTATCTTGGGTACAGGATCACATACGAGATGGACGTTCAAAGAGTGAAATAGACAATCTCATCCACCGAGCAAAACTCGCCTTAAACAATCAAAGATCTTTGAGTCTAGCAACTCCAGAAACAATTAGTAAATCTGTGTGGAGTATTTTACTGTACCTATATGGTTTTTACACATTTGCAAAGGTGAGGTCCTCAGCAAAATCAATTAAACTAGTCACAATACAATATGTTGATCACCATATTGAAAAGGCATGCAAATTGGATTATGGGGGGCTAAAGTGCTGATGGCTATATAGTATTGCTTACCTTATTTGGGAGGCCTTGGAGGTATGGTTCTCGTGGAAAGACACTGAGGGTTTGAAGCCCTGTTCCACTTTATTCGTTTGGGCAGAATCGAACCGCCGGACGAATGAACCTTAATCACGTTTGGATTTGGGATTGAACCAATCGACGTGTACCTTTTTCACGATTTATCCACACGTGTAATATGGACAAATCGTCCCCCAATATACTATACGTTACCGGCAGTAATCGTATAGCATAGAAATGCACATTTTTAAACAGATATAATGAGAGCAGTGGGTATTTCAATATAATGAAAGATAAGTGCCTACTTACAAGACAGTATATTAATATAAAAACTTATTTCAATTTACAATGGTATTTAAAGATTGATTACGATTAATTAATTGACTGCGAAAATTCGCGAACACAAATTGAGACGACGAGGTGCAACAGCTTCACTGGACGGGAGTCGGCAGTAGATAACCGCCCACTGCTCGGACCGCGGTTAGCAGGGCTCGACCGTTCGGGTCGCCTGGTGGGGGAAAAGGCCAGTTGGCTTCGCCCGCCACACACTCCCTCACCAGTCGAAGACGTTACTCCTCGTCATCCCCTTTGCTTATCTGTAACATAAATAAATAAAAGTTTAAATATCACAGTTTGGATCAGCATGACTCGACATTATAAATACAGTAGCCTAAAGTACATTATAGGGCCTACGATAAGAATAAGATTGCCGAATGTGTCATCTTTTGATTTTTTTTGAAGTTTGGGGTGATTTTGGACAGCTACGGGGAAAATCTTCCGGTGTCTCGATCAGTTGACAGCTACAGAAAAAAAAGGTCATCCGGTGTCTTTCGTGTTGACATCTACGGGTAAAAGGTCATCTGGTGTCTTTCGTGTTGACAGCTACAGGTAAAAGGTCATCTGGTGTCTTTCGTGTTGACAGCTACAGGTATAAGGTCGTCTGGTGTCTTTCGTGTTGACAGCTACAGGTAAAAAGGTTTTCTGGTGTCTTGGTTTTTTTTGTTGGCATTCTTGAAGTGTTTCTTGGAGTTGACAATTAGTCCGGTTGAAAGCGTGATAAAGCGTTTGTCTCGTTGTTGTTGCCAGCAAGGATTTTTTGTCGATGCTTGACGTTAACGAAGGTTGTAGTTGAGCAGCTTCCTTGCGTATGCCAGCAGGATCGGGTAGTCCTGTGGATGTCACGAAGGATGAGACCATGTCTCAACAAAATCAGTCCTCGTTCAAGGCTGTATGAAGCGATGATACGTGGTAAGTTTTGTGCGCTCGTAGTGGTGTGTCGCGGAGTGCAGACACGAGGGATGTTCCCAGTACATGTGAATTCATGCACGCTTGAGACTTCGAGTTGGCAGTTGCTCTTCATTGTTGATGAATGCCCATTGATGATGATGATTATACAGTTGTTGATTGTTCATGTTGGTATATCTCTTGTTTTTGTTTGTTGTTGTTGTTGTCAATCTCTTGTTTTTGTTTGTTGTTGTCATATCTCTTGTTTTTGTTTGTTGTTGTTGTTGTCCAGCTTGCCTTTGATTTTAATGCTCATCTTTGTTTCTTGATGATGATGATGATGATAATTTGCGTTCCATCTTGATTTGAAGTAATTGTCCATCTTTGTTGTTGATGATGATGATGATGATGATTTGTGTTCCATCTTGATTTTGAAGTAATTGCCCATCTTTGTTGATGATGATGATGATGTCCATCTTGGTTTGGTATTTGTGCTTGATACATGCAGGTAACAGATGTAAATTTAAAATTTTCATATTAAAAATGTTTACATTTGTTTGTAAATGAATAAATAAAATAATAATATGGACTGTTATTAAAAATCTCTAAGTACTTAAATGTTTTTAAAAAATATTTGCAAAGTTTTAATAATTACTGAAATTATTCTAAGTCCACAATTGCATGAAAATATTCTATCAGTAATAGGTATGTTGAATTTGTCTAAGTCGATGGTTGTTAAAAAATATTCTATGTGTAATAGGTATTTCTTTAAAATATTCAAAGTATGAAATACATAGGTATCTATGTCGTAAATATAGATATCCAACAAAATTGCAATATTCACTTTGATTTAAACTATCAAGTTGTACTTGTAAATATTTTTTTTAATTAATAAATAATAAATTAAATTGCAATATTTTAATTAATTATTTCCAAGTAAATTTCGATAAAAATGTTTGTTATTTTACGATCATTTGACAATATTTGTTGACACATTTCATTTGACATAATGAATAACAATTTTACAATTACCCACATCGAATGTTATTTTACGTTGACGAAATAATTCGATGCGATAAATTTATGGGACTGTTTGGTTGAAAGGTTTTTATCGAATATTTTTACTTTAACTTTTTCTAAATGGTTTTTGATAAACTTTTACATGTAAAATATGATCAATTTTCAAAATAAACTAATAATTTATATTTTTGAGAAAAAAATTGTCAAAATTTGATTTTTGTAATAAATAATTTTCGCAAAAAAAGGTCATGCATTTACAATGATTATACTCAAAATTATAAAAAAATTCTTAATAATTACTTTTTGTTTTTTTTTTTTTTTAAACTTTAATAGGCATTTATTTTTATTTATATATTTACCAATCTTTAACTTATAAATGGTTTTGAAATGTTATCAAAAATTTAAAATGTTTATTTTTTATAATGCAATGTTTTTTTATATCTGAAAAAAAAATTCAATTATATAAATTAAATGAAACTTAGCCTGTGATTTTGGTATGCTGGTTAGCATTTTTTATTGGTAAATCCAATTTTTTTATCTTTTTTTTGTTTCCTCCATTTATACATTTTGTACGGCATGACTTCTCGTAACAATTTGTTGTTTTGGTAAATCCGTTTTTTTTGGCGGATGGTTTCTCATGAAAAAGAACAATACACAAAGAATTATAAATATGCACATTTGATAATACATTTTTTTTAAATGAAATGGTATTTTTTTTGTTTAAATTTGACTTGAGTTTCGAATACTATAAAAGGCAAATCATATGAATTTCTGAATATTGTTTATTCAACAAAAATAATAATTCATAGTTACATATATATATTTTTTTTAAAATAACGAACAATATTTTTTTTAATTGGCATGATTTTTTTTTTAAACATGTAGCAATTATAAAATTTCGATTTGTTCAAAAAATGTTACAATTTGACAAGAGATAATATTTGCACATTTAAAAAATTAAAATTTCTGGACAACATTAAATTGATTGTTTAACAAAATAAATTAGCGTATTCACGGGCTCGCTATTAAGAATTTAAATTACACAAATGATTTTAAGAATATAACAATTGTACCTTGTTATGTAAAATGCTCCGTGAAGATCTCCTGCAGACTCCAGTCCGGCCTTTATGAAGAGTTGTTGCGCAACATTTTAAAAAATCTTTATTAATATTAATATACCCAAAGTTGTTATGGCGTTCTCGCCCTATGAAACGGTATTTTGCAACACAAGAAATGAATAATTTTAAAGAATTTTTTTAAATTTACCTTTTACTTTAACACGAATTACTGTAATATTGTGCCTTTGAAATAGTTTTTGAGCTATTTTGTACACTGAAAATAATCTGCGGCAAAAATAATTATAATTGCAACAAAAATATTTTTTCTTGTTACGTGTTTTTTTACTTGTCGGGAGTCACCAATATGGGGGGCTAAAGTGCTGATGGCTATATAGTATTGCTTACCTTATTTGGGAGGCCTTGGAGGTATGGTTCTCGTGGAAAGACACTGAGGGTTTGAAGCCCTGTTCCACTTTATTCGTTTGGGCAGAATCGAACCGCCGGACGAATGAACCTTACTCACGTTTGGATTTGGGATTGAACCAATCGACGTGTACCTTTTTCACGATTTATCCACACGTGTAATATGGACAAATCGTCCCCCAATATACTATACGTTACCGGCAGTAATCGTATAGCATAGAAATGCACAATATTAAACAGATATAATGAGAGCAGAAGGGCTAGCCAAGATGCAAAAAACGAAAACGTTGACGCTAAACGTTATTTTTTTTGTATGGGATTTGACGTTTGATAACGTTTGATAACGTCAAATCCCATACAAAAAAAATAACGTTCAGCGTCAACGTTTTCGTTTTTTGCATCTTGGCTAGCCCTCCAGTGGGTATTTCAATATAATGAAAGATAAGTACCTACTTACAAGACAGTATATTAATATAAAAACTTATTTCAATTTACAATGGTATTTAAAGATTGATTACGATTAATTATGACTGCGAAAATTCGCAAACACAAATTGAGACGACGAGGTGCAACAGCTTCACTGGACGGGAGTCGGCAGTAGACAGGGCCTACCAGCCACCATACATTGAAATCGGTCCAATTCTGTGGTCCTGTGGTGATGGTATGTGTGTGTGTGTATGTATGTGTGTATTATAATATCAGAAAGCTTTTGTACGGTTTAAAAGATGTCTGTGTTTAGAAATCAGAAAATTTTGCCATAAGTTGATATTTCCATAGGTATTGTGATCGATATATTTCCATGCATTATGATATCAAAGAAACCCAAAAACCATTATTTTACTTCGGCCTAATGTATTTCTTCTATTAATTCTAGGAACGGATTATAGCGGCGCCCCCAGGCCTTGTTCATATATTTAAGTATTGTCTTTTCTATTGAAAATAAATTTAAAATGTAAATTCCTGGAATCTTGGTTGGCACCCGGCGGTACGGATTGATTCTTCAGTTAACCACCCCCCCCCCCTCCTCTACTCCATGTTTCACGGGCGCTGGGTCGCCGGCTGTGTCCGATTGGTTGTCATTTCGGTAGTTGTCATTCGGCAGTGGTCATTCGGTAGGAGTCAGTGGTTGGTCGGTAGTTGTGGAGACCCGCGTGCGAGAGTGCGAGTTTGCTAGGCTATCGGACGGCCTTAGCATTTTTTTTTCTAATTGTATAAAGTAGTGAATAAGTGTGTTTCAGGTCCACATAACCAACGAGGGGTGAATTTAAGATAGTTTAAGTTACTATTAAAAATAACTTTTAAGAATAAAAATAACTTAAATAATCGCATAATAGTGAATAAGTGTGTTTCAGGTCCATATAACCAACGAGGGGTGAATTTAAGATAGTTTTAAGTTATTTTCAATTAATAAAAAGTAATATTATGTAGTGTGTTTCCTCTACAGTCCCGTTACGAGACCAGCAGTTTGGTAAGATCTTTCCAGTTATGTATATATTATTTTTACCATGCCTGTATTTGTATGTATTTGTCTTTTCAGGCACATCGCAGCCGATTATGATTTTTATTTTCAGGGGCAGAGTTTAATGTTTATTTTTATTATGCTTTTCAGCTACTTTAGTTATCAATTTCGCGTCCCAACATGGGACCAATATATTTCTTCCCAGCCTCCTTATATCAATCTCGCGTCCCAACGTGGGACTAGTATTTTTCTCCGCCTTCTCTAGATATCAATTTCGCGTCCCAACGTGGGACGAGTATATTCTCCGCCTTCTCTTCAGATATCAATTGGCGCCCAACGTGGGGCATTTTAAAAACAGTAGTTTTTAACGAACCGCCCTGAGATTTAAGTTTTGTTTGTAGATAGCTGTGTTTTTTTTGAAGCGTGTAATTTTTAAGAATGATTTTTAGGTATATTTATTTTACTGATATTGAAATATTTATTTGTCGGGATACTTGAGCGTGTTTTAATAACTGTTGTTTTCACAGACCACGTGGAGATTTTCAGTTGTAGAAATTTATTACTGTTTTGATAGTTATGTTTTTTTGAGGTGGATTTTCTTTATATATTTTCGGTCGTTATATATGTATGCAATTATTGGATAGTAGAACGTGATGACGAAATTTGTGGTATACTTATAAAAATATGAGACTAGGTTTGTAGCGAATAATATAAATGATAATATGAGCCGCGGTAATATAGAATTGCTGTTATTTGTTAGCCCAGGAGTTAGATATTTATTTTATTTTTAAATATGTTAAATTAATAGAATATTTAGAACTATTTTTACGACGTCGGATAGCAGAGGATATGATAGCGTTTTTTTTATCGAATGAGATTTTTTATTGCAAATGGTCTAACGAGTATCTGAATAAATTGAACCTGTGTTCCACCAGGTCTATACACGTGGAACTGGCGCCCTAATAATAATAATATAACGATTGTTTGAAGATATCGTGACCTCACAGGAGGCTGTAATTATAATTGAATTTGTAGGTGAAGTTTTAGAAAAATAACTCTGTATATGAATATTGATGAATAATAACTCTGTAGGTGACGAATTTATTATAACTCTGACGAAGTATCGTGGATTATAATTCTGTAGGCAAAGCATAATTCTGTAGGTGAAGAATTTAAAATAACTCTGACGATGGAGGTGGAGAATAAATCTGTAGCTGATGAAGTTGTTGTGGTTTATAACTCTGACGATGAAGGTGAATTATAAATCTGTAGATCATGATGTTATGGTGGTTTATAGCTCTGACGATGGATGATGATAATAAATCTGTAGTTAATGAAGCATGGTGGTTTATAACTCTGACGATGAAGGTGGATAATAAATCTGTAGATGATGAAGTTATAGTGGTTTATAACTCTGACGATGAAGGTGATTTATAAATCTGTAGATGGTTTTGATGAGTAATAAAAATTCTGTGAATGAAGAATGAAGTTGTTTGGAAGATAATGATGATCCCAATTCTGTAGATTTTGCTGTAGTGGTTGTGGAGGCTGTATGTGCATAGAGAGGATGATGACGATGTAAAGACCGTGGAGGCTAATAGCGAGAAGATACGCATCATAAGAAGTAGTTCAGAATTCGCGTCGGAAGTAGAACTGGTAGTCGCGCCAGTTACGTCGAGCAGTAGGAAGCTGATAGTTGATTAGATACGTAGGATGAAAGTAAGCAAGCAGATACGTCGATAGGTAGCAAGATGATGATGAAGATACGTCGGATGAAAGGAAGCAAGTAGAAACGTCGAGAGGTAGCAAAATGATGATGATGATACGTCGGATGATGAGAAGATCCTGAGAAATTCAAAGAGAGAAGACCGGTCGTCGCGCCGGATCATGAGTTAGGTACGCCAGTAGTTGCGCTGAGTAGTAATGAGATGAATAGGTACGAAGAGGAGTAAAATGACGGAATTACGAATAAGAATACAATATAGACGATCTATGTGTTATTGGTAGGATTAGCCTCCCCGCAGATAAACTAGACGATTGATGATTCTCTCTATGTAGCATTGATAGACTCTACAGCCACTCGCAGTTTAATTCGCGCAGATTTGGATGGACATTTGACCCAAAGAGATAACGATTTGTAACGAAAGCAGAATTAGACTACTCGAAATCGAACGTTTAGATGAAAGGAATAAGTTTTAGTAGTAGCCGGTTAACGAAATGTAATAAGATGAAATAATGACGCAATGAGATGAGATCTTGACGAAGTAAGATAAGCTAACTATATAATAAGACGAGATAATGACGCAATATGATGAGATAATGACGTAAAAGGATGAGATAATGACGTAATCGGATGAGATAATGATTTAAAAAGATGAGACAAAGACGTGATAATTGATAGGTAAATAGCAGAATACGGCGTGATGGATTTTTAGTGTGTTATATGCCTTTGGGAAAAAGTGCGGTATTTTTATTATTTAATTGAGAGGACAACGTTAAGTAAATCACAGAGGAAAATGAGATAACGGATGGACACGAATGAATCAGCCGACGGAGTAGAGGTATTAGATAAAGGCACTTGCGGAAGATGTTGTATTGCGATTGAAGATAGATACGAGCGTAAAACTATGTAAATGCGTTATGACGTTGAGTTATCGGAAATCGAATTGTATTATGGATAGTTGTTATACGGTTTTGTTTGTTCGATGGTTGGAAGCGATTGCGGTATGGTATTGGCCCCATTATAATTAAGGTGAAGCTTCTTCGCGATGCGGTTTTCTGGAAGCGATATTAAGCGTTACATATACGTTTATCGAAAAAGAAAATGTTATTATGTAGAACATTGCGGTGGAAAGAAGAATCGTGTTTAGTCGTATACGTTCTTGCTCTGGTAATGCGTTTACTTTTGTCTGATTATACGATATTTGGTTTCTTTTGTCTTTGCATGGATTATCTCGATCATAAAAGGAGAGGCGATTGATATTTCCATAGGTATTGTGATCGATATATTTCCATGCATTATGATATCAAAGAAACCCAAAAACCATTATTTTACTTCGGCCTAATGTATTTCTTCTATTAATTCTAGGAACGGATTATAGCGGCGCCCCCAGGCCTTGTTCATATATTTAAGTATTGTCTTTTCTATTGAAAATAAATTTAAAATGTAAATTCCTGGAATCTTGGTTGGCACCCGGCGGTACGGATTGATTCTTCAGTTAACCACCCCCCCCCCTCCTCTACTCCATGTTTCACGGGCGCTGGGTCGCCGGCTGTGTCCGATTGGTTGTCATTTCGGTAGTTGTCATTCGGCAGTGGTCATTCGGTAGGAGTCAGTGGTTGGTCGGTAGTTGTGGAGACCCGCGTGCGAGAGTGCGAGTTTGCTAGGCTATCGGACGGCCTTAGCATTTTTTTTTCTAATTGTATAAAGTAGTGAATAAGTGTGTTTCAGGTCCACATAACCAACGAGGGGTGAATTTAAGATAGTTTAAGTTACTATTAAAAATAACTTTTAAGAATAAAAATAACTTAAATAATCGCATAATAGTGAATAAGTGTGTTTCAGGTCCATATAACCAACGAGGGGTGAATTTAAGATAGTTTTAAGTTATTTTCAATTAATAAAAAGTAATATTATGTAGTGTGTTTCCTCTACAGTCCCGTTACGAGACCAGCAGTTTGGTAAGATCTTTCCAGTTATGTATATATTATTTTTACCATGCCTGTATTTGTATGTATTTGTCTTTTCAGGCACATCGCAGCCGATTATGTTTTATTTGATTTTTATTTTCAGGGGCAGAGTTTAATGTTTATTTTTATTATGCTTTTCAGCTACTTTAGTTATCAATTTCGCGTCCCAACATGGGACCAATATATTTCTTCCCAGCCTCCTTATATCAATCTCGCGTCCCAACGTGGGACTAGTATTTTTCTCCGCCTTCTCTAGATATCAATTTCGCGTCCCAACGTGGGACGAGTATATTCTCCGCCTTCTCTTCAGATATCAAAGTAAAAAAAAACATCGATCTTTCAAGTATATTTTAAATTTTTCATGAGCGAATACATTTTATCTACTTAATTTATTAATATAATTGTTATTTCTTATTTTTAGCATATGTCGCGTTTGCTAAAAATATTGAGATGAATTGATTTACTGAAATAACTGAAAATGATGTTGGAAATTTGTTTTATTCTGGCAATAATATATTCTTCACGTGTTGGTGATGTGTTCTGTCATCTGTCATTGTGCGTCATTGTGTTTTCCGTGAAACGCGGTCCAAAACTATTATTTCTTATTTCGCATTTTATATTTAAAAGCTTTGTAAACAACTTAAATATTTTAAAATGCCACGTCGATGTTGTGTCACTTCATGTGGTTCGAAGGAATCAATCAAATCAATACAACGGCAATTTTGTTTTCCGTCAATACGAGATCGTTGTAGATTGATAAAGTGGATTTCCGCGCGTGGAAATATTCATCTTCTCCGCAAAGATTTTAGCAAATTTCATTTAAATATGACAATATGATATTGTGGTATGATTTGGCATATTATATTATTTTATAAATGTCGAGTAATTCGTTATAATAAACACCATTGTTCGTTACAATTGTCTTTTCTTGTTAACCTAAGAATTTTTGTATGTGAATTTTACTTCCTTCTTGCAGTGTTTCTCATAATGGTTGAATAATGTAAGCATATTATACAATTTCAACCATTATAAGAAATAAATGCAGAGGCAATATTCAAATAAATAAATAAAGTCGAATTTAGCCCCCCCCCCTATAGGCTTAGCCCCGTCTATGCCCCGCCTCTTAATGAGCTTTTGTACGGTTTAACAGATGGCAGTAAGCAGTATTGTTATGTTGCCAACTTCAAGTTGGTTCAGAAGTTGGTACAATTTCAATATACGGTGGCTTGCGTTCTTTAGTTAGTGTGTTCTATGGCAGTAGATAACCGCCCGCTGCTCGGACCGCGGTTAGCAGGGCTCGACCGTTCGGGTCGCCTGGTGGGGGAAAAGGCCAGTTGGCTTCGCCCGCCACAGGATAATAGGTCATACGTTGTGACATGTTGGAGGGAATAATTGAGGGATCGACTGACAGAAAGCGTCCCCGCAGAGAGTATATGGAACAGGTGTGTAACGATACTACCTCATATAAAGTGCTTAAGAGAATCGCTGAAGACCAAACAGAGTGGTGGAAGAGATTTACTGCCAAACAATCTCCAAGATGGAAACAGAACAAGTAGAGCTTATATTAAAATATATTTTTTATTAGACTTGATACAAAAAGTAATGAATTATTCTAGGTAAATTGATAACTATTCATATTGCATTGTTAATATATTCAATAATAATATTTGATACATTTTTAATTCAATTATTGTTTACTAACTGTATAAAATTTTGAAAACAAATAAATATCTAGGCACATGACATACTTATTTCAGCAAAATACTAATAAAGTTAATATATTATAAATAATTATCAGGGATGTTAAGCTTCCTTCAATTGTTTTGAATATTATTTATTATCTAAAACGACCAACATTCTGAAAATATCTAGAACACCTATGTAAAGAACCAATTGTAATAATAAAATTATAAACTTAATTATGTAACTACAAATGATATTCCCTATTAGAAATTTTAAATTGCAGTTTCTAGTCTTGTCTTTGACATGATACATAATATATGTATAGGTACTCTATTAAAATGCACATTTGTAATTTTCTTCCACTAAATTTTATTGACTAACTATTTTTGCTCTAGACGAGCATTCTCTGAATAGTGGACCACTCAGAATATGCTCGTCTAGAGCGAAAATAGTTAGTCAATTAAATTTAACAGAAGAAAATTATAAATCTGTATTTTATTTTAATATATTATAATCACATTCCATCAAGTATTGTCGATAGAAAAAGTTAAAAAAAATTGTATACTCAATTACTTCCAAATACCCACCATCTCCTTTGGTCTTCTGTTTCACAAAAAAACATTTCTTCAAAACCTCATATATTTACTAGGTTTATATTCAAAATACTGTTAGGGATAAAAGGTTGTTTTATACAAAAAAAACACAAAGGTATTTGTATAAAATTTGTCAATAACATTTAACAATAGCATTTTCTGTAAAACTACAAAAATACTGCAGTTGTCTATACTAATGGTACCAGTTATTGACTTTCTTTATTGAAAATAAACAAGATAATATCCGCCTGTATCGGACGTCGCAAGGTCGGAACATTTTTAAATTTAAGTTTTGAAAATGTTAGGTTAAGTTAATCTATTTTGTTTTTGAGTACGAGACATTTTAATTTTAAATATTTTTACCGTAAAAAAGATCGCGATGACAGCTGTCAGTTTGACATATGACGTTTAGCGCGCAAAATATACTACGACATTGACATAGGTCATGGTTCAGTAGTAAAAATCGTAAACGAGGTCACGCGTGTTGTTTATTTAAAATGCTGCGTATATATAATTACGAATTGGAATATCAACTTAATACGCAGATATTTAAAGTATCATATTTTCGATTTAAAATTATGATATGTTTGTGTATCAGGACCACCAATGTATATTGAAGCTATTTTTTGATTTAAATTGTCGTTTTTTGATACAGTAAATTCACTTTTTGTAATTTTTATAGTAGGATTTTGATAAAAATTAGTTTTTCATGTAGTTAATAATTATTATATCATTAATAGCGAATAAAATTTGATTAATTCAAATCTCAAGGGCCTTTAATTCAAGTTTTAAGGTGTGTTATGAATTGAAAATAGGTACCTCCATATTTTGGATAAGTAAACAAAGCCACCTGCATGATATTGCGTTATTATATTAGTTTGTCAACAAGTGAACATTCTAGAATATGCATTGGTGTATAATAAAGTATAAATTAGTAATTTGTTAATTGTTAAATATTATTTGGGGTATTGGTCTCGTACTTAAAGCAAATATATTTATAGGTATTATGATAATTATCACCTTACTTGGTTTAATGAGATGATGAGTGTTTGTGAGTTCAATGTCTGTAATTAGTGATCAGAAAAAATATTATGATTTACAACCATAAAATTTTGTCAATACCGATCAGCGTTTTTGTAGTATTGACACATTCATATTTGAAATAAATGGTCACATGACATTCTCATTCACTGTGAGGATTGGTCACGTGATATCCAAAAGCAGAGTTGAGCTTTTGTCATGTGGCAGGACAGCATTTATATATAATTTTCATTTAAAATCTGTTTTAATAAACGGTTACTCGGCTCCAACATCTTGGATGTGATTGAGCGTGTGACAGATAACGTTTATATATTTCCATGTGTAGTACTTTAAAATGGTTATCACATGATTTCAAACTAATTTATTACAGAATCATGATCTACGGTCGTTGTTCTTATGAATGTTCATTATCTCATCAGGATATAACTTGAATCCGAATGTATTTGTAACATGTAAAAAATTAAATAATAATAAAAATAATAATTTGTGTACGCCACTGCGTGGCGTGTTGTTGTTGACATGTGTGTATAAAAGGGATTGTTTGCCCTTAAATAAGTTAGTCTTCAGTCAGTCTTCAGTTAGTATTCAGTCTTCGGTAGTATTCAGTAGTCGTCTTCAGTCTTCAGTAAACAATCTTCCAGTATTGGCTGGAAGAACACGAAAATTGTCTTTCATTTATAACCGATACCTTAGATTTACCAGAAATACCTAGGTGGACGTTTGAAAGAGAATCGCGGGTTTTGGGTTTCGATAGTTGAGATAAGCCCAATGTTATTTGAATTGAACTGACCACAAAATCAGTCAAAGTTTCTATTCTTTATTTGTACTGGCAAAAATCATCATCATCAGCCATTATTCGTCCAGTGCTGGACATAGGCCTCCCCTTTCAACCTCCATGCTTCCCTATCCCTCGTCACCCTGTGCCATTGACCTCCTGCCACTCGTTTGATGTCGTCAGACCATCTCGTTTGCGGTCTGCCCGGGTTTCTGCGTCCAGTTCTCGGTCGCCACTCCAGGGTGCGTTTGGTCCATCGATCATCTGCTGTCCTTACTACATGGCCAGCCCAATTCCATTTTAAGGAAGCTACCTTGTATGCAACATCGGTAACTTTTGTCCTTTCTCTGATCCATTCGTTGCGTTTTCGATCACGAAGACTAATGTTTAGCATCCTCCTCTCCATTGCTCGTTGCGTTACTCGGAGTTTCTGTACTGTACGTTTTGTAAAAATAACAGTTTCAAAACCATATGTCAGTACTGGGAGGATGCACATATCAAATACTTTTTTCTTCAAGTGGTTTGCAAATCGTTTGGATCTGAGAATATACGACAGTTTACCGAATGCAGCCCATGCAAGGCCCCGTCTGCGTTCGATCTCTGCTTCCTGATTGTCTCCACCTAGCTTTACCTTATGTCCGAGGTAAATGTATGAATCTACTCTTTCGATGTTCCTTCCCTCTATCATCACCGGTCGAGGTTGTTCTGCAGTGCACATAATTTTTGTTTTAGAGTAATTCATTTTTAGGCCCACATGACGCGAAAGATTATTGACATCGTTGAGCATCAATTCGAGTTCTTCTTCGTTGTTTGCAAAGAGAACGATATCATCTGCAAATCTCAAGTTGGTCAAGGATTCGCCGTCTATATTTATTCCTCGGTTCTCCCATTTAAGCTTCTTAAAGACATCTTCAAGTGCGGCAGTGAATAGTTTGGGGGAAATTGTGTCTCCTTGTCTGACTCCCCTTTTAATGGCTATCTTTCGGGTTGTTTCATGCAGATTTATTGTAGAGGTCGCGTTGGAATATATATTTTTAAGAAGCTGTGAATATCGGTGGTCTATCCTGCAGTTATTTAGACATTCTTTTACCGCCCATATCTCTACTGAATCAAAAGCCTTTTCGAAATCAATAAAGGCTAGGGCCAATGGCAAGTTGTATTCACTGTGCTTCTGTATAATATTTTTCAGCGTTTGCAGATGATCGTTGGTTCCATATCCTGTACGGAATCCTGCCTGTTCTCTAGGTTGGTATCTATCTAATTTAGTGGTTAAGCGGTTACAGATAATTCTTGTGAGTAGTTTATATAGATGTGAGAGGAGGCTTATTGGTCTGTAGTTTTCTAATTTTTTATCATCTCCCTTTTTATGCAATAATACAATGTTTGCATTGTTCCACTCTGGTGGAATGTTTTCATCTTCTAAACATTTATTAAGCAAGATGACAATACTATGTAACAGGTTGTCGCCTCCTAGTTTTAGAGCTTCTATTATTATTCCGTCTTCACCTGGTGCTTTACCATTCTTCATGTTGTCCATTGCATGTAAAACTTCGTCTTTGGTAATATCTGGGATTTCCTCTGATCCTACGTTGACAATTTTAGTTTTTGGGATGTTCGTTTCAACTTGTGGCTGTTGTGATGCATATAGCTTTTGGTAGAAATCTGCCGTTATTTCTAGTAGTTCTGATCTATCTTGTGAGACACTACCATCTTCTCTACACAGAGCAGTAGTCGTTTCTGCAAGATCTTTGTCCCTTTGTTTTCTGATATGACCTGTTCAATAATATTTTCATTATAATTTTCTTATTTCTCGTCTAATAGTTTTGTTCAAATTTTTGTACTCATCTGTATCATCCAATCCACCTTTATGTAGGTTTCGTCGTTTTTCGATCAGTACCTGTGTTTTTTGTGAGATTTTATTTTGTTTCGGCACTTTTTGTATTGCAAGTTGTTTTAGTGTCCTGTTGATTATGGTATTTATATTTGTATTCATGTCATTCAATGAGCCATTCATTGGAAAAGGTTCTTTCAATAGTTCTTCCTCTATAATCATTTTATAAACACTAGGATTAGAGGCTATCGTTTGGTTCATATTAGTTTTGTTACTTTTCAGTAGTTTTCGTCTTTCCAGTTTAGTGTTGATGAATACTTTGGCTCTTACAAATCTGTGGTCACTTCCTGTATTGAATGAGTTTAATACAGAGTCATCTTGTACAATATTTTTATGACTTGAGAATATAAAATCTATTTCATTCTTTGTGGATCCATCTGAGCTCTTCCATGTCCATTTGTTCTGGGGTTTTTTTCTGAAGAAAGAATTCATCGCATAAAAGTCATGTTCTTGAGCAAAGTCTAAGAGAAGTCTACCCCTTTCGTTTCTGGTACCATATCCGTAGTCTCCTACATGGTGTTCCGAGTCATCCTGTTTTTGACCTATTTTTGCGTTGAAATCTCCCATCAAAAGTGTGAACTGTGCTTTAGGTTCTTCGACGGCTCTGTTCATATCTTCATATGGCAAAAATACCAGTCGTATAATTTAGCTCCCAGCCGTGCTGTGTTTGAACGAATGCTGACTCTCCCTTGAGGCAGGTTCGTAACCAGACGGTGGTGGTTGAGCCTATAGCAGTTGGAGAACCTGCAAGGGTTCACCTACATACGACCAACTCGCTTTGCAGTTCACTGTAGCTTCAACGAAAGCCAGCAATTATTAGTCGGGAAAAGAAGCAACTAACGTCTCTGTGTAGACGTTATATACTCAAATTTTCCTACGTCATTAGAGTGACAGAAAGCGATCGGTCTTTGTGTTAATCGGCTTATATTTCGGTCTATTGGGGACGTTATATAGCCGGTTTTCTACCGGACCGAGTCAGCTGGGTTACTCTGATTGCGGTGGATTAATTTGAGCGAAAGAGTTGCTTTCGCTGATTTTCCCAAAAGCGGACGTAACCTTAATGAGAAGTCGTCGCGTTCGCTTCATGGTCCTTCGAGCGTGGATCTTTCGTTAAGTACAGTGTTGTGAAAAGTGACTATTTACCGGAAAACATTGTACATTTGAATGACAGTGCTATATACATTAAACAGTGTTTTCGTATACTTTTCGTGTTCTTTTTGTGATAATATATTACGTGTTGTAGTAAGTAATATATTGCATGTGTTTATGAACATTTTTTGAGAATTGTTATTATGTTATCGTGTGTATTACGTCTCGCGTTCTTTGTTTGAGCGTAATGGCTTCGCAGAAAAGCGGTTCCCAGATTTCGGGCTCTCGAGTTTCATCGCAGGCATCGACATGGGCGCATGAAGAAATTGAACGTTTGAAGCGTGAATTGAGCGAATTAGCACACCTTGCAAAGGCTAACAAAACGAGGGTGTCTTTAGAAAAGATGGATAACGCAACGTTAGAAAAGAAACTGGCATTTATGAAAGGTGAAAGAATTCGGGGGGAACAGGCCAACCAGAAGAGAATTCTTGAATTAGATGCCCGAATTGATAGGTCACGTAACCGTCGAAGTAGTTACGTGCCGTCTGAGGGCTCGGTTCGATCGAACCAGAGCTCAGTATGCCGTGAGGAACTATTACCAACTGTGGTAATGAGTATGGAGTCTCCGGCCCGTCAAGACACATATTGGATGAATCCACCAGCACAGTTGGAAGAGGAAGTCTTGCACGAAGCAAGGACTATTGTGGTGATGGATAATACGACCCAGGTGGTGCCAGAGAAAGTGGACATGCCGCCTCGAAAGGAGGTAGATTTGGCAGCTCTTTATGCATCACCTTGGGAGGAACGTCAGCAGTCTCAAGGAGACGAACTAAGTAGAACGGCGGTCAATACAAAGGTGGCCCCGTACTTGACATAAGTCGTAATTCGCCTTAGTAAAACAGACGAATTAACGAATGTGAATGGTTGGAAGGAGGTGCCTACAAGGCTCAACCCAACCAATATGGGTATCAGGGAAAAGGAAATTTCCGACACATCTCTAATAGAGAAAGGTGTAGTGACACCCATTATCGTACATGGGGCAAACCTATACCCCAAATTGCTGATCCGTCGGTACCATGAGGGGACGGATCAAGCAAATTGTTACATAAATTTGAGAAGTTATTTATTTGAATATAAGGCCAAGACCACGGTAAAGAACGTGATGCGCTTGTGCCAAGGAAGTGGTATTCAGCGAAGTAAGCTACAAGAACCACTGATGGGCCGATTGCCCGAAGCAAGGTTGACGGAAGACCAACCTGCATTTTCAATGTGTGGTCTGGATTACTTCGGACCGATGCACATCACGGTGGGACGTTACCATGAGAAAATATATGGAGTCCTTTTCACCTGCGTGACGACGCGAGCCATACACATTGAAGTGGCGGCGTCACTTAGTAGTGATGCCACAATTATGGCAATAAGAAGGATGTCGGCCAAAAAAGCTAACCCAGGTCTTCCTCTCTGATAATGGCACCATCTTCCACGGTGCCGACAGAGGGATGACAAGGGCAGTTAGTAAAGGACCTCCATAAATGTGATAAACTGCTGGCTGACAAATCACCTGGAGGTCCAACCCTCCCCTGTATCCCCATATGGGGGGAGCTTGGGAGAGGCTGTAGGATCGGTTAAATGATCTCTATACGCCATTTTTAAACGAGAGATTTCTCGTGACGACTTTGTAGAAGCAGAGCATGTGGTTGATATAGTAGACCACTGACATGTGTCTGTAGAACTCCAAGATTACGAGCTTTGATCCAAACCATATTTTGATCAGTTCGTCGGGAAGCCGCTAACATTTTGTACGGAGTTTAAGGAACCAGCATGTGGTTGGTAGCACAGCAGTTGGCTGTCCATTATTGCGGCGTTGGATGAAGGAGTATTTTCCCATGCCAGCTGGAAGACAACAATGGCGAGTTTCAGCTGTACTTCTGAAAGGAAGGTGACCTGGAGGTCATAACCGACGGAGCACTACCTCGTAACGTCTGGCTGTGCGGTCGAGTCATTGAGGTCTCGACTGGCGCCGATGGACAAGTAAGGACTGTTTGGTGCATACGTCAACTGGAATATTTTTACTCGACCAGCTGTGATGATAGCTGTTCTTCCCATATGAAATGACCTTTCGACGTTCTTGTTATTTGGATAAAACATCGTTTTATCGGGGGGAGTGTATCGGACGTCGCAAGGTCGGAACATTTTTAAATTTAAGTTTTGAAAATGTTAGGTTAAGTTAATCTATTTTGTTTTTGAGTACGAGACATTTTAATTTTAAATATTTTTACCGTAAAAAAGATCGCGATGACAGCTGTCAGTTTGACATATGACGTTTAGCGCGCAAAATATACTACGACATTGACATAGGTCATGGTTCAGTAGTAAAAATCGTAAACGAGGTCACGCGTGTTGTTTATTTAAAACTAGCTGAGAAGCATCGCTTCGCTCAGCTTCTAAGCTAGGGCTTTCAGCCTACTTCTTACCGCTGCGCGGTAAATGGCCGCCTTCGGCGGTTCATGCAAAATGAACCGAAGCTTTTATGGTAGGTACTTAAAAAATATATTCGGTACAGTGTTACACGCCCATGACGTTGCCATGTCCATGAAGACTTGGCCACGTCAACCTGAGCACCCGCGAGGAAGAACGAACGCTTGCCCTTAACCGTGAGTCCCGTGAAAAGATAAATTACTCTGGATGCTGCAATTTATCGACCTGTATCTTCGCTTTGTGTCTCATGGGCATATTATGATGAGTAACAGCACTCTATTCTCCATCATCAAAATGTAGTTATTTACCTCATTTTGATTATAGACCTAATACCTAATTATATTTTAGTTTAAATTTAAACATAAAAATTAGATTTGTAGGCCGGTACCTACTTCTGTTTTGAAAATCAGTAAGTTATGTTATTTTATTATTCTTCAACATTTATTTAAGGTAAATAATATCAATTTATTCAATTCTTTTTAAATAAGTATTTTGTTTATTTATGTTAGTCCAATTAATTCAAACTTTGGGTTGCCCATATAGAACGAATGTGTTTTTAAAGTTGTAACGTGCACATCATACATTATTTTATAATCAATAATCAATAGTTGTTGATAATAATATTTCATTTTGATGACTTTTTTATTATTTTGATATTATTCTCATCGGAAGAAAACTTATATTTTTTAACGCATTGCGGCGCTTTTGTGATGTCACTCAAATAATACTCCATATTTAAATAATAATTAAATTTAAAGACCTGCCACGAAAGTAGAAGGTATTTAAATATTTTGTAATCTTATAATATTTTTAAACTGTATTCCTGTTTTACAAAATTTCGTAGAAATAAAGTTGTTTTTGTAAAAATGATTTTATATTATGTTTCCATAAGTTTGAAAATTTACCGATAGATGTCGAAAACCAACAATTTATATTCCTTTATATGTTTTTTCGAATTTTTAAAAAATAAATAGGCGTTTCCACAAAAAAAGAATATTTTTCCCGTAATATCTATAATATTGTCTATCTTTAAACAAAAAATCAATATAATTGGCGTTGTAGGCCACTTGTAAAGAATCACCTATTTTGACAGCTAAATCGGTGAAACAATGCAAGTAAAGCAAATCTGACCCACAGTGCAAAAGGAAACGATTGTTCCGTGTAAATTGTTCCCTCTCCCATGTAGGATTTTATTATTTCGTGCCTTTTGAGCTCTGGCTATTACGGGAACAAACACAACTTTACGTTGGCATCAGTTGGCATTATAATAACCGCAAGGATATATTCTCATAAATCAATTTTGGCGACTCGGCGAGTAACGCAAAAAAACATTCTGTAAGTCTTATTATATAACATTTAAACATACTTTCTTTTGAAAATAACATAAAAAACAAATTAGCTCACGAGGATTTGTGTTTTTATACTGTTTCAAATGTTATATTATAAAAATGTAATATTATAAGATTTTTGCTCTACTGTAAAATTGACGATTTTGACATAGTAAGATTTCAAACGAAACATCGAGAGGCAGATTGACATGAATTTAGCCGTGCACAAACATGTGCAAATCCAGAACGACAATCTTACGAGGTCTACTTTATTTATATGCAGATGCAGATGCTGCGTATATATAATTACGAATTGGAATATCAACTTAATACGCAGATATTCAAAGTATCATATTTTCGATTTAAAATTATGATATGTTTGTGTATTAGGACCACCAATGTATATTGAAGCTATTTTTTGATTTAAATTGTCGTTTTTTGATACAGTAAATTCACTTTTTGTAATTTTTATAATAGAATTTTGACAAAAATTTGTTTTTCATGTAGTTTATAATTATTATATCATTAATAGCGAATAAAATTTGATTAATTCAAATCTCAAGGGCCTTTAATTCAAGTTTTAAGGTGTGTTATGAATTGAAAATAGGTACCTCCATATTTTGGATAAGTAAACAAAGCCACCTGCATGATATTGCGTCATTATATTAGTTTGTCAACAAGTGAACATTCTAGAATATGCATTGGTGTATAATAAAGTATAAATTAGTAATTTGTTAATTGTTAAATATTATTTGGGGTATTGGTCTCGTACTTAAAGCAAATATATTTATAGGTACTATGATAATTATCACCTTACTTAGTTTAATGAGATGATGAGTGTTTGTGAGTTCAATGTCTGTAATTAGTGATCAGAAAAAATATTATGATTTACAACCATAAAATTTTGTCAATACCGATCAGCGTTTTTGTAGTATTGACACATTCATATTTGAAATGAATGGTCACATGACATTCTCATTCACTGTGAGGATTGGTCACGTGACATCCAAAAGCAGAGTTGAGCTTTTGTCATGTGGCAGGACAGCATTTATATATAATTTTCATTTAAAATCTGTTTTAATAAACGGTTACTCGGCTCCAACATCTTGGATGTGATTGAGCGTGTGACAGATAACGTTTATATATTTCCATGTGTAGTACTTTAAAATGGTTATCACATGATTTCAAACTAATTTATTACAGAATCATGATCTACGGTCGTTGTTCTTATGAATGTTCATTATCTCATCAGGATATAACTTGAATCCGAATGTATTTGTAACATGTAAAAAATTATATAAAAATAAAAATAATAATTTGTGTACGCCACTGCGTGGCGTGTTGTTGTTGACATGTGTGTATAAAAGGGATTGTTTGCCCTTAAATAAGTTAGTCTTCAGTCAGTCTTCAGTTAGTATTCAGTCTTCGGTAGTATTCAGTAGTCGTCTTCAGTAAACAATCTTCCAGTATTGGCTGGAAGAACACGAAAATTGTCTTTCATTTATAACCGATACCTTAGATTTACCAGAAATACCTAGGTGGACGTTTGAAAGAGAATCGCGGGTTTTGGGTTTCGATAGTTGAGATAAGCCCAATGTTATTTGAATTGAACTGACCACAAAATCAGTCAAAGTTTCTATTCTTTATTTGTACTGGCAAAAATACCAGTCGTATAATTTAGCTCCCAGCCGTGCTGTTTTTGAACGAACGCTGACTCTCCCTTGAGGCAGGTTCGTAACCAGACGGTGGTGGTTGAGCCTATAGCAGTTGGAGAACCTGCAAGGGTTCACCTACATACGACCAACTCGCTTTGCACTTCACTGTAGCTTCAACGAAAGCCAGCAATTATTAGTCGGGAAAAGAAGCAACTAACGTCTCTGTGTAGACGTTATATACTCAAATTTTCCTACGTCATTAGAGTGACAGAAAGCGATCGGTCTTTGTGTTAATCGGCTTATATTTCGGTCTATTGGGGACGTTATATAGCCGGTTTTCTACCGGACCGAGTCAGCTGGGTTACTCTGATTGCGGTGGATTAATTTGAGCGAAAGAGTTGCTTTCGCTGATTTTCCCAAAAGCGGACGTAACCTTAATGAGAAGTCGTCGCGTTCGCTTCACCGCCAGTTCTAATACAACTACCAGGATGAACTGGCAAAGAAACCTGATGTCTGATATTGAATTTAAAAAAGATGAAATATGTATCCAGTTGAAACATTCATTCTTGTTTATCATAGTACTTCAATTTCATGTATCATTGTGTACGTATAGAAATATGAGTAAATAATTTTAAAAAATTTCTTCAAATTCTATTGAGGAATTTAAAATACGATACAGGAATAGGAAAAGGGATGGTGTATTGAGGCAAACTTGAAATTAGCGATATAATAGAAGAACAATATTCTTATTCCGAGCCACAGTGAACAAGGTGGAAATCATGTTGAGATATAAAAAAAATGTTCATGAGATATATAGAATTCTTTATATGGGTTAATGACCCCGTTTTCCTGAGGTAGGTAGAGAGAAGCGAGCACCATACATTCATTGCCTCACACACATTAATTCGTCTGTTATTTAAAAATATTAAGATTTATCCTTTCCTTTGAGAATTTTGTTTACATGGTCGTTATACAGCTCTAAGAAATATTCATTATTTTTGTTTAGATAGAAGGCACTACTAATAGTTAACATTTCAAATTTTCAGTTATGATTTAAACAGTCTGTTTATGTTATGCCCATTTTAAGATTGTATACATTCTTATCAACAATAAGTTTGAACAATTGATGTGTTTTTAGTTTTTGAAATAAATACATCTGCAGGCTGATTTTGTATAAACACCAGAGGAGAAGAAAGGAGTTAAGTACTATTTTATCTGTGGATTTAGCTCGTTAACACCAATGTATGTATATTTTTGGTATTTTGTAAGCAAATTTTCTTTCGTTGTCTTAACCCCAATAAAATACTCGGAGTTAAAATTATTTATTTATTTGTAGAATAAGAGTTATCTCCTGTCAAATCACGCGACGAATTTACTTCTATATTTTCTATGCACGCGAGTTTGATATTGTAAAATTGACTAATTACAGTAATTAATTCATCCATAATCATTTACAAGGTGTGTATTATTTATCTTGTACAATATTCATACATATTATTGACCAAATTTATTATTTATTTTAGTATTTGACTTGTTTATACATTCGTTGTTAATATTTCGACTTAGGTCTTTGGAGGCTTAATATTTCATGAAATTGACGTTTCAAACAATGAAACATTACGTTTTTCTTTGAGTATAATAATATAAAATGAGGATACTAATCACGTTTTGTTTATTTGCAGCATGTCATACTTATTTTTGCGAGCGTTAAAAGACGATGAAAAGCGATAAAAAGACGATGGTCCGTTGGACATGCCGAAAGACTTCTTAAGACTGCCTTGTTTCGTAGAGCCAACAAATAAACTAAATCGCCCTTGGAGTGATCTTGTATCATTAAACGGCGCTTTATAAATTCTATTTATTATATATTATATTTATCATAGGGCAGAGAGAACATCTATTTACATTTTTTTTAGATTTTATTAATATTCTGCTCCAATCAATTGTTTTTGCATAGCGACTAATGCTGATCCATGTGGCATAGTGGTAGTTTGTTTTAACTTCAGTTAATTCATGACTCAATAACACATTACTTTGTTATAATGTATATAATGAAATGTTTAAATTTAAATAAATGAAAAAAATATTGGAGTTGGTTTTGAAAGTAGATTTAAATCAATAAATAGTATTTAAAAGCACATTGTACTATAATATGAAGATAACTAAACAACATATATACATAAAAGTACTAGTTTTACCTTTTTATACTGCTTCATATTAATATGCATGGTATTTATGTAGTGCGTTTGATAATTCACTCACATGTTAAGAGCAGATAATTCTGAAACTATATATTTTGTTGAAAAAAATAGGATATAAAGAAAACACAAGCATGAAAATTTTTGAACCATGATCATTATAGTGGTCAAAGTAAATTATTTTATTAACCTTGTTTATTATTTTTACAGATATGTAATTGAAATCTTGCAATCATCAGTGTGTCGCACATGTTTGGAAGCCATATTATGTAATAAAGTAAACTGCTGCAGGAATTCTTGAGCCAGACAGAGTTGAGCTGATACTGAAGATCATATACTATATATATAATATCTGCAATAAAGAAAAATCAATTTTACTACTATGTATGATATTTAATTATAAAAATAATAAAAGGAAGACTCAAAATTTCATGAAAAAATTATTATGCTCTTTTTTTGTCCATTCTAAACAAGAAATTATTTATAAAAAAACGTTAACCCATGATATAACCCAAACAAACATGTTTGCGTGTCAATTTTATTAGAATAATCCCTTGTATAACAAACAAATCGAATCGGTAATAGAAAATTGTTCTAAGTTGAGTCGTTTGACGTAACACCATTTCAATTAAAATTTTATTTAAAACATGTTATTTATAAAAAACATCGAGTAAATAAGCTATGAAATACAAAACAATGAATGAAAATGGAGTATATACCTTGCTAAATATTAATAAAATAAACAAAAAACACGATTAGCTGTCAAAATCTGATAAATGCGAGTAAATGTACGAGATTGCCATATGTAAATTAAACTGGACATGGAAATTTTATTTACATATGGCAAATTTGTACTAATGTTTGGGTCACGCCCCCTTCAGTTTTCTCACGGAGTTAACACCGGAAAACTCCATACAAAATACCAAATTCCGAGATTTCTCGGGAGTTAAGACAAGAGTTAAGACAACTCTTGGTGTTTCATACAAAATCACCCTGCAGTATACCTATATCTCATTGGCTATGACCAATGAGCTATAAATGTTGCCACACATAAAAAAGTGTGGACAGCACTCAATATATTTTCCAGAAAATATTCTATAATAACTTGGTTGAATTAAAACTTGGTTGAATAATTTACATGGAAATGGCTATAAACTAATGAAATAAAACTTTTACATGTTAAAAAGTTTCTTTAACCCTTAATTGCATGAATTAATATTTTCTTCTAATATAATTATTTTTAGGTTGATTTTATGTCGTAAATATATGAAAAAATAATAAAAAAAAAACGTAGCTGTAATTCCTACAGACAGATTTATTTTTTTATATGGCAACCCAGTATTTTTTATATGGCAACCCAGTAATTTCTAAGCACAAATGTATGGCAACACACAAACTTCTACGAACGTAAGTAAGGATTATTATGGTAACACATCAAATGTTGACAAAAGTGTCTATTTGTCGACACAGATTTTTCGTTTGACAGCTATCAGCTGTTTTTTTGTGTCGGTTCTTGGCCGGTCGATCGATTTTTTTATCAAACATTGTATGGCTATAATAATTAATAACAGTTTTGTTTAGGTGTTTATTTAAAACTTATATGATTTAGTTTCCTAAATTGCAAGGCATAATTCTAATTTAATATGTTCTATGAAAACTGTTGACACGTAATAAGACCTCTCGTCAAAACTTACGCCTACGGCAGTTCTAATACTGGCCAATATGGGCGACCGCTCATCTCTCCTATTCACAGAAATATTCATTCTCAAACGAAAATAGAATTTAAAAATGTTTATAC
This sequence comes from Molanna angustata, assembly GCA_963576475.1. NCBI lineage: Eukaryota > Metazoa > Arthropoda > Insecta > Trichoptera > Molannidae > Molanna > Molanna angustata. The sequence goes on along the minus strand of OY754983.1, from coordinate 21,568,875 downwards.
GTAATTACCGTAAGTGAATTGTTATCCCGTTTTTATTCTCTGATGAAGATTTGTATACACTCTGATTGAACAAAATGCCATTTTCCTAAATTAATAACTGTTTTATTAAACAAAGTGTCCACTTGTGATGTTTTCACAGCAACTTTGAATATATATGCCGGTTGAATGGTAAATTTGACATATTTGAAGTTTCAGAGATGAGGTTTTATCAAAGCTGACTCCGTAGATAGCTGTACAGTAAGTAAATATAATACCTGATCATGAATGGCAAGCTTGAATCGCTGATCTATACTGGAGCCATCGTAAGATGGCGTTTCCGATAGATTGTAATAGTGTTGTGAGACACTTAAAATCATTAACAAAAAAATACAGTTGGATAAATTATTATTAACATACAAAAAATATTAACAATTCCACTATAATATGAAACCCTGTTGTATTATTATCATGTGAATCCAAACATCAAATAAAATGGAAAATGGAAGTGATGCAGAAGTCTTAAAGAAGTGATGCAGCAGAACAAGCTAAAATATAGACATATAGGAGTTAGTAAAAAATAAATTATATAAATGACAGTTTCGTTATTATGCTAGTTTGTCTGTTTATTTGTATTTTGTATTTATTGAAATATTGAGATGCAACAGACAAAAATAGAGATGAATAAGTTAGTAAAGAAACTAAATGGCAGTTTCGTAATTATTAGAGTAAGCGAGTTTATTTTTATTTATGGAAATGTTAAGAAAAACGAAAGTACTGTTCCTTTTAGTTATTCGAAATTAGTACATTTGTTATTTGATTTTTTTTTCATTAGTTTATAGCCGTTTCTATTACAATTATTCAACCAAGGAATTAATTGGAATATTTTTTTTAAGTGCTGTCCACACTTTTTTTTGTGTCTGGCAACACCAATTTCTGTGCGTATATATATCCATTGCCAAAAAAAATAATATGAAAAATGGGGGAAAAATAAAGTTGTAGCAAATATGCTACATCATGCAACCGTCTTACCAATGGGAAGGTACAGTGGGTCAAAATAGAATAAAAACATTTTTAACATTTATTTGTGAAATTCAACAAAACAATTGTTATTTAAACATAGATGAACATTTACTACATTTAATAAAGGAAAACCCTTAACACCCTGGGAGTTTACTTCTTTGCCGATTTTCTTGATAAAGTGGCCAATGACTCAAATGATCAGTCCGTATGTCCATTGGAGGAACATGAACTGTAGGACCCTTATGCCGTTTAATTTCTATTTCTTTATCCAGATTGCTTGGTCTTCCTCTTTTATCAGGACGAACAATTCCCATGCGACATAGGAATTTGGCAATTTCCAATCTGAATTCCCATAAAGTCATTTTAGATTCTATTTCTATTTCAATATGTTTTCGACGGTAAAGCAACTATGAGTTAATTGCAGTAACGTCTAGCAAGTGAGTAAATATTCTAAAATACCATTTTTTTTATTTTAGTTGGGTTCGATACCTCCCGATGTGGCTGTCCAACAAATCCACTCCGCCCGGCGCCCATATGTTCATTATATTCTTTTATAATTTTGGGACGGCTTATCTCAATATTTTGTTTGATTTTTCTATCAAATCTTTTAATTTTATCTTTGGGAAGCTCCCCAGTTTTTGTTGATAGTAAACTGACAACTTTGTTGTCAAACCATCCTACATTGCTAACATCAACTCCGTCAATGCAAGCAACATATTCTTCTGAACTACCACGGGGAAGCTTTCTGACTTTTGATTATGAATTTTGAAGATTTTTTATGTATTTCTTCAATAATTATGATTGACTCTCTGTTGCTTGGGGTGATGCATTTTCAAAACTTTCTGGATTGTTTTCCTCCAAGTCGTCGTCTGATACATGCGATTGAATTTCAATATCATTCTACAAATCAGAAGAATTATCATATTCATCTTCGCTATTTTCGAAGGTGGCCACTATTTCCAATAATTCTTTTTCTGTGAGAGGTTTGTGAATATCTTTTTTTAGATGAGAAATTTTAAAATGCAAATATTACACTAATTTTAAAAATCGAGAATGATTTGATACAACATTGGTTTAAAATTGAATACACTCTATATAAAATATATACTGAACGAAAAGGAACCACCACTGCATGGTGTAGCAAATATGATACAATGATTAAAACTGATATTTTTATATGTGATAAAACTAATATTATCTACAAATTATCTTTCAAACAATAAAATACTCACATAGTAATCGCAGAATATTTTTTTCACCAGCAAAATCTAATAAAAGATGGTTAAAATTCAAATCACAACATGTGACAATTCACTCAACTGACAGATCGATCGAAAATAAATTTTAGGTTAGTATTTCAGCGATAATTGTCCCTCTACTGCCCTTTTTGTGAACCATTATTATAAAACAGCTTTGTAACTAATTAGATACACCATGCAAACGTAAGACCTTCATTTTTAATACGAAATAACCGCCAAATTTCACTATGTAGCAGATATGCTACACGATGCAATTAAGGGTTAACATGTCTAATCAATGTGTATGCACCTACAGAAGAGGCAACCGATATAGAAAAGGAAGAGTTCTATGACAAACTGGTAAACACAGTAGGTAAAGTCCTTTCTCACGATATGAAGATTGTATTATTCTTCTTCTTCTTTGTCAGCCATCTCTCCACTGTAGTACCTAGGCCTCCTCCAATGAACTCTATATCTCTCGGTCCTGTGCTTCCCCCAGTCAACCCCTTCTCGCAACCGGAATAATATCGTCAACCCATCTTTTTTGTGGTCGCCCTACCGGTCTTTTATTTTCCCACGGTCTCCATTTTAGTATTCTGGGTGTCCACCTCTCGGTACGCTGTGTTGCAACATGTCCTGCCCACTGCCATTTCAACTTTGCAACACGGTCTGCTATGTCAACGACTTTTGTTTGGCGTCTAATTTCTTCATTTCTTATTTTATCCCGGAGGCTCACTCCTAACATTTGCCGTTCCATAGCTCATTGCGTACATTTCAGTTTGTATATTGTGTTGGCAGTTAGTGTCATTGTTTCCAATCCATATGTTAACACTGGGAGGATACATGTTTCAAAGACCTTTCTTTTCAAATTCATCGGAATGTCTTTGTTTTTCAGGATGTGACCGAGTTTACCGAAGGCCGCCCAACCTAGTCCAATTTGTCTGGGTATGTCTGCTAATTGATTTTCCTTTCCCAGTTTTATTTTGTGCCCCAGGTATAAGTAATCTTCAACGGCTTCAAATGTGTTGTTATTAATATATTTTCAAATTGATGTTGCATTTAAAATATCTTTGTGTGCATTTAAAATATCTTTTTAAGAAAATGACTTCCTACAGTGTTCAAGTGGTTTTTCTCACGTGGTACCTCTAGATTTCCGCTTGGCTGTACTTTCTCAGAAACTCTGTATAAAGAAAAATATATATGTTTCCAATGATTGCTTCCTTTCGGGATACCTATATTTTACCAGTGTGGTATTATTTAGATGTGGAAAAACAATTTCTTTATCTTAGCAACAACTTGTTCATTTGTTGCATCTTCATGGTAACATCAAACAAATCAAAAATGTGCTAAGTTTTTAGTTGTTAAAAGCTTATCTTTAAGCCTTAATTTAATTACTGTGTATTTCAATATATCAACCAGCAAACTAATGTTTTAGTTTTATAATGTATCCTTTGTATAAATATGTTTCAGACAATGGACACTCCAGTGAACCAAAGGACAAACATAATAATAAAAGACGAGTTCACTCCTTCGTTTGACAAATATATTGATGACGAATTTACTGATTTTCCAATTGAAGTATGTGAAATAGATTTAAAAAAAGAAATCAAGGAAAAATCAGTCATTGGAAATGAAGACAAGAGACCAAGAAAATTGAACCTACACAAAATAAATCATTCGGGAGAAAAATCACATGAATGTAATATCTGTGGGAAGACATTTTTTCGAATAAATTATTTAAATAGACATAAACGAATTCATTCGGGCGAAAAACTGTATGAATGCAATGTCTGTGGAAAGACATTTTCTCAGACGAGATATTTAAAACAACACCTTCTTATTCATTCGGGTGCAAAACAGCACGCATGCAATGTCTGTGAAAAGACATTTTATGGCAAAGCAGATTTATACAAACACAAATTAACTCATTCGGACAAAAAAGCACATAAATGCAATGTCTGTGGGAAGACATTTTCTCAGACGAGATATTTAAAACAACACCATCTTATTCATTCGGGTGTAAAACAGCACGCATGCAATGTCTGTGAAAAGACATTTTATGGCAAAGGAGATTTATACAAACACATATTAACTCATTCGGACAAAAAAGCACATAAATGCAATGTCTGTGGGAAGACATTTTCTCAGACGAGATATTTAAAACAACACCATCTTATTCATTCGGGTGTAAAACAGCATGCATGCAATGTCTGTGAAAAGACATTTTATGGCAAAGGAGATTTATACAAACACATATTAACTCATTCGGACAAAAAAGCACATAAATGCAATGTCTGTGGGAAGACATTTTCTCAGACGAGATATTTAAAACAACACCATCTTATTCATTCGGGTGTAAAACAGCATGCATCTTCTATGAAGAAATGTCTGAAGGAAGTCATTTCTTCATAGAAGAGATTTAAATAGACATAATACTAACTCATTCAGGTGAAAAACCACATGAATGCGATGCCTGCGGGAAGAAATTTTCTCAGATGGAATATTTAAAATATCATATTTCTCATTCAGACAAAAAACCACATGAGTGCAATGTCTGTGGGAAGAAATTTTCTCGAAGAAGACATTTGAACACACACAAATTAACTCATTCTCACTTGAACACTGTAGGAAGTCATTTTCTTGAAAAGATATTTTAAATGCACACAAACTAACTTATTCGGGGTAAAACCCACATGAATGCAATGTATGTGGGAAGACATTTTCTCAAACAGGAAATTTAAACAAACACAAACTTAGTCACTAGTTGATTTAAAACTAAATCTATGAGCATTCAGTGATTGGAAATGATAACTAATAAATATTTGTTAAAATATCAATGTAGGGAGATAAATGGTGCACATATAATAGCCCAAATACTAGAAAAGTAAGAATGCTGCAGGAAATGGTAAAAAAACTATTAATCATAAAAGGGGACATGACAAATTTCTTCAAACGAATGCAGTACACACCACACATCCGTAAGAAATGGTGGCTTAGCTGTCAAAGCAGATACATCATATATTTAGCCTGAGCCCCTATTTGTCGCAGCCTACCGGTATCCCTGGATAACTGGTTAAGAGGAACTGACACCCTTCGGTATGTTACCAGTGCTGGGTATTAAGGTTGTGGCTGAACTGGTATATTAGAATTATACCGGACCATGGGCTCAAACTCCGTTTAGTCCAATACAGAGAAACTAACTCCAGTAGATATATAGTTCTTAGCTTGCAAACCGAGCTGCTTCCTATTGTGACGTGCTAAAGAAACAAATACTAAGAAGTAGAGGTAAACTCTAATTAGCAATGTTTTACTCTCTCTTTAGCATGTCTCCTTAAGAAGGCGTTGTACCACAGAAGGTTATACACAATAAACTTGAGTTTCGTACCACAAAATTAAGGTTTATAACAGGCAGTGGGTGAAAATGTAGAAGAGATAAAATAATCGTATGGTCAACTTACAATGTAGTTATTGTAAACCAACATTTGACAGATCCACTCAATCAATATTTTATTGCAACAACAATATATGACAATTATTCTGACAATAATAATACATAACATATCTTCCCTCTATGAGGAATAACAACATATATTCAAATCACATCCCCGATTGCCACTGAGGTATACCAATTATGTCAGGCCACAGTTCTTGGGGAGGTATTTCGATTATTTCCTCCTCATCACTAGATACAATATTCGGTTTTTCACCCTGATGATCTACAAGAACCTCACGGTGTAAGAGTTGATCAGCATGTCTGCGATGTCTCCTGCCATCCTCGTCCCTGACGACATATGAAGATTTACCCTCAATCTCACCCACCACCCCACGTAACCATTTTTCCTTCCCATACATCTGAATCAGCACCTTCTCTCCTTCCTTAAACTGCCCATGCTGCAATTCACTCTTCAATGGTAGTGATTGTGAGTGGAGTACAGATAAGGCAGTCTTAAACTTATGTCCATTTAACATCTTTGCAGGAGTTTTGTTTGTGACAGTACTTGGCAAAGTGCGCAAGTGGAATAAAATTTTCGGTAAACTTTCAATCCAAGGTATATTACCCAGATTCTTTAATTTGTTTTTTATGGTTTGAATGGTACGCTCAACTTGACAATTGGTTGCTGGATGGTATGGTGGAGACGTTACATGTCGAATATGACTTTTTGATAAAAAATCTTCAAATTCCTGTGACACAAAAGACAATCCATTGTCGCTTATTACTAGTTCAGGTAGTCCTTGATTTGCAAATATTTTCCTCATTGTGATTATGGTTCCACTGCTGACATTTTCGATTATCTCAATCTCGGGCCACTTACTGAATGCGTCCACTAAAATCAGAAATGTTTTACCCATAAATGGACCAGCAATATCCACTTGTACCCAGCACCATGGTTTTTCAGTAACAATCCACCTCTGCGGCTCTGGAGGTGTGAAAACTGACAGTTTTCACAAGTAGCCACCATTTTTTCTATTTGCATGTCCATTCTTGGCCACCATATATATCCTCTGGCATAAGCTTTACTCTGCACCATCCCCGAATGAGACTGGTGAAGTAATTTCAACATATGCTCCCGTAATATCTCTGGGATAATCACACTGTTACTCCAAAGCAAACAGTCTCTACTCACTGACAAGGAATCTCTTCTATTCCAATATGGTTTCAGTTGATTATTTTGAATATGTGCTGGCCATCCGTGGAGCACATAGTATAATACTTGTGACAAAATGTTATCAGATTTAGTCTTCACAGCTATGTCTTTGGCTGTCAAATTCCACCCTTGTGGTTGTTCTTCAAGTAGTAAGACTTCTTTTGGCCAATTTTCATCATCCAACATGTGTTGCGGTTGTGTCCAACGACTAAGTGCTTCAGCATTTAAAATTGACTTCTTTTGGCCTATATTTAATTATGCAATTATATGAGCTGAGTATCAAGGACCATCGAAGCATTCTAGGAGATATTTGTTCATGAATTGGCTTATTCGGATTGAAAAGCCCAATCAACGGTTTGTGATCGGTGTATATCACAAATTCACGTTCACTAATAAACTGATGAAATTTCTTAAGTGCAAACATAATAGCTAGAGCTTCCTTGTCAATCTGACTATAATTCCGCTCATGGGGTTGCATTATCCTTGATGCCATCATTATTGGTCGCTCCTTTTGATCGTCCATTACGTGTGCTAAAACCGCTCCTAATCCAAAGTCACCACCTTTAGCATATCGGTGTGTTGATGTGTGCGCACACGCAATGAAACACGAGGACGTACGCATGCGCGATGTACAAGGATCTCAGCAGATCGCACGGTAGATCGAGAGTGCGCGTAACGTGGCAGGTGTTTTTTGGTGCGTTTTTGAGTAGACATGTACAGTGTGAACACAAGCATCACAAATTATCACTACCTTTTCATCTAATTGGTAATGCATAAGTGTCAAATCCGACGATAGTAACTGTTTAGCTTTTTCGAATGCTGTTTGTTCTTTTGTCCCGCATTCCCACTTTGTGTCAGATTTCAACAACTTATACAGTGGTTCCATAATTGTAGGTCTATCTGGGAAAAATCTTTCATAAAAATTGTATAGAACCAAAAATGCTCTTAACGATGCAACATCTGTTGGGGATGCTTTTTCCTGAATTTCTGGTATTTTAGTAAGTCATGGATGATCACCATTTCTATCTAAAATGAATCCTAAAAATGACACACTATCAGCACCAAATACACATTTACTTTTATTTAACCTCAATCCCAGTATATTTAATCTTTTCAGTACTTGGCTTAAACGTTCCTTGTATTCCTGTATTGATGAACCTCCAATTACAATGTCATCTAACAGATTAGCCACACCTTTAATATCAGCTAAATTGGCTGACAATATTCTTTGAAAAATTCCCGGTGCAGCGCTGACCCCGAATGCCAAACGGTTCACTTTCATCAGGCATAGAGGTGTATTCAATGTCAACAGTTGCACTGTTATCTCATTAACTTTTATTTGTGTATATGCTTGACATAAATCTAATTTTGAAAATATTTTACAACCTGATAGTAACGTAAAAATTTCATTTGAAGATGGTAAAGGATATGTATCCATATTAATTGCCAAATTCACAGTAGCTCTGTAATCACCACAAATCTGTAAATTTCCATCTTTCTTTTTAACAATGCACATTGGCGATGCCCAATTTGCATATTTCACCGGAGAGTTAAAACACTTTTATCAATCAGTTGTTTCAACTCCTTATTAACTTGTTCCTTTAATGGAAAAGGAATCGGTCTAGATTTTAAAAATCGAGGAACAACCTCGGGCTTTATATCCAGCGATACTGCAGGTCCAGTATATTCACCAAGTCCATCTTTAAATACATCAGGGAATTCTTTTACCAATGACCCTAAATCTTCATCGGTCCATTTGTTACCCTCAAAGCTTATCTGTAAAAGATCAAACCAGGCACGGCTTATCAAATTAGGTCCACTACCACCTACCACCAAAAGTGGTAGTATTGATGTAATATTTTTATATCTTATAGTTAAATTGATTCCCCCTTTTAAATTAAGTGGTTCCTTTGTCCATGTAACTAACACAATATTAACAGGTTTCATTTTTGGCATGGCACTCCCTAATGCATAATACAATTCTTCAGAGATCATGCTACGTGTAGCACCAGAATCAATTTCCATTTTAACTTTCACATTGTTTATGTATATATCAGTTGTAATCGGAGGAATTTTCTTTTCGATCTGAAAAGTATGGTATATGCCTAACATAACCTCTTCTGAAGTTTCAGTTGCTATGCGCGGTTGATTCTCGTCCAATGAATTAACTCTGGTTGTCTTCATTGCTTTGACCCGACACCTGCAACAATGTGTCCCACATGTCGACAATAATGACAACTTGCTTTGGCAAATTGCATTTATCAGACAGATGTTTACCGCTGCAATGAAGGCATGATTTATTGTTTTCCAAACTATTTATATCCATTGGTTCCCGAGTTGGCTGAGTATCACTACTTATGTTAGAGGGATAAAAGTCCTCCACAGATGATTCATAATCCATGCTGTATTGAAGAGCCGTTAAATAATTAATATCCTTAATTTTCAGTAATTCTCTCCTCAATCTCTGACCTTTCACCCCTAACACCAGTCTGTCTCGTAGCTTACACTTCACTGCCATGGACTTGATTGCTGATATAAAATCCTATATTGTTTCACTTGGCATTTGTCCCCTTTGATGAAATTTTCCTGCTTCTAATATTTCATGCGTTTTCGGTTCGAAAAAGTTATCCAAAATACTTATTATTTCAATAAAATCCACCTCAGATGGTTTTCTTGGTGTTAACAATGAAGTATCAACATAAATGTTTCTTTGTTTCTTTTCCACACTGTGATAGAAACAATACTCTTGCTTGTTATAGGTTATTTCCAACCCCTGCTGCTTCTAATGAAAACTGTAACTGTTTTTTGTACATGATTCATTTATCCGTTTTATAGGTTAAATTCTCCAGGAAAAATAATATTTGCCATAGCTACCACTGACATTCTTACTTTTAAAATAGTATTTTATCTCGTCGCCACTATTATAAACCAACATTTGACAGATCCCAACTCAAACTATATTTTATTGCAACAACAATATATATGACAATTATACAGACAATAATAATACATAACACAATGTTTTGAAAGTCATAAATAAAATTAACACTGTAAATAAATTAAAAAAACAGTTGTTCAGAGTTTTACAGAGACACAATGGAAGGTTATTCCCTGGGGGCAGGGACTCGGACAGTTCTTGGGGTGTGTGGTTAATAGTTATCTAAAATTACAGTAGTCATTTTTATTTTTAAGTTTTCTATTGGTACTTATAAATATTTTTCTCAATCAAAAAATGATGTATCAAATAGTGATTTTTTTAATTAATTCTTTCCGAGCTAATTTTAATATAAAATATGTTTTGTCAGCTCAGTTTCATTACTTGAAAGATTTAATTTCACACTATGAATTCAATTTCAATTTTATAAAAATAAATGGTGAAATAATTCTTTGTGACGTATTTATGTACAGGTTGTTCTGAAGGTTCTGTCCAACAATAAAATTATACTTTTACTTTTTCAAAATAGTTTTTGATAAACTTTTAAATGCAATATATTATTTTTGTGAAAAAAAAATTGTCAATATTTTACTATTAAAATAAATCATTTCTGTAAAGTAAAATATTTTCAATCCAAATAGTTACTTATTTGTATTTCTGACGATATAATCTATGTTTATCAATATTTAACTACGTAGATGATTTTGCACAATTATTAAAAATATATATATAAAAAATCTGTTACATTATTTTATGAATGCAATTTTTTTACATATCTGAAAGAAATACTAAATTATGAATGTATGAAATTGAAACATAGCTTTTTATTATTGTGTACTCGTTGACGTTTTGATTCATAAATCTAATTTTTTATATGTATTTTTTTTATTCCTTTAATATTCTTGGACTGCATAACTTTAAGAATCAATTGGCTATAATTGGAATCAATAAAAAAACAAAACATAGAATAAAATAAATAAATCATATATTTTGATATTACTTCTGTCTAGTAATATTATGACATATAATAATTAGTTGTGGTAGCTATCATGACATATTTTGTTTTACGGCAAGTTCATGTCAATCAAACTGTCATTATGTCAAGTAGGGTATATTTATTCAAAACACATGGCATAGTTCTCACACACCTAATGAGTATCACAGGGTGACTAAGAAATATCATATAGTGGTAATCGAAAATCTTTTAAGGTTTTATTTTTTAAATACATTGATATTTTCTCCCTATTTTTCCTATATGGTAGGCAGAGATAAATGAACATCTATATATGGGCAGGTCCTAAATTAATATGTGCCCTTTAAAAATAATATTTCCTTGAAATGTTGGAGATGACATAATAATAATAAACACTGCCTTGCACCATGCGCAAGTGTCGTTTTTATTTCCACATGGCAATGCCTCTCAACCAACCAGTGTTTCCAGCCCAGAAAAGCAACTTGAATTTAAATCAATTTCTCCTCTGGTAGGGATCGAACCCGGGACGCACAGAAACCAAACAGCTTACCAACTATGCCACAGCAATCGGCATTGCATAATGCATTTTATGAAGTACGTTTATATTGTACAAACTAAATTTACCAGTACAACATGAGAGTATTTTATGTTTTGACAGATGGAATCAACGGATGTCTATGGAAAACTAATCAGCTATTAGTACGTGCTATCTACACATTATATGATTTCAATACAAAGTGGATCTTATATATTTTGGGCTGCTCAGATATCAAAAAATTACATTGTATACCGCATACATGTCTAATCTCACAGTATGCACTCTTTAAGTACATGATAACTGTTGAAACATATGTTTAAAAATTGTGCATATGTACAAAGACCAATTCATTTTCCAATATAAAAAGACATTCGGGAAGTTTGTGGATAATTGGCATATCCAGGCTTAGACAGGAGGATGATGTTAACTCCAGACTGAAGACTTGGATATATGTAGAGCAGTGGAGGTTGAATTTAAAGGAATCCAACATTTGATATAGCCTGCAGCACTATAAGAAAACATTTGGATTAAATTAAATATTTTTTTAAAAATTGCATAAACGCAAACATTGGATTTCTTTCCCTGTCGGGAGTCAATAATATTTTGTGACATTTTTTTTCCAGCTATTCGGAGAATAGAGGAGTTAAGTACTATTTTGTCTGTGGTCTACGACCATAAACCACAGACAAAATAGAACTTCACCCCTTTTTTCACTTCTCGGGCAACTAACAAGTACTATGTCAAATATTAATTTAACACACACCTAATAACAAGTTGTCACATTCTGGAGACTTAAGATATTAATCGTCTCACAGATCCAGACTAAAAACACAATTAAAAAATATGTCTCCACCGGGAATCGAACCCGGGACCATTGGATCAGCAGGCAGATACCTTACCAAGTGAGCCACAAAGGCCAACAAACCTTTGGTGTGTATATGTATACAAAATCTACTGATTTTAAATTAGTAATTTAAATCGAATATTTTTACTATTGCATATGCGCAAACATTGGATTTTTTCCCTGTCGGGAGTCAAAGATATTTTTGAACAGATTTTTAATTATCTCAATAGAGACGATTTACAAAAAACCAATTCTCTCAATAGATGGCGTTACAACAAAAATAAATAAAAATAATAAGAATGTTTTTCATAATTTCACACATAGATGGCTGTAGTAAAAATCCTTATTTTCAAGCGAAAAGAATTTCAGTATTGCAATATATAGAACTTTCAAAAATTTAATTGATAGGGATCTCATTAAAAAGGCATAATTGGTGAACGTTGCGCAAGCGCATAAAGTGATCACGTAAACCAGCCGATGACAGGTCGTAAGCCCTGTAGGTGCCTTGATTTCCCGGTTCTCCTACAGTAAATATTCCAACTTCGTCTCTATTGAGATAATTAAAAATCTGTTAAAAAATAGTAATTTAAATTTATCCACACGTGTAACATTTTTACGGTTTACCCTGTTGCAATAATAATGTTTACCCATTATTATTGCAAACAGGTTTGATACCCGTATTTGTGAAGTACAAAATAAAATTGTATAGACATGTCAGTTTAACTCGACCAGCCATACATATTCATGTATTTATTAAATCAATTTAATATATCTACAACATTCCTGATGTTCTCAAAAATTATTTTCTTTTTTCGTTTCAATCCCTACTCTTGATTTACTCCGATCACCATTTCAATTTTTTTTTTAAGAAACTACCTTTGTGATTGTGAACAAGATGGTATGTACGTATATTTTAATCATATGTAATAATAATTGAACCGGTGGGTAAGTTCTAAGCGAAGATTCGAAGTTGCAATCGGATTTAAGTGTCCGTAGCCTTACAACTTCTCTTCCATTCTTGAACAGTTTTCTGTGTTTTCCTTTTCTGCAATCTTCTAAAATACATGCTCCATTTACAAATATGATCTCAGAAGAACCAGGGGAGCAAGTCTTGTCAACAGGCGGAATCAAAATCCTCACGATCACACATATCATGGATATAATTATTATATGGAGTACTATAATATCTTTAGTTGTAAATTGAATATATTTTTTTAATTGCATTTTTTTTTTTTTTAAATGAATATGTCCTTGTTGAACAAGTACATATACATCTTCCTACGTTCCCTAAAATAAGCAAATAAATGCTTGAGCTATAGGTGAACGAAATCGGTCGAGGCAGGATTCGAACTCGCGATCACTGGATTACTAACCCAGCGCGCTAACCGCTCTGCCATCGACCCATCTAAACATTGGATATATATACATTGGATTTTTTTCCCTGTCGGGAGTCAAATGATATTTTTATTGACCATAACAACCAGTGGATGACAGGTCGTAAGCCCTGTAGGTGCCTGAGTTTCTGGTTCTTCTATGATATCTCAACTTCGTCCCTATTGAGATGTTATTGTCAGTAAAAATATCTTTAGATGTCATAGAACTCCATATGATAATTATACCTATCCATGATATGGGTAATCACGATGGTTTTGATTTCGCCGGTTGGACCAGTTGGACGGTTAAGCATATTGACCTTTATGGTCCAGGTTTCAACTCCATATAGAAGTATTAATCATATGTAGCACTTCATCAGGCGCTACTTTATTTTAAGGTTTAAGCTATCGTCGCAGAACAGTGTCTTTATTTTGAAAAACATCATACAAGTTTTCTCGATGCGTCACCTTAGTTCCTTGTCAGAATCTAAATCAACAGTGAGAAGACTTCCACCTTTTTTATCCACATCATGGATATAATTATCTTATGGAGTTCTATAATATCTTAAGATATTTTAGAACTCCATAACTTAATTATAACCATGCTATGGACAAACATGGATGGTTTTGATTCCGCTGGTCGACAAGACTTGCCTCTCTGGAAATGTACTTTCATTCAGAAGGGACTCATTAGCTAGAGTTATATTGGTACTAACGGGACACTGGCTCATAAGGAAGCATGCTAGAAGGCTTGGGCTGGTGACAACATTATTGCGGAGTATGCCAAGACCAAGAGGAAGAAGAGAGTGGTCTACTTTCTCTTTCCTGCTCTCTCTAGAAATAGAAGAAACTCCTTCTATGATGACCTAATGGACATAGCGTCTGTCCTGAGATTTTATATGGCAAAACAACCACTATTGCAAGTAACTCAAATGTACCTACATACACAATATCCCATTTATAAATGTGCGGTCTACAGTGATACTTCACATTGTCCTATGTGGCCCTTGATACAGATAATTCCAGTGAGGGGATTCCCTGGAATCGGCCCTCTCTGTCAACCCCCCATCACATTGCCTCGTTATGTGACCAATTCATCTGACACGTTTTTATTTATTTATTTAATATACAGAGAAACCAACAGAACACTGAACAACACAAACAAAAAAAAAATAGAATCTCCAGTGCTCCAATAACAGGTATCTCCTGCATGGCTATTGTGCATAGTTTGTTAGGTACAATCAACGTCTCCTGACCATTCAAATTATAACAAAAGACATTACTTTACACAGTTAAAAGGAAAGTTTAAAATACACATATACATATATGTAGGAAAACAAATAAGATAAAACAAAAAAAGAAGGAATACCTAATTGAACTGAGACAAAAAAATAGATTTTAGCCCAGCATATTTTAAAGGGTAAAAATAAACAATTTATCAAAGATCAATTTCTATGAAATATGTACGTCATTGTCATTACATTAAATTGTCACAACGATTCAGACGCAACGTCTGAATCTACCAATACAATGACACTCTGACACGGCAGAATGTCACTGTATTAGCAGGTGCCTATACGCGAATGCAATGTAACGACAGTCAATAAACAATGTCGCGGACAATATCGCGAACTCGGCTTTTCTCAGATATTATCCACAATTGTATTCAAATACAATAATGAATCGACGGCTTTCATACTCAGCTGATATCTAACGCCTTAGCGAAAGGTCCAAGGTTTGATTCCCGGTGAAGAAACAGTTTTTAATTTTGTTTTCAGTCTGGACCCAGAATGTGGCAGTTTGTTATTGGGCATGTATAAAATTAATATTTTACATAGTAGGTAGGTATTTGTTAGTTTGATGAAAGGGAAGATTTTTTTTTACATTAAACTTAGCCCAACACTTTGAACATCATTGGTCTATGATCATTTTTAGTGTATAAATTGGAGTTATGTCTATGACCTGATTTCATAGGATTTAAAACGCCCACATTTACATAATGTCTTTAAAGAAAGTGGATGTGGAATATATGTTTTTTATTTTATTAGAAAATCATTTTTAGTGTTTGTGAACAACATCATTGTTTGATTTCATTTGGAAAATGCTAGTGAACAATTATTTTTATCATTTCAAATTTATATATATTATTGGTTTATTGAGAGCTATAATTTTTTTTTTTTTTTTTTTTATTATATAAAATACAATTTTTCCTTAAATCTAGTAACAAATTTTTTTTTAATGCATTATAATATATTTAACTTAGGTTACATAATAGTTACAGATATTTTACTATTGTCATAAACTGCCTCACTAGGTAAAACCTGTTCTGAGACAGTGTATAGATGTCTTAATAGTTTTCAGTTTTGGTTAGTAATTATGGGAGTATTTTCAGAGTTCAGGTGATTAATTTATTTTTAATATAGTCTCTGCCCTTTTTATTAATCCAAATTTTAATGGCTTGCTTAAATATTTTCAAGTTACTGTTTTGTCTAAGTGTTAAAGGTAGTTCGTTGTATAATTTGACTCCAAAATACAGGAAATTTCTTTGTCCAAAAGTTGTCTTGAATCTAGGTATTAGGAGTTTAACCTGTTAGGTCTGTCTAGTTGGTCTAGATGTTTGCGTAGAGTCAAGTTTGTCTATGTTTTTATATATGTATGTACAAGCGTTCTTTGCATATAATTGTGATATGTTTAGTATATTAAAGTCATTAAATAATGCGTCGGATGGAGTGCGGATTGGTACCTTGTAGATTATCTTTAAAACGGATTTTTGTAGTATAATACATGTCATGTTCATCTGTGCATTCCTCCTCTAATGTTCCACACTATGTTTTATTTTTACTGCCTATCCCTTGGACCACAGCATGACACATCATGGTAATGTTGACGAGGCGATGAATGTGTGCCAAGACAGAGAAATGTGGCAATCTGTTCACTCTGCCAACTCTAGAATTCTTCTTCGACCGTCCCTATCCTTCACCGCTCTTCTCCAGTTTGTTATTTCGATCGTCCTTATGTCATCTTCTGTGTCATCCAGTCATCTTAGCTTGGGCCTGCCTCTACTTCTTGTGCCCTCTGGATTGGTATTAAGAACTTTTTTGGGGATACGATCATCATTCATTCCGCTGACATGTCCCAACCACTGCAGTCTTCATACTTTTATGACAATGTTGAGTTTGTTATATAATTCCTGTAATTCGTGATTACATTGTACCATCCAAACTCCATTATCATTTACTGCGCCAAAAATATTTTTATTTCTCAATAGAAACGAACTTGGGGATGAGGGAGATCCGGGCACCCACCGGGCCTACAACCTGTTATCGGCTGGTTTACATGAACACCTTAAGTGCTTGCGCGAAACTCACCAATTATGCTTTTATTAATGACTTCCGTTATCAATACAAAATTTTAAAAATTCTTTATAATATGTTGAATGACATATTTCAAAATAAACAGAATTCAATATCAGCATCTATGGATTGTCGAGGAAACTTTTTTAATGCTGATTGAGAATTTTATGTTTACTGTGAAAACCTTATTCAGAGCGTGTATGTGAATAAATAAGAAATATATCAGCCCAAATATGTCCATTTATTGGTTTGTTCTACGGTAAAAGTGATTATTTTATCTCATGTATAAATTTACTTATCTTTCAAGCCACGGGCGTCCACTCCAATCTGCTGAACATACTTCACTATCTATTCCGATTCATAGTACTGAATTTTAAAGCTCTTCGTTTGAAGTACAATCATCAAGGATATGGAATAGTCTAAGTCCTTATATTACGTCGGCTATTTAATTAAACATACCTAAAAATACTATAATAGATCATGAAAAAATACTATAATAGATCATGTAATAACAACTAAAACCATAACTAAAAACTACATAACGCTAAAAAACACCCCATCAAGTGATCATAAATCCATTGAAACAGAACTAAATATTCCAATACCAAAGAAAAAGACCAATCAAAACTATAAAATCAAACAGATCAACTATGAGCAGTTGAAAGAAGATCTCCAAAATATCCTCCAGAAAAAAGATGTAAACACTTTTTCAGAATTACAACAAATAATAAAGACAAACCTAGACAAAAATACAAGTAACCTAGATAGGAAATATGTAATAAACAACAAAGAAGGATGGATGACAAAAAGTTTATATAAACAAGTTCAGAAGAGAAACAAAGCGTACAAAAAAATGATAAAAGAACGATACTCTGAACAGCTAAAAATCAACTTCAAAAAAGAACAGAAGAGGGTTAAAGCAGAAATAAAAACTAGCAAAAGGCAACACATTCACCATAAACTACAAGAAGCTGAAGGCAATGACGAAAAACTATGGCGAATTATTAAAAAACTACATTCAGAAGAAGACACACTGAAAAAGAGAAAACAGTATAAATAAGGAATAGTAAGGGAGAAATTATAAACGATGATGAAAAAATAGCAAACATACTAAATAAATACTTTACAACAATAGGGAAAAACTTAGCGGAAAAAATTAAAGGTCCTACTTACATCCATGAAGAAGAAAAAAAATACAACATAAATACCTCAATGAATGTATATAAAGCGTCGGAAAAAGAAATATCACGCGATTTTTGTAGTCTAATATTAGACCTGTATCACACGATTACAGGTCTAATATTAGACTACAAAAAAGCATTTGATACAGTACACATAGAAACTCTGATAAAAAAATTAAAAAACCTGGGTATAAAAGATAAAGCCTGTTCCATTTTCAAAAGCTACCTCACTAACAGACAACAATACACGCAATTAAACAAAAGCAATAGTAAAATAGAAAAAATTGAATACGGAGTACCACAAGGCTCCATACTTGGTCCTTACCTATACCTACTGTACATAAATGACCTTAAAATGTATGAAATAAAAGGAAAAACAATGACTTATGCAGATGACATGGCAATTTTTTACATAAACACAAACGATAAAGAAACAGAAAATAACATCAAAAAGGACCTAATTACACTAGAAAAATGGACAAACACAAACAAACTAACTCTGAATGAAAATAAATGTCACATAATACACATAGAAAACAAAGACAAAAAACATACATTGGAAGCAAAAATAAACAGTAAAACCCTGAAAACAGAAAAAAACATGGAGTATCTAGGACTAATCATAGACAGGAAACTGAATTGGAAGAACCACATAAACAAATTAATAAATAAAGCATCAATGTACTCGGCATTAATGTACAAAATAAATAATGAGGCACCAAAAAAACTGAAATTACTTATACATATATAACGCATATATCAAAAGCAAACTATCATACCTAATACCTTTCTGGGCAAATGGCGATAAGGCAGGAATTCAAAAGCTACAAAGAAAGCAAAACAGAATAATAAAAATGACCTATGGTCTTAACGCATAATACACCATCGAAATTCCTATATACAAAAGAAACAAAACAATTAAACATACAAAAGATGGTACAATATGAAACATTAAAATTAATACATAAAATAAAAATGGGAAAAATAGAAGACCCTGAACTAAGACTTATGCAAAGAATACAAATCCATAACTATAACACACGTACAATAAATGATTTTGAAACTGAAAAAGCTACAAAAAAGATTGGATACGAAAGAATAATGTGCAAAGGACTATGCGACTACAGAAAAATTGAAAACCATGAACGAAAAGGCATTCCATCGGGAGTTGAAAACAAGACTGTACTAAGAACTGAACTAGTGTTATTGCATATGACTAACTATTATATTACAATAATATTTTTGTCATGAGCCAAGTGGCTCCTTTAATAATTATTTTAAATAAAAAAAAAAAACTATTCAAAAAAAGGCTAAAGCAAAAATATATATTTTTTTAAATGAATATGTCCTTGTTGAACAAGTACATATACATCTTCCTACGTTCCCTAAAATATGCATAAATGCTTGTGCTATAGGTGAACGAAATCGGTTGAGGCAGGATTCGAACTCGCGACCACTGGATTGCAAACCCAGTGCGCTAACCGCGCTGCCATCAAACCATCTAACATCGTCAGGTATTATCTATCTGATAATACCTGATTTCTTCTTCCTTTCCTTGTCCTTTGTGTTTTACTATGAACTGTTTTGATATTCAATCTTTCTATTTTTACTTGTCTTCTGTTATCTTTATTGTATATATATTTTTGTAATGTCATAACCTTTATTTTTTTTTATTGTGTTACCTTTATTGTAGGTATATATTTTTTTTATTTTTGTCATGTAATAACCTTTTTGCCATAGTACACATTGTATTGTATATTAACATCAATTGGTTGGTTGGAAAAAATTGCGTTTGGCAAAAACCCCATCAGTTTACAAATTATATGTACGAGAATGTACAAGTGCTTTTATCTCTTATAATTTTACTTTGAGTTGAAACATAAAATCCTTTAGCAAGTGTCAATGTGTAATCAACTTTGTAAAATACAGTACGTATTAGATTTGCCTTTGAATAAAAATACAGTAACCTCAATTTATTGTAGGAAAATGTATTATTCATATAAAATATGTCTTGTTTATATTTTTATAAATATTTGTACAAGTTGCGCTGCACCATTGAGGATCGGTAAGTTATTTTTATTAACAATACTCATTTATAATTGAATATATTTTTTTACATTTGCAATATTTATATTAGTTCATACCGTCACGGCATTAACCAGTGACTGGTGTGCATTATCTGATAAAAAGTTTTTTTTTATTTATATATTAATTTACACAATTTACATTTGGTTATATAAATTTTGCACTAAACTGTATGAACAGTTTGTCAGTGCAAACTCCTCTCGTACACTATAATCATATTGTTATTCAACCATCAATATATCTATACGTATACAGAACATTAATTTTTTTTTACCGTTTTACAATGAGAATAAAGCACAAACAGAACAAAATAAAGTAAATTACCGTCGACCGCCGTGGCACAGTTGGTAAGCCGTTTGGTTTCTGTGCGGGCGTCCTGGGTTCGATTCCCAGCAGAGGAGAAATTTATTTAAATTTATTTCTCACGCAAATGTTGCTTCTCTGGGCTGGAAACACTGGTTAGTTGGAAGAAATTGCCATACGTCAATAAACTCGCCACTTGCACAGGGTGCAAGGAAGTGTTTATTATTATTATTTATTATTATTAAATTAAAACACAGCAATGAAAACAAGGTAAATCAGAACAAACACAAAAACATCGAAAGCAATTGAAAATTAAGCATGTTATGTGTAAAATTGTTTTAAAGAGATTTTTATTTTTTTCTTGACTTTCACCACAGTACCCAGTATATATGTTTAGGTAGTTTATTGAATAGTTTCGGTATTATTTTTGCCTTAGTTCTGTCACCGTAAAAGTTATTTGTATTTGGTATTGTCAGTAAGTCGTTTGTTATTTGTCGAGTTGTATATTTGTGAGTTACATATCTTTAATTTAAATTCATCCCTATAAATTTCTTCCATATAGTAAGTAAAACATTAACCTTTTTGTCAACTGGTAAAGTATTACATAGTTTAAAGATTTCGTTAGTATTATTATGCGTTTATCGCACCACACACCAGTCTTGTTTTACCTTAAAAGGCACTACATTCAATATGGGTGGTGGATGTCATTGCTGAACAATACTACAGTATGTATAGTAATTTTTTTACACAATATAAATGAGTGGGTTGTGGCCAACGCTACACAAAGTATTTAAATTTCGTATGAAAGATCAAAATTATTTTTTGCATAAGAAACATACTATGTACGGTGTGTTTATTCTACTTTATTGATTATAGACTAAAGTATTAATTCGATTCTTTTCAAATTTTACAAATTTGTATGTCTAATACTCACGACCCCGTTAGATTTTGAAGGATATCTGAATAGTGCTTCTCAATTTTTTCAACTGTCAAATATTTCAAAGTGAGCCCAAGTTCAGTAAACTTAATATTTGATATTTCCCATTCGTTTTATTAAATAACTGTAAATGTACATTTTTCGACTCATTTGGCAGTTCAATAAAATAATATTTTCCAAGCCAATAAATTAATATTTGCGATGGACACGCTAGTGACACCTGTGATCAATAATTTTAAATAATAATTCTGTAATAATTCATATCTATATTCATCATAAGCAACCATTACCTTTAAAACTACTCCCCTTTAAATAATGAATACATCATAATGGGGGAGAGTCAAAAGATTCATGTTTTTTTTTTTATTACAGTTTTTCTAGTGGAAAAACAACAACCGCATATTGCCGGATGGGTTGTTGATGTCATGAGAGAGATGGAACAAAGAACTTCAGTTTCCTTGGACCTGCAAACTGACATTATACCATTTGACAGAGACAGACAAGAAGACACATTAGAACTTTGTTAGTAAACTTGTTTATATTAAAATTATTTTGTTTTAAGTTTACAAAAAATGACAGCAGTGGCTTAGCTACTAAACAGTAGGCTCATGCACGAGGCCCCAGTTTGAAAAGGGGCCCAAATTGTTGAGGCTCTTCACTGCTGGACAATTAATGAGCTGACATAATTTAAAAAAAGTCACGTCCAGCATCAATTACATGTACCTACACAATATCCAACTGTCGATTTTTCAAGAGAATTTATTTCTCTTAATAGATCGACATAGTTTCAAGCCAAGATTGTATGGCCAGGTCTATATTTTTCATTGTTTTTCAACTTTGAAGTCATAAAACCAACTAAGAGATTTTGCAGCGTATATGTTATATAAGTATATATGGATGCACTCTGAATATTCAGTGTGCCCCTCTTATAACTTTTGATCCGCTCAATACTCAAAACTAAAAATTTCAGAATAATATATATAGATAGTTTAAGACTTACAAAACTTTTTAACTCAGAATTTAGAATTGTTATTCTAGTCAGGGGCTATCAACATTTGAATTTTTATTTCATTTTTCCATATATCTCAAAAACCATAAAAGCTGGAACGCGGAAAACGTTGTATAAATGTAGACAAATACAATATCTAAAATTTATTTGTATGTCAGTATACACAATATCTAACAGAGACTCTCAATAGTTTGATACTTAGTCTCCATACATACATACATACCATCAAGTTGTTTACATATTCGGGGTAGGAAAAAAGGACTTACCTCATATCTTGACGTAGGCACATGTTTTGTATAGAAAACAAAATATTTTAAAATATTGAATAATTTGGATTTAAGGGTTTATAGTTTTGTATGTATATATTCTTCACATATAATACATACTCACTATCATCATCTACAGTTTGAATTCATGTGTTACATGCAACTAGTTATATTTTATTGATTGACTGTTTCACCATCTCTAGAAAAAGTGCTTCATTGTGCCTAATTCAACACAAATCCAAATCCAACATAAAAAACTAATTTTACAAAAATATATTTTATTAGGTAACCATAGAGATTGCTGAAAATTCATGAAATTATAAAGTTGTCACCCATTCTCATTATGAATTAATATTTTTACAGTGTGTGCATCCCTGTCTCAGGGTGTCACCGTGCTCTTGGACCTCACCTGGTCCCCATGGAAAAAGGTCTCCCAACTGGCTGATGCATGGAACATACCATACATAACTGGGGCCCTAGGAGATGGAACGACAATGCTCAGTGCCCTTCTTCAAGTTTTAGATGTGAGGAATGCAACAGACGCTGTGCTCATATTTCAAAACGAAGATGGTTTGTCTATTGATATTTTTACTTTGTAAATTACCTGGCATTGCAGATACATGAAAGGAGAATATATGTTGTTGAAATGAGATAACTTAGAATAATTTATTCATTGAATAGCACATTCTCTAAAAGACTGAAAATAGTTTTGTTTCGTAGAGCAACATAAGACAGATGACATTTGAAAAGGAGGAGAGTGAACACGCTGAGATCAATAGTTTAGTCACATGGTAACAATGAAAAAAAAACTGTCTGAATAGAATTAAATTGATTTTTTTTTCGTTTTAATGTTGTCAGTACTGGAGCAAAGCCTGTACAAGATCTTAGGCAATACAGTTCTGCGTGTGTTGGCTCTTCATGATGTTCAGCAAAGAGCTGGACAGATATTGGATATGAGGCCTACTCCGGGACATTACCTCATGATTGGATCTACACAATTCTTACAAGACACTTACAAATGGGTAAATTGTTTCTTTATTTATTCATAGGGAGAAAAATCAATTAAAAAAATAAAAGAATTTGGTAAAAAGTTAAGGCTACGACTATTTACACGACTCAACCATAGACGAAAACCAAAAATAACCACAGAAAACGCAGATAAATCAAGTTATAAAAATATTTACCTTTGTTTATACTTTGTTATAATTGTAGATCTTGATATATACATAGGTAGTATGATCAAGATATTACCATGGGTTATGGTAGCATAGAAGCCAAACATCTATTATTTTGTTTCAACAAAATACCTTAATTCTTGGAAAACTTTCTCTTATAATGGTTTTATCAGATTAACGGGTCTTTGGGTCCTTAATGTGTTTAAACAATGCTTATATTTTGTAAATATGTCATTTCTAATAATTTTATATTCAATGCATATTCCTGGAACTTTATACTTTCTAACTTGGCAGGTGAAATGGAGGCTTCCTATTGGTAGATGGTAGAACGCGCCCCGCCGCGCGGTGGGGTAGCTCCTCCCCCCCTGTCTCCAGCGGTGGACGCGATAGCTGGTTTGAATCAGTATCTTGTTGGACGCTCGGCCGGGATAGACGAATTTTAACTCACGCGTACGAAAGATAACTTATATATTTTTTTTAAAAACGAACGTAGACCGCGAACGTTGAAAAAAAGTCTTATCTCTGCGAGGCGTCTGCTTGATGCTCAGCATTAAATTTCATATTTGCATGGTAGTGACTAAGTGTGTTTCAGGTCCATACATAACCAACGAGGGGTGAATTTAAGATAGTTTTAAGTTATTTTCAATTAATAAAAAGTGATATTATGTAGTGTAAGTGTTTCATCTACAGACCCATACCGAAAGCAGTGGTTGGTAAGATCTTTCTGATTTATTATTATTTGTTTTTCTTTTCTCTGAACGTTTCGTTTCGTAATTTATTTTAGCAAGATTGTCATCAATATTACACGTGCATTTCATGTATTTGATTATTCTTTTCAGCACTGTTATTCTCTGTTCCACGTGTATTTCCTGTATTTAGTAATTCTTTTCAGCGGCCGTCATCACTGGTTTTCTAATTAATTTTCTTCTTAATTTTACAGCAATTTTTACTGACCGATAATTACTATTACGCGTGTATTTCTGTCAATTTAAGCATTGTTTTATTTTATACGCTCAACACGTTCTTTCGCCTCCACCATATTTAATTTTTGTATTGACTAGCCGGCATTTAAACACTTTTATCAACGCTCTTCTTTGTTATATGCGATATTAATCATCTGTCATAACATACTACACCATCTCTTTTATTGAATTATGGCTCCTTAATTTTAATTTTATTTTATGTATTTTTGTTTTTTTTTTCTCTTTTTTATCATTATGTTAATGTATAACTCTTGTTTCTCTATTTCTCGCCTCAATATTTATTTCTCGCCTCAATACTTATTTCTGTATAATTATTTTCTTATCTATTTCATTTC
Organism: Molanna angustata; assembly: GCA_963576475.1. Classification (NCBI taxonomy): domain Eukaryota; kingdom Metazoa; phylum Arthropoda; class Insecta; order Trichoptera; family Molannidae; genus Molanna; species Molanna angustata. Next base: position 21,543,702 of record OY754983.1, on the reverse strand, counting down.
GTTTATGTTAATTTAAATTGATTTTTTTTTCTTCTTTACTTGTTTTGTCTTTTATTATTATTGTATTACTTTGCAAATTTTCACTTTCATATGTTTATATTGTGAATACTGTAAAGTTGCAGATAAACTTTGATTTCTATGTTACTATTAGTTATATGCATATTTTCTGTAACTGTTTGTATTCCTAAATGAATAAATAAATAAATAAACAATTTGGCGCTATCCAACGTGTAGCCATTTTTAAAAACAGTAGTTTTTATCGAACCACCCTGAGGTTTTGAGCGTTTTCTTTTCGTTTGAAGTTTTTTTCTCGTATTAACTAAAAAAATGTTATTTCAACTTGTTTTTCGTTTATTTAAATATATTATTTTCGGAGTAGTAGAGCGCGAAAACGATGGCGGCGGAGGAGATAGTAGACGGGTTACTAGGGCAAGAACAAATGATAATGTTAGCCGTGATTTTCCAGAACCCCCAAGAAAAGATAGCCCGGGAATTGAACATTTATTCCCATATTTATAACGTCGCGAACTGGAAGATACGTTCAGCGGTCTTCCAGAAGAAGACCCTGTTTTATTTATCACGGCATGCGAAGCGTTTTTCGGCCACATGTTTTGTTCTCCTGCGTCAATGGTCGGCCGTGCGTCTCAGAGGTTGCGAGGAGAAGCCAAGCGTTGGTGGTCTCCTCATGCGCAGGGTAAATGGACATGGGATGAATTCAAAGGTTTTTTAATTGGTAGATACGGAATAGACGTTGCCCGGTCTTCGCTTATGGCTAATTATTATGGTGTCCGTCAGCGTGCGGATGAGGGTGGAATCGCATTCCTTAAGCGGAAGGAAGCGGTTCATATGCGGCTCTTTGGAACGGCTTAATATACCTGATGAGAGACACGTATCGCAACATTTTAGATGTCGGAGTGATTTTCGGAAATTTTACGTTCACGTCGCTTAAAGAAAAAGTAATGATGATTGATTTCCCCCGACAAACGTTGTTTCAGCCAGTTGCCGAACGTAATCATGAAAATAGGAATACCCAACGTGACAATTCGTGCGAAAGCGGTAATAACTATAATACCTCAACGTACCGGCAGGATAATTATAATATACGTCCAAACAACCGTAATGCGAATTCGCGCCCTAATAATAATAGCCCAGTAAATAACAGAAAACAGTTACCAAAATGTCAATTTTGCCCTGGTCGTCATTTTAATAAAGATTGCGTGGAAAGAAACGAGTTTATCGCATCGGCATCGGGAAACGCTCGCCGCCCCGACAGGAACACAAATTACGGACCTCGACCTGTCGCGGGCTCCCGAAGAAATTAAACCTGCGTTCCACCAGGTTAACAAACGTGGAACTGGCGCCCTGTACTAATAATGAGAATGCTATTAATATGATTGAGTCTGTTGATGAAGTAATTGTAGAAAGAGACGATCAAAAATCTGTAGGTTTTACTGTGATGGTGGTAGAAGCTGATGTGCATAGAGAGGATGATGCCGAGGATAGCCTTGAGACCGTGGAGGCTAATAATGAGAAGATTGAATCTGTTGAAGTAATGGTAGAAATAGGCGATCAAAACTCTGTAGGTTTTACTGAGATGGTGGTAGAGGCTGATGTGCATAGAGATGATGAGGATAGTATTGAGACCGTGGAGGCTAATAATGAGAAGGCAGTTTACATACGAGATAGTTCGAAATTCGCGTCGGAGGTAGAGTTGGTAGATGTGTTGAACGATAGGGATTTGATAGTTGCGTCAGGTACGTCGGATGTTGAGAAGCTGGTAGTTGCGTCAGAGGAGTTCGAAGAGAGGAAACCGGTTGTCGCGCCGGATCACAAGTTTGGTACTGCAGTAGTTGCGCTGGGTAGTAATGAGATGGCGAAAGTGATGAGTAGGTACGAAGAGGAGTTCAGTGACGGAATTTGCGAACTAGAACATAAAGTAGACGGTGTATGTGCGATTGGTAAAGTTAGCCTCCCACGGATAAGCGTGACGATCGATGATTGTCTCTATGTAGCGTTAGTAGACTCTGCCGCCTCTCACAGTTTAATTCGTGCAGATTTAGTACACAAGTGTAGAAGAAAATTTTGTGATGTAAAGAGTTTAAATCTTGCACATGCTTCGGCCAAAATGACGGTAGTAGCGAAAGCGGAAATAGACTGCTCGATAGCAGATGTTAAGATGAAAAATGAATTTTTAGTAGTAGACGGCCTACGAGATGACGTAATATTAGGTATAGATTGGTTAATAGTGGAACACGGCGTGATTGATTTTATTCGTGGAGCATTGTATTTCGGTCAGAAGGAAAGAATTACGGCATATTTTCATTCGACGAAGCGTCAACCAAATTTAACTAACGTACAGTTACCAAATATTACACTTATCTAATATTAACGACTTATCTAATGCGAAAAAAATGAATTACATAAAATATTGCGAGAGTTTAATGCTTTATTTACCCCATATGCAGGCCCTGCTCGCTTGCAGCCGCACGTTATCCGGCTGAAAGATGAGACACCCATTCGTATCCCACCGTACCGTTTATCAGACGCTAAGAAACGTAATTTACATAAACAAATCGAAGAAATGTTAACTGATGACGTAATCGAAGCGAGTAGATCTCCGTATTGTTTTCCTATCGTGATGGCTCCGAAAAAGGGAGATAATGATTATCGTATCTGTGTAGACTTCCGTCGGCTAAATGACGTCACCGAGGGCGAGGTCTCCACTTTACCGGTCATCCATGAAACATTAAAGGATCTCGGGAACGCAAAGATATTTTCCACGTTAGATTTAATAAAAGGGTACTGGCAAGTGCCTCTCGATCGTGCTTCTAAACCTTATACGGCATTTTCTACTCCTGACGGTGCGTTATATCAATTTAAGGTTATGCCCTTCGGTCTTAAGGGAGCCCCGAGCTGCTTCCAGAAAGCGATGTGTCAGCAAGTTCTTGCCGGTTATTTAAGAGAATTTTGTATTGTATATATAGACGATATTATCATCTATTCTTCTGACTGGGAGAGTCATCTCCATCACTTAAGACTGGTTTTTGAAAGGTTAGATCAGTTCGCGCTGAAATGTTCGCCTGATAAATGTAAATTAGCCACGTCAGAAATAGAGTATTTGGGACATGTTGTTACTGCGGAAGGAAATTATCCTCAAATGTCTCATTGCAAGGAGATTTTCTCTGCACCAGCTCCGCGAACTCGTAAAGAACTACGTGGCTTCTTAGGACTGTGTAATTGGTTAAGAGAGTATGTACCGCGATTCTCTGAGATTGCTGCTCCTTTAACCGATTTATTAAAGGTTAATCGGCCATATCGGTGGAATAGCCAAGCCGATACCGCTATGCGTAATATTAAGTTGGCTATGTCACAACCGTTAAAATTGTCACGACCCGATTTTAATCGCGAATTTATTTTACAAACAGACGCGAGTAAGTAAGGTATTGCGGCCGTATTATATCATCCACGCTCTGACGGAGAACGGGATGTTATATCATATGCGAGTATGCGTTTTTCACCGGCCGAACAAAAATGGCATTCGAATGAGCAGGAAGCGTTTGCGGCCGTATGGGCCATTAAAAAATATCGTCCGTATTTAGAAGGACGATCGTTTAAGCTACGTACAGATAATAAAGCATTAACGTGGTTGAATACGGCGAAAAATGATAGGGCAAAGCTCATCAGATGGGCACTCCTCTTACAGGAATTTGATTTTACAGTTGAACACTGTCCCGGTCGTAAAAATGAACTCCCTGATGCGTTATCCCGAAATCCCGAATCGTCCCCAATAGTAAAGGAGGCAGACACAAAAGATTTAAGTCGCATCATGTACCCATCAACGGAAACGAATGAGATAATGGCACAAGTACATCAAACGGAAGATGAAACGGAGGTGACGGAGGACCAGCCGGACGCGGTTGAGTCATCCGACGATGTTGAGGTAGTAGATGTAAGTCTTGCGGAAGAAATACGGTTACGACAGAAAAGAGATACCGACGTACAACGATGTATAAATAGGTTGCGTATATTATTATCTCGACCAAATACATCGACGGCACGTCACGAACAACAATATTTACGTGATTATGCGTTATTAGGTGAATATCTTTGGAGAAAATTTGCGGATGATGATATGCGTTTATTTGTACCCCGATCGATGGTTTTGAAGGTTATATCTACGTATCATGATAATCGTGTGGCAGGTCATCCCGGAGCTAAAGAAACGACTCGGGCTGCGGCACGCCATTTCTTTTGGCCGAACATGCGTACTGACGTTGAGCAATATGTGAGAGCGTGTATAACGTGTGCTCTATCGAGAGCCGTACCGACTCGTCCTGCGGCCCCATTAGGTAATACTCACGTACATAAACCATTTGACGTATGCGCAGTCGATTTGATGGGACCCTATCCTATATCCACACACGGCAAGCGTTTTATTGTAGTAGTTACGGATTTATATACACGATGGGTGGAAGCGTTTGCGGTACGATCGAGTAGAGCTCCGATTATAATTAAAATATTAGAAGATGACGTATTCTCTCGTTACGGATATCCAAAAGCGATCTTGTCGGATAATGCCACTAATTTTAAGAATCGTTTGTAGACCAGCGCACTAGATAGATGGCAATGTTTGCACTGGACAACGGCAGTGTACCATCCACGAGCGAATATTACGGAACGTAGAAACCAAGAAATTAAGAAAGCGTTGCGTATTTATTTACAAGGTCAACCTCATAATCGTTGGGATGAACATTTACCGACTATTTTATATGCGTTACGTGGTCGTCGTAATGAGTCAACAGGCGTATCTCCTAGCACGGCATTATTAGGTTACGACATTCCCCGTCCAGGTGAATGGATGATTCATTCTCCCGATGGAGATATCTTCCCAACAGCGGGAGCACGTGAGCGTACCCAGTTAGATAACGAAATACGAGCGTCTCAGGAGGAATATCGACAACGTTACGCACCTGATAATGATACGGTTTCGAAATACGATATAGGACAGGCTGTATTAATTAGAGAACACCCTCAGTCTGATATGAATACCGGTTTTCACGCTGGATTTGCTCCTAAATGGAGTGGTCCGCATCGGATCTTATTGCCCATCGGTAGAGGACACGTTTACTGGGTAGAACGTCGCGGGAAGCCTGTTAAAGTTCATGCCGATGAGATTCGTTCAGCTCCGGCATAATAGTTTTTGTCTACTTACATTATGTTTGGTTTCTTTGTTCTTCACATGGTATATCTTGATCAAAAAAGAGGGCCGATTGATATATACATAGGTAGTATGATCAAGATATTACCATGGGTTATGGTATCATAGAAGCCAAACATCTATTATTTTGTTTCAACAAAATACCTTAATTCTTGGAAAACCTTCTCTTATAATGGTTTTATCAGATTAACGGGTCTTTGGGTCCTTAATGTGTTTAAACAATGCTTATATTTTGTAAATATGTCATTTCTAATAATTTTATATTCAATGCATATTCCTGGAACTTTATACTTTCTAACTTGGCAGGTGAAATGGAGGCTTCCTATTAGTAGATGGTAGAACGCGCCCCGCCGCGCGGTGGGGTAGCTCCTCCCCCCCTGTCTCCAGCGGTGGACGCGATAGCTGGTTTGAATCAGTATCTTGTTGGACGCTCGGCCGGGATAGACGAATTTTAACTCACGCGTACGAAAGATAACTTATATATTTTTTTTATAGACGAACGTAGACCGCGAACGTTGAAAAAAAAGTCTTATCTCTGCGAGGCGTCTGCTTGATGCTCAGCATTAAATTTCATATTTGCATGGTAGTGACTAAGTATGTTTCAGGTCCATACATAACCAACGAGGGGCGAATTTAAGATAGTTTAAGTTAATATTAAAAATAACTTTTAATAATAAAAATAACTTAAATAATCGCATAATAGTGAATAAGTGTGTTTCAGGTCCACATAACCAACGAGGGGTGAATTTAAGATAGTTTAAGTTAATATTAAAAATAACTTTTAATAGTAAAAATAACTTAAATAATCGTATAATAGTGAATAAGTGTGTTTCAGGTCCACATAACCAACGAGGGGTGAATTTAAGATAGTTTTAAGTTATTTTCAATTAATAAAAAGTGATATTATGTAGTGTAAGAGTTTCATCTACAGACCCATACCGAAAGCAGTGGTTGGTAAGATCTTTCTGATTTATTATTATTTGTTTTTCTTTGCTCTGAACGTTTCGTTTCGTAATTTATTTTAGCAAGATTGTCATCAATATTACACGTGCATTTCATGTATTTGATTATTCTTTTCAGCACTATTATTCTCTGTTCCACGTGTATTTCCTGTATTTAGTAATTCTTTTCAGCGGCCGTCATCACTGGTTTTCTAATTAATTTTCTTCTTAATTTTACAGCAATTTTTACTGACCGATAATTACTATTACGCGTGTATTTCTGTCAATTTAAGCATTGTTTTATTTTATACGCTCAACACGTTCTTTCGCCTCCACCATATTTAATTATTGTATTGACTAGCCGGCATTTAAACACTTTTATCAACGCTCTTCTTTGTTATATGCGATAACAATCTCAATGAAAAAATGATTTATAAAATTAAGTAAATGTAATAAGATGCCAATATTATTTATTTTTTCTTCAAGTTGGTTTCCATGATGCATTTTTATGACCATTGAAAAAATGACAAAGGTAAATATTTTTGTATTTTGATTTATCTGCGCTTTCTATGGTTATAAATGACCTAAAAAAATTGATGACGTCAGAAAATTTGTCGTTTAAATAGACAATTTTTGGCGGGAAAACGCTTTTCCCGCCAATTCCGGTCGTAAAAATAGTGGCACCGATAAGTTAAAGGAGACAAAAATCTACAAAATGATTTGCAGAATTTTTCTTACAAAAAATTGACTTAGGCTGGGTTGTTTCAACAAAAGTATCAGTTACCTATAGTTAAAATACTTTGATTTCATAAAATTTCAATGAAACAACCAAAAGTATTGCACGTTTTTATGAAATCAAAGTATTTCAACTATTTTTTTTTTTTTTTTTAAATCCTTCTAGAGGCTTCTTCACGTCAGCTCGATATGTAGCTCATTGTGAATGATTGGCTTCTAGAGGTCTTCCCATAGTCCAATCTCTCGAATGAATCTTAAGATCTTCAGTGGGCTGGCTTCTCTGATTTGTGTTTCATCAGCGATGTGAGAGCCAAATATTCTGGCTCTTGTTTGCATCAGTGGTTCACAGTCCTTGAGCAGGTGTAGCGGAGTTTCATGTTCGTCTAGGCAAAATCTGCATAGATGCATGTCTGCTAAGTTCATTGTGCATAGGTGTTTATTCAATCTACAATGTCCAGTCAGTGTTCTGATTAGAATTCTTATATTTTCTCTGTTAAGAGTAAGAATTTGTTTAGATCTTTTAGCTGAGAAGCCTGAGATCATTGATTTTGCATGCTTTTGTCCTGATAGGTTAAGCCAGTTTTGTTTAGTACTATACTATTACTGATACTTTTGTTCGAGAAACCCAGCTGTGACTATAATTTATGTATTTATAACCACAGTTTAGAATGGAAGATTTTTGTGCATATTAATTATCTTAGTATATTTTTACACCCTTTCATTTAACTTCACATGTCTGTCTGTATTGGAATTTCGCAATTGATTTTTAACTAACGCGACTTCTTACATAGGCGATTCAAAGCGAACGCGATTGCGAAGCGATCCGATGCGGTTACACGCGAGTACCCTACGCGCGTTTGGTAACGTAGGACACTTTCATAGTTACCGACTGTTTGTTATTTTCCCGCCGCGCCGCGCCGCTTCGCATTCAAATCACCTACGTAAGACGTCGCGTAACTTCCCGACCAGTTAGAGCACTGAAACTTTCTGAATTTAAATTGTGAATACTATGCATGTAGCATTAGATCGATTTAGTTGTTTTGAAAAAGAGATTCTCAATTTTTTTTTTCATTTACTTGTTTCACCCATGTATACATAATATTGGAGTTTTACCTACCATTAAAACTCTTATTATGTTGCCTTCCTCATCCAGAACATATATGTGAGAGAGAGACTTGTCCTTTCTCGTCGAGGTGATCAATTTGCTTCAAATTCGTGCTCTATTCCCGCCATTTACTGTAGCGTCATCTTCCCCTTACGTGATTGGTCGGTTTGTCTGTCACCGGCAGTTGGCGTCGGACGCCATTTTGATTTTCAATTGTTATCTCACAAGGCAGAGATTGAATATGTTCTGGATGAGGAAGGCAACATAATAAGAGTTTTAATGGTAGGTAAAACTCCAATATTATGTGTAGCCGTTCCTCATCCAGAACATATATGTGAGAAGTGTTTGTTATCGCCTTGGTGACAGACATGATGTCAATTGTGATAGGGTAATTATACAGATTTAAATAGGTCTGTAAGAGAGGGTAAAGCTTTAGGATCGGTATGTCCCCTTGCTCGCAATAATTCCTTTTTATAAAATTTGGCAAAGGTATTCTCGCTTTTCCAATTTCCTCTCTCTAAAATTTTTTCTATGGGACAATTTTCCAACCAACTGAGAGATGCTACAGCTGATCTAGTGCTGCCCGCTGGGTTATCAATTCCGGCTGCTTTTAACACTGTTTTGACCCATCCCCCTATTATTGTCCTAGTGGCGGGTTTCGGTATGCCTGTTGTTGATATGAAGAGATTGGGTATGGACTCTACTTCCTGTCTTCTTGTCTTTGATAAGGTTATGACTTTACGAATCCAAAATACTGGATCTGTTGCTCTATCTGTAGATGCTTTTAATTTCCATCCCGACTGTTGATGCGTTGCAGAATCCGTTTTAGAACCATAGGCTGGCCACATAATTATATGGTCACCATTGTCAATGAATGAGTCAGGAGTGTATCTCAACAACGTAAGATCGTGTACTCTTCGTCCAGAGGCTAGTAAAAGTATGATTGCACACCTTCTAGAAGCTTCAAATAGTGTATATGATTCAGGTAAATTTCCTTTCAACCAGTCATTTACCTGTCTCGGATCCCAAATTGGTAATACTGTTTTCTTCCGAGATGAATTTGACACTCCTTTTAAAACTTGCTTGACTAGGGTGTGATTACTTAATCTTGATTCACATTCGGGATTAGTCAGTGTTGATATGGCTGATTTATGTAAAGCTATAGTACTAGGAGCTAGGCCTTCTGTGATTTTTAAGTTTGCCAAAAATCTCGCTAACTGGGAACCCGATGGATCATGCATATCTATTTTATTTTTGTAGCACCATTAGGACCATCTCTTCCATGCTAATTTGTAGGCAGTGACTGTTGATGATCGCCATCCTGCATTCAATGAATCTTTTTCATGTTTTGACCAGTCCTTGAGGGCTCTGCTCCAGCCCCAATTCTCCACACCTCCATCTCTAATCTCTGAATCTGAGGTGGATGCAGGCCCGTCGATATGTCGATTAAGTTTTCTATTAGCCCTGATATCCTCAGAGGTGGAGATAGAGCTCTCTCCCGTAGGTCTGGTAGCCAATAAACTTTGGGCCACTTCGGTACTACTACCAGGTAAGTACCTTGACATCGATTCAGATGCGATAGGACTCTGGGAATTAAGCACGGTGGCGGGAAGATCCATGCTAGTGGAAATTGCCATGTTCTGCTGAACGCATTGTGAAAGAGGGCTAACCTGTCTTTGGGGTCTATGGACACGTAATTGTCCACTACATGAGCATTCTTGGATGCAAACAGGTCCACAATGGGTCTGCCCCACCTGTGGAATATTGGTTCTGTAGCTTGAGGCAGAAGGTGCCATTCCGGTTGGGATGTTCCCCTGGATAGATGATCTGCTAGGCCGTTGTATCTCCCGGGGAGAAAAAATACTTCCAATATTATATGGTGTGCATCTGCTATCCTCAGTATCTGATACGTCAACTGAAGAAGACTCATGGACTTGGTTCCACCCTCGTTGCGCAAATACGCTAGAGTTGTCCTGTTGTCCGACTGTATGAGACAAGTAGAATTGCTCAAATTGGCTTTCTGGTGCTTCAATGCGTGTAATATTGCAAACATTTCTTTCATGTTGCTGTGCCAATTCATCTGTTGTGGGGTCCAGCAACCCGAAAGTGAGATGTCGTCTACATGGGCTCCCCATCCGCTGTCCGCTGCATCTGTTGTAATGAAGTGACTGGCTTTGGGGAAATGTATCAGACTGAAAGCACTTACCCTTCTTAGCCACCAATTCAAGTCCTCCTTTACTCCAAGGTTCAGAGGTACCTTTTTCTTCGCCCGAAGTTTCATCATCCCATGGGATTGCAGTTGCATCAGTCTGCAATGAAGTCTGCCTCTGGGGATTACAAAGCTCGCAAAATTTAACTTGCCTAAAATGCTCTGTGCATCTTTTAGGCACCATTTCGTTTCGCTTGTGAGCTTCTGCAACGACTTCCGAATTGACAGACATTTGCCTTTTGTCAGAGACTTTTGGTTGAGATAAGTGTTCCAAGATATTCCCAAGTATTATATTTTTTTGTCGGGTAACACACACATTTTTCTACGTTTATTTTCCACCCTAATGTCTGTAAGAGGTCCAATGCTTCTAGTGTCTGTCTCTGGAGAGTTTCTTGGACTTGGTGAGCCAGAAGAAAGTCGTCCAGATAAACGACCACTCGTACTCCTTTCTTTCGAAGGGTCTCTGCAATCCAGTTGGTGATCGACGCAAATATCTGGGGGGAACTGCTCAAACCCTGAGGTAAACATGTCAACTGAAGACATTGACCTCTGTACATGATCCGAAGAAAACGTCGATGAGATTTTGCCACTGGAATGTGGAAATACGCATGGGCCAGGTCGATTTTGGTCAGGTAGTCCTGAGGTTGGAGAAAATCTGGCACTCTGAAGTGAGAGAGTAGGGAGAATTTTTTCACTGCCACAAATTCGTTCAATACTTTCAGATTGATGACGGGGCGATGAGTGCCATCGCTCTTTCGCACTAAAAACATTTGAGACAGGAAACCCGGGTTCTCGGGTGCTAGTTCCAAAACTCTCATTTCTCTCAAGCTTCTTATTTGCCTGTCCATCTCTAGAGAGGGTTTTGTGGCAAAATTCCGCCAGTTCTTGAGTGTTCTCATCTGCAAGGGTGGTTTTTCTTGGAAAGGAATGCGATAGCCACTGAGGATTTTTAAGACGGTTTTGGGGGCATTTGCGCTTTGCCATTGTTTTGAAAAATTTTTCAATTGCCCTCCCCGAAACCGCCTGGGCCTTATGTCAATTATTTCGAGAGCGACGGGTCGAGGTCTGCCCACGTCCCGTCTGTTTCCGAAACCTCCTTCTTCTGCTGGCAGAAGAGGAAGAGCCAACCTGGTGACTGGGGTCTGCCCGCCAGTGCTGAGGAGGGAATCGGGAGTGACCCGGATTCCCAGCGGGGACACGTTGAGCCTGTGGGGCTGCTTGTATTCCGCTTTTTGGCTTGGACACATTTTCACTCGCTCTGGAGGCTGATGATGGAAAAAGAGCGGGGGCCCTGAAGACTTTACTCGCACCCCCCAGTCTCTGCAACTGGGTGGCAAGCTTGTCTTCATTGAAAAGATGTGATGCTGTAGGGGGAATCTTTTCAACGATTGCTTTATCGGCTGGGATCTTGCATGTATTGAGTATGGCATTACGCCGATACTCAATTATTTCTGCCCGCTTTCCGCAGGCTATCTGGAGGATATCGTCATTCTTTGAGCAAGATCCCCCAAAGACTTCTCTAAACTTCTCTGCCAAGCTTTCAGGCGAAAGTTCAGTGTCCGGAAGACAACTCCAAGTCAATACATTCTGTATTGAGTCCTGGAGGACCTGCCTTTGCTGCAACGCGACATGGGATATGGCCGCGAAAGCTTTCTCCATTCCTGCGAACTGGGCGTTCGACGAAGCAACTGCACTCAGTTCGCAGTTTACATCCAGCTCTTTAAATCCTGGGTCTGCTAAGTAGTCCTTAAGTGTCTTTGTGTATCTCACGTTAGACCACTCTGGCGTATCAAACTGTTGCAGCCGTTTAATGCTTCCGAGCATTGCCGCTGACGGTGTTCCCATTGCTGGCTCTTTAAGACACACATTTGGGTCTGGCATAGTAAATACCGGAGCAAGGGCGCCAGAGACCGCAGGGACCTCAGTGCTGAGCAACGGAGATTCACTTCGACGGAGTGAATCTTTAGTGCCATCTTCGCATTCCGTTTCCGTATATTCGACATTTGCCTGATTATATACGAAGCGCTGCAAACGCTTCATTTGCTTCGACATTCGTTTTAGCATTTTTTTCTGTGATGCTCTTCTCCGTTTTTGCTTCCTGCTCTTTGATCTCGCGCTATCGGAAGAACAAGATGATGATGAGGACACGCTTGACGAAGAAGAAACATCGCGTTTATTTTTGACTTCCGAGATTCCGGCGTCATCGAAACATCGCGTATTTTCCGTTCTGAGGACATTACGCGACAAAAACAAAACAATACAAAACACTAATTAAAGTTGATAAAACAGTTGGATAGTCAATAAACAAATACACAAGACACAAATAAACATAAACAAACAGAACCAAAATATGAGCGACACACGTTAACTGCGCACAATAATTATTTTTGAGTAAATTGTCGCAAAGTTATATAATACATTTATAAAATTAATAGTTTATGAAGTAATGTTGTTTTAAACAATCAAACAACTGTTTTTCTCCAGCATTCTATTTCAAAATCGAAAGACGCGAGAAAAACGTGACCACACTCGAAAGAATTTCGATGTCAATTGTGAATCAAAATGGCGTCCGACGCCAACTGCCGGTGACAGACAAACCGACCAATCACGTAAGGGGAAGATGACGCTACAGTAAATGGCGGGAATAGAGCACGAATTTGAAGCAAATTGATCACCTCGACGAGAAAGGACAAGTCTCTCTCTCACATATATGTTCTGGATGAGGAACGGCTACACATAATATAAAAATAACGTACGAAAGCTCCAGTAAACTCGTTTATTTTATTCCTTTAAGTTAACAGATTATAATCCGACATTTTTATATTTCACCATAGACTAGGGAATCTTTTTCTTTTACACCTGCGCTTGCGCTTTCCGAGACTATGCTCGCACATGCGCAGTACTAAGTGCGCCAAATACAAAATGAATTTCACACATAATAATATATCTTTCTAAAAATATAATACTTAAAATATACACAGACTTAAATGTGAATGAATAATTTCAAATATCCTACAATTTATAGGTAGCACAAAGAGGTCTTGTATTTAGACCGGATCGTTGGATTTTGGTAGCTACAGATCTCGTAGCATATTCTTTGGATGTAGCGGTGTTGAAGGAAGCTACCAGTATTGTTAGCATCACACAGAAAACTGGCTGTATGATCCAAGGACAAACGTATCCGTGCAATGACGACGGGGCCATAATAAAGGTATGTATTATTTGTACATTGTACATCATTTGTATTATACACCTCAATTCCTTTCAATATGTCACATCTACTGTCATAAACAAGTGGTGTAGTGCCCTGTAAGTGAAATTTCGTGCTCTGGGGTTTGAGTTATTTTCACATATAACGTGACAGCATCACAAAAAAGGATGATAACCTCACGTGTCATTTTAAAACTATTACTAATATATCGATAACTGCATAAACTCTGTTGTATGTGTAACATATATGAGGTTTACTTGAGTTTTGAATCCCGTATATGCAGATTTGATTAGGTCGGTACCTAATTGAATCTTCATATTGTGACACTCACAGATGTTAAACTGTTTGAAAATACATTAATTTAATTTATTCATTTATTGACTTGTTCAAACTTCTTTCAGTTACTTTAAATGTAAGGTACCTACCGGGTTCGTAAAATAATTGAGTATAGAGAAATAAAAGGACCGTGATTGGTGGTGATAGTTTTTATATGGAGTCAAATTTATGTGAGTATTATTAATAGATGGGTCGGTGGCGGAGCGGTTAGCGCGCTGGGTTAGTAATCCTGTGGTCGCGAGTTCGAATCCTGCCTCGACCGATTTCGTTCACCTATAGCACAAGCATTTATTTGCTTATTTTAGGGAACGTAGGAAGATATATATGTACTTTTTTAACAAGGACATATTCATTTTTTTTAAAAAATAAAAAAAATAAAAAAAAAAAAACATATATTGAAACCTTGGACTTTGAAAGTAAGCTCTTCCTCTTACCCTATTCAGGGGAGGGTATCATCTCAAATCTCTAATTAAAGTGGTTAGGTCGTTGAAAAATAATATTCCCCTAAATGACTGATGGATTGCAATCACTAGAACACAGACGCAGAGTCGGTATTTTATGTTTATTCTATAGATACTACCACGGGAATTGCTCAGAAGAACTTGCATCTTTGATCCCTCCTCCACCCACTCGCAACAGAGTCACTCGCTTCACTCAATCGCAGCATCCATTCACAGTGGACCTTCAACATATACGAACAAGTCGCTTCTCGAACTCCTTTATTAATACAGCAGCCCGACTGTGGAACGATCTTCCGAATTCTGTGTTTCCATCTTCGTACAACCCGGGTCTTTTTAAAATCCGAATTAATAAACTCTTTTCTAGATTGCAAACCCCTCCCGACGCTACGTAGTGCGCTTCTTCGGAAGAGTAAAATGGACCCAAATCCTAATAGCTGGCGTCCCCTACGTAGACATGTTAAAAATAAAAAAAAATGACATTAATTTCTGTGCTGCAGTTTCTTTGGAGTTTTTTTCAAAATTTTACGATGGTTCTGTATGCAAGCATAATAATATGTACCTAGTTGATATAATTTCTAATGTTTGTCTAAAAATATCATCGATAGGAAGAACGTGAACACGCTGAGATGGTTTAAACACACGGTAAGAATATGTAACATTTACGTTTGTTTTATTTATTTATTTATTTCCGTATATGTACATTTAAATGACTCGTTCAAATTACTTTCAGTTACTTCATATGAAAGGTAACAGGTTTGTAAAATAATTGAGTATAGAGAAATAAAAAATTACTCACGATATTGATTATTATATTTTAGTTACAACTTTTAAACTTAAATATAACTAGTTGCATGTAACACATGAGATCCAACTGTCGATAGCGATAGTATGTATAGTTGAAGAATATGTACCAAACTATAAACCCATAGATACAAATTATTGAATATTTTCAGATATTTTGTTTTCTATACAACATATGTAGGTATGTATGTCAAGATAGGATAGTATGGAAGAAGATCCTTTTTCCTACCCAGAATATGCAAATTGCATGATGGTATGTATGTATGTTTGGAGATGAAGTAACAAACTATTAAGTCTTCTTACATATTGTGTATAGGCGACTGCCATACAAAATGTATGAAGCGATGTCGTCACTAAATTCAATTTTTAAAAAAATTGTTAAAAAAAAATTGAGATCTTCTACTACAATGCTAATATTTTTTATAGAAAATTAAATTATCTAGTTGGGGTGTTTCGGCTTTTTTCGATAATTGTAAAAGTTTTGGAAATATAGGCAGTTAAACTCATAAATTTATCTAAAAAAAAATATTTTTCTTAATAAAAAATGTTTGAGAAACCCTGGAATTTTTTTGAAAAAACTAATTTGAGATTTTGTATTTGTCTATGTTTGTACCAATTTTCAGCGTTCTACCGTTTATGGTTTCTGAGATATATGGAAAAATAAAATAAAAATTCAAAAGTTGATAACCCCTGACTGAAACAAAAATTCAAAATTCCGAGTATAAAAGTTTTGTAGGCCTGTAACTGTTTATATATTCTGAAATTTTAGGCTCTGTAAATTGAGCGGATCAAAAGTTATAAGGGGGGGACGGACACACAGACACACACACACAGACACACACACACACAGACACACACACAGACACACAGACACACACACACACAGACACACGAAATGTTCTACTCCGAATTCTGAGTAAATCCGTGTATGGAACATATATGCTGCGAAGCCTCTAAGTTGGTGTTTTTTGACTTCAAAGTTGGAAAAGCCGTGAAAAAAGTAGACCTCTCCATACAATTCTCGCGTATTCTGGCTTGATACATTGTCGATATGTTAAGAGAACAAAGTTCTCCTGAACAAATCGACAGTTGGAATACAATAAATATACAAAATTAACATTAAAGAGGAGAAATAAATATCCCCCTAGCGCCAAATTCCGACACGATCATCATTTATCCGGCTGACATGTCCCAACCACTGTAGTCTACTTTTATGACTTGTACAATGTTGGGTTCGTTATATAATGCCTGCAGTTCATGATTATATCGCATCCTCCAAAGTCCATTATCATTTACTGGTCCAAAAATCTTTCTCAGGATTTTCCTTTCAAATATCAAGAGGCTGTTTTCGTCTCTTTTTGTTAAGACCCAGCATTCAGCTCCATACACTACGACAGGTCTGAGAAGAGTTTTATAAATTAGCATTAGTAATAAGTAGTATAGCGTTGACCACAACTGGCTTGTTTCATGTTTTTACTTTGGTTGGTCAAAAATATTTCAACTAGTGCATAAATTAAAAAAATAAATCACAAACCATACGAATGGATACCTTGAATAGTTATTAATAATCTCTTTTTCCTTTTTTCAAGATTGAACCGATAATATTGAGTAGAATATTGAAGCAAGTTATAGATTCTGCTCTTGATGCAAACCTACACGAAAACGAGTTGAAACCAAACTGTTCTGCAGAAGTTTTGGCCGACAATTATCAAGAATCAACTAAAAATTTCTATAATGTACTGAGTGCAAGTGTCAATAAGAACAATACGCTTCTCCTTTGGGACGACAAGAGGTATTTGTAAACTTTTTTTTAAATTTTCAATGTTTTCCAACTGTATTGACATAGTGTCAAGCCAAGATATGCGAGATTTGTATGGCCAGATCTAAATTTTAAATGTTTTTTTTTACTATGTAGTAAATATAAATGGATTAACTTATAATTCAGAGTAGAACAATTCAGTGTATCTGTCCCCCCCCTTTATAACTTTTTATCCGCTCAGTATACAGATCCTAAAATTTCAGAATATATTTGATAGTTATAGGCCTACAAAACGTTTTTAACTCAATTTGTTCTAGTCAAGGGTTATCAATATTTTAATTTTTATTTAATTTTTCCATATATCTCAAAAACCATAAAAGCTAGAATGCTGAAAATTTGTATAAATGTAGACAAATACAAAATTAAAAAAAAAATTGTGATGAATTTATGTGTTTAACTACCTATATTTCCATTTTTTTCATTTCCATTTTTCAAAAGTCACGGCGTTCACTTTCGTCCCGAGCTGTCGCTGCAGACATGCGGTCGGGACGGACAGCTGTGGCTCGTCGCAGTCTGGTCCCTCGGAGGACCCGTCACAGTATTACCAGAGGCAAATTTAACATCTCCCAGAAGATTTTTGAGAATCGGCACCACTACAGTAAGTATTTAGTGACATCACACAAAGCATTAAGGGCCCCCTGTGACAAGTCCAAATTTCTATACACTTTATGTGAAAAAATAAGTCAAAACAAGAGTAAATGAACACATCAACGCTATGAAAAACTTTTCTATGAATTTAGACATGGCTAACCATTCCAGATTAACAGGACATTCATTCAATTATGAAGAAACGACGATACATCACGATTTTAGAATATTAAAACGAGAAAACAGAAATCCTTCTTTTTTTAAAAGGAACCAAAATATATAAATCGAACAATTTAAATTTGCATTGGAAATCCAACCATTGGATTTTTTCCTATCGGGAGTCAATGACTTTTTTTTTTTGACATCTCAATAGAAATGAAGTTGGAATAATATAGAAGAACCAGGAACTCAAGGCGGTTTACGACCCATCACCGGCTGATCGGCTTACGTGAACACTTTATACGATGCGTAATGTTCACCAATTATGTATGGCTTAAAAAGGACATTACGTCCGATTCTATAACTTTTTAAGAATGTTCCGGCTAAAATAAGTGCATTTCTATTCCACTAATTCCAAGTTGATATTCAATAATGCTGAAATAGGAACATTCTTACTCCAAGTCACAAATAAGTTCAATTCCCTATTCTATAACATAACCACATTTTAGTCTAATCAACTGTCAAAATGTACCAAATTTTAGTTCACACCTAATTGAATAGGTACTAGTTATTTTCACAGAATTCCGGGATATTTTAGCCAAGTTGAAAACACCAGTTGTGTACGGAAACAAATAAAAATGGATGATTTACATGTGTTGCGTTATGTTGAAAATAAAAACTAAAGAATATTAGTGCAGATCAATTGAAATGTTAGGTTAGGTGACATCACAGTGACATGACATACATAAATAAACATGGCCCAACAGTGCGCAGTAGGTACGCATGCATAGTCTGCGCCATAGACAATTGAGTTCAGATTATTATGTATGTTGCACTATTTTTGTATATTTCAGTTCAAAAAGAACTGAATTGGACAAATTATATAACAATGACAAGATATGTAGGTATATTTTACCGTTGTCGTTTATTGGGCCAGTGAAGAAGATTAGGGTAATGAGAGATTAATAACTTTTTTTTAGTCCAAAGATAAAATGGATTAAAATATTTTCAACAAGCTATAATTTTTTTTTTATAAATCCTTCTAGAGGCTTCTTCAAGTTGAAAACACCAGTTGTGTACGGAAACAAATAAAAATGGATGATTTACATGTGTTGCGTTATGTTGAAAATAAAAACTAAAGAATATTAGTGCAGATCAATTGAAATGTTAGGTTAGGTGACATCACAGTGACATGACATACATAAATAAACATGGCCCAACAGTGCGCAGTAGGTACGCATGCATAGTCTGCGCCATAGACAATTGAGTTCAGATTATTATCTATGTTGCACTATTTTTGTATATTTCAGTTCAAAAAGAACTGAATTGGACAAATTATATAACAATGACAAGATATGTAGGTATATTTTACCGTTGTCGTTTATTGGGCCAGTGAAGAAGATTAGGGTAATGAGAGATTAATAACTTTTTTTTAGTCCAAAGATAAAATGGATTAAAATATTTTCAACAAGCTATAATTTTTTTTTTTATAAATCCTTCTAGAGGCTTCTTCACGTCAGCTTGATATCTAGCTCATTGTGAATGATTGGCTAGCAAGTTATAATACAATTCATTCGAAAAAGGCACTAGTTCAAAAAACAAACGGTTTCAAATCATGTTGGAGGGGAAAAATGTCATTACACAGTTTAATGAATCCTTTTATTTTCAGGCAATACCTTGGACTTACCCAAAAGTGGATCCAGACACCAGAAAGCAGTTGACTACAGAAAGTGGGGATCCGATCTATGAAGGATATTGCATAGATCTTATAAAACTTCTAGCAAATGTTTGTTTCATTTTATATTCAAATAACTGAATTGATTTTTTTTTCTTTTAAACAGAGTAAAAACTAGTGGGTTGTAGCCAACACTAAACTCTCCACACCATAGTAAGTGTTCATTTTTTCTTCTTGAAAGGTTGACAATCTCTAAATACATTTTTATGAAGAACATTTATATTAGATTCTTAAACAAATATAAGATTCCCAGAGGACAAAAGTTTTCAAAATACACCATACACACAAAAACATTGTCACGAAACTCATGGTATGCACTTTCTACGTGATACCTGTTGAGAAATTTTAAGTAAAATTGCATTACTAGCAAGATGAGCAATTCTCTCTCCTCTACACTTCTCAATATCAATTCAATTGTGAGAGGTCTTTGGTGCTCCTATCACATCTATGCTGATGATCTTCAACTTTACATAGATTTCGTAGCTAAGGACATAAATAATGTCATACAGACTGTGAATTCTGATCTCGGCTACACAAGCAAATTGGCCACTGAAAATGATATTCTTAACCCTATCAAATTTTTATTTTTTTTTTAATTTGTATTTTATTTCCGGGAAATTTACAGTATAATAACATTTATTATATAGATGCATTAGTATAAGACTAAAACCAATAACAGATTTCCACATTATTAACAATAACTTTTGACTGCTGAGCTTACATACTTAAAACTACATATGAAAAATATTTATATCTGAATGATAGTGCATGAGTGTATGCATGTGTGTATGTATGAGTGTAAGGATGTGTATATGTGTGTGAATATGTCTATATAAGTGTAAGATAGAATGTATAGGTACCCGCAAGCTCACATTGTTTACTCCAATTAATCTCGATACTTAAATCATCCAGTAAAATTAAATCATTATTACTTGAACTGATGGCAGTAGAAAATGAGTTAGGTCCTAAAAGAAAAATATCAATATCCAGATGTTCGTGATTATAATTGTTCATCATGCGTATGAGGGGTGCATTTTTCGTGTAAGTATTATTACGGTGCAGTATGTGAAACAAAAGTGGGCTTCGCGTAAGACAAATATTATGCTATTATCATAGGGAGTACAAAACTTCATGCTAAACTTACTTCAAACATTATTCTCCTTCCTGCACCTACTTATGGCACAGCAATACCTTTATCCAAAACTGTGGAAAATCTAGGAATTCTCTTCAATCAACATCTTTCTTGGATTGAACAAGTCAATGAAGTCAGCAGAAAACTTTTCTATAGTATTCACTCTGTCAAAAAACTTCAAAAATTTCTTCCAACCAACATCAAAATAAAGCTCGTACAAACTCTCCTTCTCCCCATTCTCGATTATGCAGATATTTGCTATTTGGATCTTACTCAGGAACTTCTAAACAAATTAGATTGACTGCAAAATATCTGCATTCGATTCATAATAATAATAATAATTTGTATAGCGCCGTTTAATGATTCAAGATCATTCCAAGGGCGCTGTTATTTAGATAGATGTTATATTGCTCTACAAAACAAAACTGTTTTCAGTCCTTTAGAGAAAGTACTCTTACTATTTGCACTACGGACATCTAGAGGCAATTTATTCCACTTTATAGGACCACTCACACCAAAGCATCGATCATAGTAAGCCGCTTTATTGGCTCTGTCCAACTCCTTTAGGGAGTTGGTACTCTGTGATCCAGAAGACCTAAGTGTGAGATGCCTCCCAGAGAGAGCTTTTCTCTGACACAACTCTTGTATTTATTGTGGCGCTAGGTTATTTAAAGCATTAAACACCGTTAAGCAGATTTTGTAGTCAACTCGCTCTGGACACTTCAACCAGTGCAATTCGTTATGTAGTGGAGTTATGTGACATCGTTTTTCCGCTCCATAAATGAGCCTTGCCCCTGCATTAAACACCAATATATTAACCTTCGCAAATACGATCACATATCATATTTTCGCAAGGAACTCAAATGGCTTCCTATCCGTCTGCGCCGTGATCAACACACTCTTTGTCTTCTGTTTAATATTTTAAACAACCCTAATGCTCCATCATATCTGACCGAAAGATTTCAACCTCTGGCCTCTCATGGACTCCCGCTTCGATCTAGAGAAGAGAGAACCCTCACCATCCCATCACATGTTACTGCTTTCTATTCATCATCCTTTACTGTACATGCTGCCCGGTTATGGAACTTGGCCCTTGACATTAGAACTGCACCAACATTACTTACTTACTTACTTACTCAGCCTCTTCTTGAGTCCAGTATTGGACAAAGGCCTCCCGCTTGGACTTCCACTGGTCTCTATCCTGTACCATCCTTCGCCATTCAGGACCTGCCACTTTTTTGATGTCATCGGACCATCTGGTCTGGGGCCTTCCCACACTTCTGTTTCCCGTTCTTGGCCTCCAGTCCATCACAATTTTTGTCCATCGTCCATCTGACATCCGAGATACATGACCCGCCCAACTCCACTTTAACTCCACTATTCTTTTGGCCACATCCGCTACTCCTGTGTTCTTCCTAATCCATTCATTAGTTTTGTGGTCCCTTAGCGAGATTTTGAAAGTTGCACCAACATTAGCAACTTTCAAAATTAGATTAAAGCGCGTGCTATATGTTTTTTTATTGTCTGTTCTCTGTGTCTTTGTATAAAATCAAATGGATATTGTGATATATCTTCGTGTCGACGGAGATTCCTGAATGTGTAGACGGATGCTTTCGTATATTGAATGAACAGCGGGTCATTCTTTTGCCTAGGCCGATCGTGTAAACACCGTACATTGTGTAATTATTATTTGTGATATATTTGCATGCATATGTTGAGAACTGTTTATCTTATATTTGTATATTGTAAATTATATTTTGTATGTGAATAAAGTCAACTTGAATAATATTCTGGACTCATTACTCACATACTTAACAGATATTTAAAATATAAGTGATTATTTGATTTCTAAATGCGTTCCAGGAAATGAATTTTGATTACGAGCTGGTCATTCCAAAGTCTGATGGATTCGGCAAAAAACTTCCCAATGGATCCTGGACCGGATTGATTGGAGATTTAGCAAAAGGAGTAAGAATTTCCGATTTAATAATAGTAAATATGTATAAGGAATGTTGGTTTCAATAGATTCTTCGTTACTTCATAGATAATTCCGCTAATCTATACGTATCACAGAATATAAAGTGAAAGTTACATATCACAAGCTGTCATTCATAACTATAATCTGTGAAACGAATGAATGTGTGTCAGCGTCACTTTTTGTCTTTACACAAAACTTAACACCACCTCGATATGCCGAATTAAACTCTGCGATAAATTCACCTGGCGAACGTCATACGTATTTCGCTCCAATCAGAATACCGCGTTTCGAATGGCGAATGGAGGTTTTCTCAACATAATGCACAGAAGTTTACGCGGGCTAGTGTCCGCGGTGAACAATATGTAGCATTGTACATTAGCATTATTATTATTATTATTTATTAGGAGTGGGTCCAAAAACGCCCCTGCACCGCGACCATAGGTTGATCTATAGTGCCTCCATTAGGGGGATGTCACTTCAACAGCAATCCGGTTTCTTGAATAAAGTCCCATATTTTGCAGATTGAAATGCCTCCCAGATCTTGGGGTCTTAGTATAAAGGCTCCCAGGTGTCTGTGTCTGGATTCCATTAGGGCTGGACACTCGCAGATCACATGAGAGGCTGTTTCTTCCTCTTGTTGACACTTTCTTCAATTTGGTTCATCAGCGATCCCCATTATGTAATGATGTCTTTTTAGATGACAATGCCCAGTAAATAGACCAGTCATCGTTTTTAGTTGCTCTCTGCTGAGACTCAGCAGCTTTCTTGTCCTCTTTTTGGAGGGCCCTTCTATGAATTCTTTCACCTGCCGTTGTCCACAACTAACTTCCCAGAACTCTCTGTGTTGACTGTTATCCAGTCTTTGACTGATCTTTTGATTGTTGCTGCAGACAAGCCAACCGCTGGTTCAGGTCCTATGAAAGGCATCCCCGATTCTTTCTTTGCCAGCTTATCTGCTTTTTCATTTCCTTCTATACCTTTATGTCCAGGTACCCACACCAAATGTATTTTGTTGTTTTCCCCTAGCCTATTAAGGTACTTTAGACAGTCCCATACCAGTTTTGAAGTGTCCTGGTATGATTCTAGCGCCTTAAGGGCCGCTTAGCTGTCCGATAAAATATAAATGTTCCTATTTCTATAGTACCTATTTATATTCTCACAAGCACATTCAATAATTGCGTACATTTCTGCCTGGAATACAGTAGGCCATGTCCAAGACTACATGAAAAATTAACGCATGTAGCATATAAACATGTGTATATTTCTGCGATAAAAGAACCAGAATAACCCATAACATATTCCAACTTCGTCTCTATTGAGATGTTAAAAATTTGTCATTAAATACATATTTTTTCGAATATATTTCGGGACATATTATATTTTTACGGAACTGGCAAATCAGGCAACTACAGGGATGTGTTTTGTATTAATATTCAATACAGGGTTCGCTGATTTGAACTAGAAATTTAGCAGACTGATGTTTACTGACAACACTTATTAAAAAACTACATAGGAGATTATTTTTCCGAAATGGCAATCTTATCGGGAGATTCACCTTTAATCATAAAAATTGAGGATTTTCATATCTTCCTACAACTAATAACAAAATATGAATGAATGAAAATATACTGTAATCCTTCGCGGGCACTGCCCCGTTTTGCTCGAAATCAGCATACATTCAGCGTGTACGTATGGCGTGAAATGTATGGGTTCTCCAGTCACATGTCGACTGTGCCCGAGGAATGAAATATTTCATAGAATCTTGCTTGCTTTACAAAGCAGGTAGGTTTAAATACTTTCGCTAGATATACTACAGGGGTTAGTCGGCAATCATTAATTAGATAAATAACGTGTTTCCAAAATTCAATTACATATATTTTTTTTTAATCTTTTGAGTTTTTGTGAGGGCTGAGCCCGGGAGCTCTTTAGGAAGAGCCGCCACTGAGTAGGAATATTAAGGTTTTGCGGGCAGGCCTCTCGCCCCCACCTCTACAGCATTATACTAATTGCAGATTATCAATTAGTATAACTGAAATAAAGCCATTTTTAATTGTTATATCTAACAGTTCCTTGTACTTGTTTATTATAAATATTGGATTATTATATTGATTAGATATCTGTGTCCATGCATTTAGTCAATTAATATCATGTCTGAGTAACTGTTTATATTTCAGATAACTGATATGGCAGTTGCTGCAACCGTGATGACATCACAAAGAGAAGAAGTTGTAGACTTTGTTGCCCCTTATTTTGAGCAAACTGGACTTGCCATTGGTATTGTCAAATCAATGATTTTTTTATATTTATTTCTTTATCATTTTGTACATTCATCCAACCAACTAGATTCCAAAACATGGCAAAATTATATAACATGTACAAGAGTAAAAAAAGATAATAAAAATACACAACACTGAGATAAAAATTATAAACAAACAAAAAAAATTCAAATTTTGTTAGGAAAATTTTCAACATTTTTATGAAATGAGTTTTTTTTACTATTGATACCAAAAATACAAAATAACAATATAATAAGTACAAAAAAAAAACGGAAAAATATAAATTAATACAGATCAAATATATGGGTTGATTTGTACCACCTCACTAGGCCAGGCCTGTTCCGAGGTGGTAGACTAGTTACAAAATATTAATTACTAAATCAGAATAAACTGTAATATTGAGCAGTGTGCAGTCTATGTTTCACTATGTGAGATTAGTGTTGTATAAATATGTTGTTAAAGATTGAGAATTTGCTGACACTAGTTAATCCCTATATTATAATTTTTTATTTAAATATTTTATAATGAAAACTTGATATTTTTTCAATGCCATTTTATGAAAGTGATGTGCCTTTTTACCAATTTGAAATTAAAAATATCAAATTTTAATTTTCCTGAGCTTGTGGTCACTTTGAAATATTTGACAGTTAAAAAAAATGAGAAGCAATCAGATATCCTTCAAAATCTAATGGGGTCTAAGCGAGTTTTAGATATAGATACATAGTTGCAAAATTTGACATAGTTGTCTATAATCGATAAAGTAAAATAAACATGCCGTACATAGCGCATAGTACGTAGCACACACACACACACAGATACATTGTTATGAAACTTTCAGAATACAATCTCAACATGATGCTTATTGATAATCTGCAATAAAAAAATAGCTTTAAAAATTGTGAAATTTTAAAGGCTAGGGATATTTTTATGACTCAACCATAGATAAATTCTTATCATTCTTTCCATACCCATAGAAAACGCAGATAAATCAAGTTATAAATATATTTACCTTTGTTTATACTTTGTTATAATGGTAGATCTCGATGAAAAAAAATGATTTATAAAATTAAGTAAATGTAATAAGATGCCAATATTATTTATTTTTTCTTCAAGTTGGTTTCCATGATGCATTTATGACCATTGAAAAAATGACAAAGGTAAATATTTTTGTAACTTGATTTATCTGCGCTTTCTATGGTTAAAAATGACCTAAAAACATAGACGACGTAAGAAAATTTGTCGTGTAAATAGACACTTTTTGGCCGGAAAACGCTTTTCCCGCCAATTCCGGTCGTAAAAATAGTGGCACCGAATTTTAAAATTCAAATTTCTATAGGTGTCAAGTAATCAAAACAATATTATAAATATTTTAAATGTAGTCTATGTAGAGAATTCATAAGTTCACGGTATTCACAATATTATCTACCAACACCACATCTTATTGGTTATACTAGATGTAAGAAAGTGCATTTATATTTTACATCTAAATAAATTATACATACATACATCATCTCAAATTATCTCGCCATGTTTGTGTAAGCAATAAATGATTTTGTTTTCAGTGTTGAGAAAGCCGATACGCAAGACATCACTGTTCAAATTCATGACAGTCCTACGCTTGGAGGTGTGGCTCAGTATTATGGGAGCTCTGATATTGACGGCTATACTTCTGTCTTTCCTCGACAAGTATTCACCATACAGTGCCAGAAATAATAAGGAGGCTTATCCATATCCATGCAGGTATTTAACGACCTATAAACATATTCGTTTGAGGCAATGTTCTGTCTCACGAGAAACACTAATGTAACATGTCATAGATTGAAGTTGTTGGAGAGGCAAATGGTGAAGCTTAACCCATGGAAACATTGTTTGTTCAACAGAGTAAGAACTTGTATGACTCTCTCTATGGCAGGCAGGAACAAATGAGTGATTGTTGTTGGTGGTGTTGCTACAGTAATATGCATACTCGTACTTGCTGCAATACACAGTGTTAATATCAGACACAATATCACCTTACCCCTTTGATAGTTATTTAGTTTGGTTCAGAACCAATTAAATGATTACTTTGAAGAATGCTGTCAAAGTAATATAAGTTTATTTTGACAGGTGTCGTCTAACTAGATTTTATTTAATGATTTATATATTACTTTGGCTGTTTCTATGTAAGGGTGAATAATTAAAATATATATAAATAATTTAAATAGGGAACAATAAAAAATTGTAATTAAGAAAAAAGAATAATAGATTGCCATTCTAGATAGACCTCGTCTAGTGAAAACAACATTGACTGTAACTTGTATATAGACCATAGAATAATAAAACTATAGAATACACATTCCCATACAATACCTCGCTGAAAAAGTGAAGCCGTTTTATTGGTCGGCTCGTGTCAATGACTCTGCTGGTAGATATTGTTCGTATAGTACTACTCGTTATGACTGCGTAAATAATTTTGCAAGCAGTTAAAAAATTACCTTTTTGGAGAATGTATCACGCAGACGGCCAAATGATTACTGAATGCTCGTAGCAAAATGTTGACCAAATTAGGGCCGATCTTATAAACGTCCGTTAGTTAGATTTCAGACCAAACAAACCGAAATTTGATACAAATGCTCTATATTTCGTCTTATATTAATCCGTTAGTTAAATTTTAGTAAAATTTTACCGATAGCCTTTACTGACGATCGGACCACCGATTAAGCGTTCGTTAACGATAAGTTATGGAAGGATTGAGTTTTACCACACTTGTTTTTTTTTATATTGCGGTACATTTTTAATATTACGAATATTTTGAAACATACAGTTTTATATTTTTTGGATTTTCATATTGAATTGCTTTTTTTCAGTAAAAAACGTCGTTCGACAGTGATTTTGAATAACCAAAACGAATTTGATTACAAGTTTGTGTTTGACCAAATATTTTATTATTTCAAAATGACATTGATGACACTGAATTACGTTTTATTTTATTTAAAAAAAAATGAATGAATAAATAATTGTAACAAGTACCAACATATGCATTAAGTTTTTTTAGCGCGCTAGCCAAATAATAAAGGATTATCACCATTTTTGTAATTTTTTATATTGTTTGAAGTACGTAAAAAAATTAAACACTCTCTGTTTATATATTACAATGACAGCACCGCTTTATCTATTACAATCCATTATTGTCCATTACAAATCCATTGTAGTCTAATTAGACTGTAACTGTCAAATAAACGGACAGTTAAAATAGTTTTATAATACCGCCGATAGTAATATCTACTTAGGAACATCCATCCATTAGTAAATCGTAAACATACTTACGAATATTTGGTCTTTCGTTTATAAGATCGGCCCTTAGTCAATATAAAGCGGTCGCGTTTACTGCAGGCTAAAGAGTTACTATTATTATTCTATGATATAGACATATTAAGTCATGTAAAATTATATTATTGTAAAAATTGTAATAAAAGTCTATTCTATTTTATTATTATAAAAGTATACCTGATATTATTAATTATCAGGCCGTTGATTTATAATTTAAAATACAATTTAATTGTTTTTCCTTTCTAATACAGAGAGTTTACGCTGAAGGAGTCTCTGTGGTTCGCTCTGACATCCTTTACTCCTCAGGGGGGCGGCGAGGCTCCGAAGGCGCTCAGCGGAAGAGCCCTAGTGGCGGCTTATTGGCTCTTTGTCGTCCTTATGTTGGCCACATTCACCGCTAACTTGGCCGCCTTCCTAACTGTCGAGAGAATGCAGGTTCACTTTTATAAGAAAATCCTCACACCACATGAATTGAATTTCATTCACTCTAATCTTCACTAACCTTAGGTTATCAACTAGTATCATGATGAGATTGTATTCTGAAAGTTTCATCACAATTTATCTGTGTGTGTGTGCTATGTACGGCTTGTTTATTTTACTTTATCAATTATAGACTACTCGTCGAAGTACTCATTCGATTCTTTTCAATTTTTACAAATATGTATATCTAATACTCGCTTATACCCCATTAGATTTTAAACAATACATGAATAGTGCTTCTCAATTTTTTTAACTGTCAAACATTTCAAAGTGACCCCAAGCTCAGGAAAAAGGCACATCACATTCATAAAATGACATTGAAGAGTTATCAAGTTTTCATAATAAAATATTTAAATAAAAAATAATTTAACAAACTCATTTCATGAAAATGCTGAAAATTTTCCATACAAAATTTGAATACTTTATAGAATGACTTGTTAGTGAGGAGATTAGCGTTGGCCACAACCCACTCGTTTTACAATGAATCACAATCCACGAGTGAGGGGCCATCACTTAAATTTGAATAAAACATCCTTTTCTCTGAATCCAAGGAAGCACTTCCTGACCAAAGTTGTGAGTGCTGGAGCACTCAATCAATTTAAAAACAGATTGGATGCACATTACATAAAGAAGCACATGATACAGGACCATCACCAATAGCTGCCTACCTGTTATACCTAATAATAATATTAATTTCTTTTTGTATAGATAATAATTATGTATTATAATATTTTGTGTTTTGTTTTTTAATGTCTCCTTTACACACGAGTGCTTGCACTCTAGTAAAGGAAAATATGTATTTACTTACTGTGTATCTTTTTCTGTATTTTTTTTTGTTGTTTTTTTTTATATATGTATTATAAATTTAATTAAATGAGAAAAAAAAAGAATTATAAACAATTGGTTCCATATATCGATAAATTAGATACAAAAGGTAAAAGTAATTGCGGTTGAGGCGAGCCACGTGGGCTCGACCGTGTACGCGGGATTGAGGGGCCTCTTTATGACTAGAGTCACGCTCACCACTCACTCACCAACCTCCGACTGATACTCCACTCCCCTGCGCAACCAAATCCAATAGGACGCGGATAATGCTGCTTAGACCACCCTATCCAGAAGCTCTTTGATTTTACCCCTGAGATACCTAGGTCCTTAAAGTAGGAATATAAAGACTTTGTGGGCAGGTCTTTCTCCCCCTCTTCTACAGCATATATATTTGTGCAAAAGCCATTTAGAACTGTTTAATCTACCAGTTCCTTGTACTTGTTTAGCTTGTATTGGTGGTCTTTTGTAATATTTGTGTCCCATGGAACAGTCAGCTCCACATAAATTACACTTTTTAATGAAAGAGAGTATATTGTCAAGTCAGGCCTAAGAGACGAGATGCAGATATCCTTTGGAAGGATGTATCTCTCTGCTCTCATATCCATCAGGATATTCCGGTCATCTGACTTCCTAATTATCGATACTAATATATTTGTTGTTGGTCTGACTTTTTGTCCCGATCTTACAAATGTCACAACTGTTTCTAAAAAATATTTCTAGACTCCCGTATCCTCGTTGGAGCAGTTAGCACGTCAGTCTCGTATCAATTATACAGTGGTAGAGGGAAGCATGGCGCATCGATATTTTCTCAACATGAAGAATGCCGAAGACATACTATACAGGTACATGTTCGTTTAAAAAAAAAATCTATTTTTCATAGCAAATAATATAACAGTACTGTCCATTTCCTTTTGTATTGCATAGTTGTGATTTAGTTCTACAACCAACATCTGAAACGGTTGGCTACTCTGTATAAATTAACAAATACATTGCTTTTAAAAAATAATTAATAACCACATTAGTTACTCTGATTCCTTAAAGCATTACAAAATTACATCACTCGAGAGCCGCAGAACTATAGCAGATGTAATATTTTTATTCAAAATTGCAAACTCAACGGTTGACTGCCCTTATCGCTAGAACGCTTGACTCTGAGAGTGCCAACAAGACCGACTAGACTGACTGACCTACTCTACCTCCCCATTTGTAACACTAATGCCAGACAGAATTCTTTCATATACCGCACTTCCCATTTTTATAACTCCAACATTAGTGATGAAGATCTTTTTAACTCCCCATTGATTATGGTAAAGAATAGATTATTAAGTAAGTACTCTAATATAATCCTAGATTCTTATGCTGATAAGTTGGGTTCATCACATAAAGGTTCACATACATAAACACTCACACACCCTCACACACACCCACACATACCCACACACACACTCCCCACTCACATGTCACATATCTGACTTTTACTGTTTTCTTTTTTCTCCTACACTACATAAATATATAAAATAGTAATAATGTGTACATGTAAGTGATGCTGGGCATGATTATTTTTTATTTAATTTTGTATCACCTGTACATTTTGTCCAGTTATTGTTTGTATACTTTGAATAAAATAAAAATGAAATAAAATAATCTTATCTGCCCCCTAGACGACGTGTCATATAGTATGGAAGTGACAGTTGTCACGTGACTGGCAACTGTCACTTCCATACATTGAGTTATCTTTTCTTGAGCTAAATGGCACATTGTCTAGGGGGGCAGGGCTGTGTTCAGATACAACGCTCGACATCAGGCGTCGGATGTACCTGAAGTTGCAGATTATGGCGTTTTTCACACCAATCTCACTGAACGCTTTCGAGCAGCGTTTCAATCTGAACGCAGCAACGGGCGTTTTAAATGTCACATGTTGTTTATCATACATGCGTCTTTTTAGGTTATATTTCCGTCGAAAGACAGCAATTGGGCAGTGGAGTAAATAATGCTCTCTGACCTTTTATAGGAAACTTTTGAATTATATTTTTCTTAAATTAATCTCTTTGTGAATCCATATTGTCATCACAAATAATGTCAACTGACAAAATAGACAATACAGAAACAAATTGAAGTCATCTTCAGCAACCAATATGCCAATTGGAATGGTTGGTCTGGAACACTCAGAAAGGCAACATCACCGCCATTTGCACCGTCGAAATCAATAACATGCAGCAGTTAGTACGTGGTTGGACAAAGATGACGTGGGTTTCTTTTGTTTTACGTCCAACTGGTGCTCCGCTACTCTTGCCGAAACCTTTCTGTTCGTGCGACCAATGTACGTTTTTTCGCACGAACTGCAAGGTATCTATATATACGTGAAGCCTGTGCCAAAGATCCCTTTTTAAGCAAACTGCGCGCACGGAGAAGTCTGAGGTTTCGCATAATTAAAGTTTGTATGGAGAAGAATAGGAGAAAAAATTATATTTATACATAATATGCGTTATTAATACAATAAATAACATAAAAAGATATTTCACATCAAACCATTCATTGAGTTCCATAGATTGCAAAAGTAAAGAGATACACTACTTTTATACACTCAATTAGTATGGGATATTTGCTTATAATGAAGCCAAAATTCGAAATTGTATGCATCTCATTTATTTCGATATCGTTGGTTACGTTTCAACTGTCATTGTGACTTTTACGACGCATTTGTTTTAATTCGAATTTCGAACATGTTAGTAAAATACATATTTGAATACCTGGTTCTGAAAAAAAAAAAATCTGCCACTTCGGTACAGGCTCAGCCTAGTGAGGTGGTGTATACCAAATAATACTATAAAAAAATGTTTCATATAACTTATTTAAATTGTACTTTTTTGTAATATTTTTATTGTTTGTATATTGTTATATTTTGTTTGGTTTCAATAATAAAAAAAAAAAATATCCAAACAAAAATATATCAAACAATAAATAAAAACACTAAACAACACTAGTTATATCAGACATAATATTATGGCATGTTTTGCACACATACACACGCGCACACAACCACACACACAACACATACACCCTCACACACACAATATATAATATTCTTGCAGATATTGGAAGGAATTAACCCTGAATGCTTCATCAGACGAGCTCCAGTATCATGTGTGGGATTACCCCATCCGAGAGCAGTACGGACATATACTTCTCGCCATCAACAGCTCCCAACCTGTGGCCACTGCCCAAGAGGGGTTCAGGAAGGTTGACCAGAGTGAGGAAGCCGATTTTGCTTTCATCCACGACTCCTCGGAGATCAAGTCAGTAAATTTGTCCAGATAAGTATAATATCTATACAGTTCTATTCTTAACAGTCGTACACACATACCACATAATGATATATATACTTACTTACCGTGTTCCCTCTAGGACAACCCGACAAACTGATCTTTTCTATATTTCAAATTATAAAACAAATCACCGAAAACATTCTACCGTTACTCGTATCTGCGAAACATTTAACAAAAATTTCAATAGTTTAGACATATTTCATACTCCGTATAGCAGGTATATGAAGGAATTATCCAACATGATCCGAGATAACAATATATAGATGTTTTGTTTTATTTTATTGTATGAATACAGTACAACTTAATTTGTTCTCCCTCTTTTAGTTTTCCTCTGACATTCCCCGTCACTTTCCTATCCCAGTAACCATTAACCATCTTTTAATCATTATTTATTTACATTTTTTTTCTCTTCTGTTGTGTTAAATATAAATAACATTGGATATACATAATTGGATGGCAGGCCTAGCTATAGATTGTACCACTTGCATATATATTTTAATGAATGTAACCTGTTCATCTGTGTATAACCCCAATAAAATAAAATATATGTAGGGTGTAACCAGCGACGGGTGTGCATCACCTTATAAAAGGAAGCATGATACGCGCGTCTATGCCTACACACCAGTCTCTCTTCTTCTGTGGTCTCAATCCCCAGGTTTGCAACAGCAAATGACACCTCCTCCACCATTCCGGTCTATCCTGCGCCACCCTCTTCAGCTTCTCATACGTTGTGCAGCCCGTATCGCCATACAAATTGCAAAGGCATTCGCGACGCGGGCTTCCCTGGCGTTCGTCCCCTCTATCATTCCCTCTCCCCTCAGCACGTGATCAATACATCTGGCGCGTCTCTCTGAGAGAATCGTGAGTAGGTGCCCTCATCTCACCTATAAAGGTACTACATTCAGAATCAAATATTTTTAACACAATCAAGACGGGTAGGTACAAGTACTTGCATTACCTACGAACGGACAGTATTTCGCGTCGCACACAGATTTTTTTTAATCTCGTTTTAATTGAATATAATAACGGTAAAAAAAAAATCTAACGATGTAGATATATCATAAAATGATCAAAGATAAACAAAAGATCACATATACTCAATGAAATTTAACACTTCGAGGATAATGTTATTGTGGTTATTTCCATATAAAAAAGTACATGGCGCCATCAATATGTCACGTGATCCTTCTGGCATTTGATGTAGATAAGGAATATACGCCGATTGTGTATTGGTAAGGATCAAATTCAAAGCAGAATGTTCAGCGCGAAACAATAAAATGAACTGGCGCAATATCCCTCTTTCCTACGCGCATGCGTATTAGATCCTTACAAAGCGCAGGAGAGTGTAAATTTGTCCGGTGATGATCGATGAAATACAATGTTTAGTGTTCTTAATTTTTTAAATAATTTAACAATTGATTTGTTGATTCACCGATAGATGTCTTGAAGTCAAATATATGGGAGTAATATTCATCCAATTTTTGTCTCAATCAAGTATGAATTTACTGAAATATTCTTCTTCTTGTTCTTTCATTAGGCTCAGGGTCTGTTTTATTATTTTTTGGTGGGCGTCCTCGTGGTCGAGACCCCTCCGGCACATTTTCTCGGGCTATCCTATCTTCGGACATGCGGCTGACGTATTTGTTCCAGTACCTTCTTCTTTGACGCCCCCATCTTACGATGTCCTCAGCTTCGCAGATTCTTCGGATCTCTGTATTTCTGACTCTATCACGAAGACTTTTGCCAGCAATGCATCGCAGTATTTTCATTTCACTGGTGCGCAGAAGTTGTTTGGTACGGACCGTATCAGCTCTGGATTCAATGGCGTATGTTAGGATGGATCTTACTCATTTTGCCCTTGGTGATCATGTGTGTGTGTTCTTCCATATAGTTTCCCTCAGACAGCCCGAGATTGCTGCGGTCTTGTGTGCTTGCTGTGTCACTTCTCCATACAGATCATTGTGACATGCCATCTCGATCCCTAGATATTTAAATTGCGTCACATGCTTTATTACGTCATTTCCTACATTCAGATTGCACCTATGGTTATCTCTGGCTATAGTCATGCTTTTGGTTTTTACAATAGAGAGAAGCATGTTATATTTTTCCGACGCAGTGTGGAATCTGTTCAGCATTGTCTGGAGGTATTAAGGTTCACAATTGTGTATAGCCATGAGGGCATGTATAGATGACGCTCGGCGTTTAGGCACGCGGCCGGTAGGCATCTATACATGACGCTCGTCTTAAAAAGGTTAAAGTTACATATTACGCAAATTAATATTATTTGGGTTTTTTTCTCTGTCGGGAGTCAATGGTATTTTTGACAAATTTTTATATAGGAGAACAGAGCTTACTTCCTCTTAGAAGACATAATTGCTGTAAGTCCTGTAGGTGCCTTGAGTTCATGGTTCTCCTATAATATTCTAACTTCGTCTCTATTAAGATGTTTAATAATAATTTGTCAAGAAATAGATTCAGAATGTTCAATAAACATTGTTAGGGATATCCTTTTGAATCCTCTCCTTATCCGTATCCCTATCATATAGACAATGTATGCCAATCCGCCTAACCGAGAAGAAATGTTACAAAAGAAAAGACTACCTACGACAAACAGTATAGATCTACAGTACAGCGAGTTAACTTCGAGAGACGACACAGTGCACTTCATCTACATATATATAATCAGTTTACCTATGTTTTATAATATTTTTCGTACATAGTTTTCTTCGTTAAGTTATAGTTTCTTCGTGTAGTATTTTGTGTTTTCTGTGCTGCAAATAACATTTAATTCATCTTCATATTGGTTTGTCGCGGCTGGTGGTAAGTACAATTTACCTTCATTGATCTATGCTTCCTTCGAAATACTGTCTATCTTCAATTCCCGATTTTAATCCCTTCATTCAGTCCATTTGCTCCAACAAACCTCATGCTGAGAGATGTTATTATTATTATTAAATGTTATCAGACAGACAGACAGGCAGGTGTATGTATGGTGATATGTCTGATCTCACAACAGTATTCACTTGTTCAGTCTGTCAAGTCTAATTGTTACCTGTTTTCTGTTACCCAGCTCTTAAGTGACACACAAAACAATGATAATGTACCATCCTTAGCCCGTCAAATAATGATAACCAAAAATGATTAGGTACGAGATAACGAAGAATTGCAACCTAAGTATGGTAGGCGAGGTGTTTGGGGAGAGACCATACGCAATCGCAGTACAGCAGGGCTCCAGACTGCAGGAGGAGGTCACCAGGGTTCTGCTCATCCTGCAAAGGGAGCTTAAGTTAGAGGGGCTCACGGCCAAATACTGGAACTCAACATGCTTTGACAATGATGACGGGGAAGGCATCACCCTGGACAGTCTTGGTAAGGTTTTGTACACATTCAATGGGGAAACATTATTATTAATATTCTTTACAATTCGATCATTATAATTTTCTTTATTATTTAATCATTATAATTTAATTTATTTTTTGGTTAACTATGTGAATATAGTCACCCAAAAGTCTATCGATGACCATTTCTGCTTATAAAGTAGTCGTCGGTAGACAAAATAAAAAATGCTTTGTGGAATGTGTTCATATTTTATCTGACTAGTTGCATGTAACACATGAGATTCAACTGTCGATGGCGATAGTATGCATAATTGAAGAACTAAACTATAAACACAAATTAATAAATATTTTAAGATATTTTGTTTTTGCTATATAAAACATGTAGGTATGTATGTCAGGATAGGATAGTATGGAGGTCAGTATGTCCTATTTTGATTCATTTCAGAGTACGAAAATGTCGATAATAATCAACGGGTGACCGTGGATAAAAGGATTTTATTCGCGAGGTGTGATATAATGAGTCCCGTATAAACACAGTCAACTTTTTGATATTTCTCATATACTAAAATTCAGACGGATAAATTTAGACGAATCAGAATAGGACATAGGCCTGGTATTACAGTTGGCCCTCAACTCATTGACTTTGTTAAACTCAAGATTAATGTTAAGGGGAGATTGAATCCATTTCCGTATTGCAGTGCAATATAACATGTCAGTTACTAAATCTTCAATTATAGACATATTTTACTTTTTCTGTGGTTATTATCTGTCAAATTTCTAAATGACCTCAAATAATACGAACTACAAAATGGGATGCTACGACTTGAAATACTATTGTTTTACTATCCAACATGGTAAATTTATTTTTTTTCACCAAAATAATGCTTTTAAATGCCCATGTTCGTTTAAATATGGCTGTCAGTTTCTTTTGTTGTGTGGCGCCACCGTCGATACAACTAACGCCTCTAGTGATAGAACACTGAAACTACACTCGTTGCTTAACGCCTCTAGTGATAGAACACTTGAACTACATGCGTTGCCTAGCAAATGACAGTTGACTCACCGTTAAGTACTTAATCCGACAGAAACGTTGAGTTAAATATTTGTCGTTTTAGTGACGTATTTGAGGGAAGATTAGGCCTAAACAGGCACTGTAATACGCTATATTTTTGTAAAACGAGTTTAGCTCTTAAACTGAGACTGTAATACCGGCCCATAGTCTGTTTTTCCTACCTAGAATATGAAAATAGCATGATGTATGTTTGTAGATTAAATAGGTATCAAACTATTGAATGAGATATTGTGTAGTGTTTACTGCCATACAAATTGTATGAAACAATGTCGTCACTAAATTCAATTTTTATAAAAATTGTTAAAAAAAGTTTGAGATGCACAACTATAATGTTAATATTTTTCATAGAAAATTAAATTATCTAGTTGGGGTGTTTCGGCTTTTTTCAATATTTTTAAAAACTTTGGAAATGTAGGCACTTAAACACATAAATTTATCATAAAAAAATATTTTTCTTAATAAAAAATGTTTGAAAAACAAATTTGAGATTTTGGATTTGTCTATTTTTATACCAATTTTCAGCATTCTGGCTTTTATTTTTTGAGATATATGGAAAAATAAACTAAAATTCAAAATTCTGAGTATAAAAGTTTTATAGGCCTAAAACTATTTATATGTACGTTAGAATCCCATTTTATGATTCTAGAATATAATCCTCTTTGTACTATTCCTTGTATGTTTCAGGTGTGATCCTATTATTTTGTTTTTCTCATTTGTTAAAAATTGTATGTACTTGATATGATGTCCTGTTATTATGTACCGTAGTCTATCATTTCCATTGTTTTTTATATCATTATATTCTACTGTACTGTTGGATATCCAAAATAAATAAAATAAAAATATAAAAAAAATACTTTCTGAAATTTTAGACTGTGCATTGACATTGATAAAAGACATATTCCACAGGTGGTGTATTCATAGCAACACTGTTTGGGTTGGCGTTAGCTATGGTAACACTTGCATGGGAAGTGTTTTACTACAAGCACAGGGATAAGATTGAGCCGTTCAAACAGAGAAAGAGTAAGATGAAAAAAGATCCGTCAAACGAATGGAATATTGTGGATTCAAATGGAAAAAAACAAAAGAATTTAGTGAAAAGAATCACATTCGGGGACAACTTTAAGCCGGTTCTGGACAGAAATAAAATCAGCACTATTAATGTCGAACCAAAGATATGGAATCCTTAAGAGTGATGTAATGTAAATATTAAATACACACCGTCGCGTCGTGTCTCTAATATTGACCAGTTAATAAGGGCCTAGTCAGCCGAAACGGTCGTCCTATTATAAGGGAAATATATATGTAGAAACATAATCATTCTTGTTTGATTAAAAATACCTAGTGCAACCTATTTTGCTGGTCCTATGGCATAAGATTTTTTTTATGTCACTGCGAGCACCGGTTCTAAAGAAGAGCACACTTAGGCCAGTTGGTCCACAAATGGGGCTGTACTCCCTCTTAATTATCGACCCTGAATTGGTTCATTTATATGTTACAAGGATATATTCATGCTTTGTAAAAAAAAAGTAGCTATGGAGAGTCAATTTTATTACTTATATATACAGAATTATATAATTAATTTAAATTAAACTATAATAATAACTTATCAGGAACATTTAAATTGGAATATATTGCACAAGACAAGCAGTTTATCAAATATAAAATAGGCTACGACTTTTTACACGACTCAACCATAAAATAGGCTACGACTTTTTACACGACTCAACCATAGACGAAAACCAAAAATAACCACAGAAAACGCAGATAAATCAAGTTATAAAAATATTTACCTTTGTTTATACTTTGTTATAATTGTAGATCTCGATGAAAAAATGATTTATAAAATTAAGTTAATGTAATAAGATGCCAATATTATTTATTTTTTCTTCAAGTTGGTTTCCATGATGCATTTATGACCATTGAAAAAATGACAAAGGTAAATATTTTTGTAACTTGATTTATCTGCGCTTTCTATGGTTATAAATGACCTAAAAACATAGACAATGTCAGAAAATTTGTCGTGTAAATAGACAATTTTTGGCGGGAAAACGCTTTTCCCGCCAATTCCGGTCGTAAAAATAGTGGCACCGTATAAAATATATAGGGAGGTTACGAACGTCATATTTTTGACATTTACAAATGCAAATGTTTGGAATATGAATAGTCAGAAAATAATTAAGTTTGGATTTTTATTAAGATTGTAACTTAATAAAAATCATAGTTTTTTATTA
Organism: Molanna angustata; assembly: GCA_963576475.1. Lineage (NCBI taxonomy): Eukaryota > Metazoa > Arthropoda > Insecta > Trichoptera > Molannidae > Molanna > Molanna angustata. Next base: position 21,504,417 of record OY754983.1, on the reverse strand, counting down.
AGTTACAATCAAATTAAAAGTTTAATTGATGATTGTATTTAAAAAAAGATTCAAAGACCTCCCCATATTACTTTTGATCGCGATCTGCGTGACACTCGCATCCGTAAAACACTTGCATTCATATCGTTTGATGCAATGAAGAATGCTGATTGCATTTGCTGAATTTTTAAAATTATGTGAATCATTTGAATATGTGAACTTCGTAATATCCCTAAAAATAAACACATATAAAACCAGTGAAATATTTCATATTCATGGAATAGAAAAGAGGCTATAATTTCTATGGTAGAGGAGATAGCAATGTGGAAATTAATTTAAAAAGAAAATTTAAATAATAAATTATCTTTAATTATCTCTGCTTCTCTGTACTTTTTATCACTACTAGACTCTCAATAGACTCAGGGTTGGCGTCAACAGATGTAAAAAAAATCTGCAAAGGTGGGGGTACCTGTCTGCATCAGATGACATCCAATGCGAATGCGGCGCAACCCAGGACGACAGCCACTTGCTGATGTGCCCACTGATGGGATGTTGTCATTTGTCGCTGCTTATTGGAGTGGTAGAGCTTAGTAGGACATAAAAAATAAGATCACTGCTAGTTTTGTGTACCTACTACCATTCTCTTCCTCAGGTGAGCTAAAATCTCACTCACCACAAACTAATTTATTATTTTACTTTTAATAAAGTTACAATTTCAATTTTAATTCAATAAAAATGGTTAAGGTTTATTGAAGATCATTCTCAAAAGTGAGAAAATGTAGTATACTACATTTGGAAACACTGGATAGTTGGAAGAAATTGATATACGGCAATAATTCGCCACTTGCTCAGGGTGCGAGGAAGTGTTCATTATTATTATTATTTATTTATATGCAAGTAGCCAAGACTGATGACCGCCATGGCACAGTTAGTAAGCCGTTTGGTTTCTGTGCGGGCGTCCTGGGTTCCATTCCCAGCAGAGGAGAAATTTATTTCTCACGCAAATATTGCTTCTCTGGGCTGGAAACACTGGTTAGTATGAAGAAATTGCCATACGGCAATAAACTCGCCGCTAGCGCAGGGTGCAAGGAAGTATTTATTATTATTATTACTGATATGCCTGTATCCACTGTTGAATTTTATTATTAAATTGTTTGAATACTATTTTGCTGTGTCGAGTCTCGTCTATTCTCGAATACGTTAATAATTCCAGCAAAATATGTTGGGGAAAGTATCAACCACTCTATTTGATAGAAAATGCTTTTGAGAATTGGTCGAGAACCTATTTTAAACAATTTTGACGCTACAACTTTTTTAAGAGTTATGGCAGGAAACAGAGTGAATAGAGCACTAAGACCAATTATGAATGATCGCAACATATCAAAGGATGCCAAAGTTGCCATTCATAACGCCATCGTAGTGCCAACCCTGACGTGCGCAAGTGAAACCTGGACATGGCAGAAGACGCATGAAAGAAGAATAAATGCAGTTGAAATGAGATCGTTAAGAAGGATTTGTAATAGAACGATGTATGACCGGGTAAGAAACGAGGATATAAGGAAAGAATGTAAGATGAAGAAAGATGTCATTACTAGAATGAAAGTGAACACATTGAGATGGTTTGGTCACATGGGGAGAATGAATGAGGAGCGCCTGACAAAGAAAATATAGAGCGGAAAGGAATGGAATGAGAGGTCGGGGACGCCCAAGAAAGGGATGGCACGACCATGTGAACGAAATTTTGAAAGACGGAAATGTTAGAAGTGTGAGCAATAGACGAACATGTATGAGACGATGCATGAATGTGGACGAGGCGAGGGATGCATGCCAGGATAGAAAAATGTGGCGTTCGGTTCTCTCTGCCTACCCCGCAAGGGACATGGCGTGATGGTATGTATGTATGTATCTTTTTTAATTATCTCCTTAACACACAAGTGCTTGCACTCTGGTATAGGGTCAATATATATGTTCTTTTATTTCTGTGTAATGTCTTTGATTGTTCATTAATTTATTCAAATTCAAAATTGTTAACATCTTGTAATATATTTTAAAATACTATAATTGGCAATGTAGATGGGTCGATGGCAGAGCGGTTAGGGTGCTGGGCCAGTAATCCAGTGGTCGCGAGTTCGAATCCTGCCTCGATCAATTTCGTTCACCTATTGCACAAGCATTTATTTGCTTATTTTAGGGAACGTAGGAAGATGTATATGTATTTGTTTAACAAGGACATATTCATTTTTTATTTAATAAAAAAAAAATATTATCAAAATATATCATTGTATATTTGTATAAATTTTTCTTATTTGCTGTTAAAATTAAATAAAAAATATTTATATTCACGGCATATGCCACAATGTGGGGTAACTAGCGACAGGAGTGCATTATCTCATAAAAGGAAGCACGACACGTGCGTGTACCACAAAACACCAGTCTCGTCTCACCTAAAAAACTCTTCATTCAGAATGGGTGGTAAACTTCATTGCTGCACAATGTGAGATGTTATATTGCCTGTTACATTTTCAATTACCCGTGGAAGCACTATACTAAGGCGGTGCCTCACAGCAGCAGTCTCCGTTTGTATCTGTTGAATATTTTAATGAAATGAATTGAATATGTTATAAATATATAAATAAATAATAAAAAAAAAATTAAATTTTGTTTGTGATAGACATACTGATTAGTACCTGAAATTCCTTTTGTTGCTTTATGTTGAATATTTTAATAAATTGAATTGAATAAGTTAACGAATGACTTGTAAAATGAATAAATCTGCATATAAATAAAGTAGACCTCGTAAGACTGTTATTCTGGATTTGCACGCCGATATATTCATGTCAGTTTGCCTGTCGTTGCATTTGTTTGAAACCCTTCTATGTCAAAATCGGCAATTTTACAGAAGAGCAAAAAACTTTTAATATTACATTCGTATAATATTACTTTTGAAACAGTATAAACAGTATCGCGAGCTGACATGTTTTTTTTATTATTTTCAAAAGAAAGTATGTATAAATGTAATATAATAAGAATAATAGAATTTTTTTTGTATTACTCGCCGAGTTGCCAAAATTAATTTATGCCAATTTACCCCTCATTTTTTATTTATTTTATAGAATACAACAGCAATACAATAAAGATTTATACAAATATACAGAGATAATTTTTATGTTGACAATTATAGTACTCTAAAATATATTACATATGCTTTTTTTTTAAATTATGAAAACAGGATGGGAAAGGAGAAAGGTAGGGAGGGGAGTGGGGGAAGCATCGACCACTAGAAACTCATATTATGATTTACCTCACGTGTCTCAATGTATGAATAGTAATAAATCAAAATTAAGTTAAAGGGGCGCAATTAAAAAGTTAAAGATGTGCACAACAAAACAGAGCACAGATGAAATACCCATACGGTGATTATAATGCCAACATTACGATGTCTCAGTTCCCGCCATAACTAGACCCCAAATGTCACGAAATAATTAAATCCGACATAGGGAGAGGGAACAATTTACACTGAACAAATGTTCCTTTTTGTATTGTGGGTCAGATTTGCTTTACTTGTATTGTTTCACCGATTTAGCTGTCAAATACGTAATTGTTTACAAGTGGCCTATAACGCCAATTTTAGATTTTTTTGTTTATAGATAGACAATATTATACATATTACGGGAAAAATAGTAATTTTTAAACGTATTTTTTTTTTTAAAATAACGAAAAATATATAAAGGAATATAATTGGTTGGTTTTCTGGCATCTATCGGCAAATTTTCAAACATATTGTTATTATAGAAACATATCAGCTAGTAAATAATATAAAAAAAACAATAGAAATTTTGACAATGATTAATATGAACACATATATAATTCCACAATTTATTTTATTTTTCTCCCGACGACCGTTTCGGCTTATAAGGCCATAATCAACTGGTTGACCAGTTGATTATGGCCTTATAAGCGGAAACGGTCGTCGGGAGAAAAATAAAATAAATTGTGGAATTATATATGTGTTCATATTAATCATTGTCATAATGGAATTCTACAAATTAGAAGCCGTCACAATCGAAAGATTGAAAAGTGCGAATAGAAATTTTGTTTGTGATAGACCGATACTGATTAGTACCTGAAATTAATAATTATTGTAACAGTGAAACTTAAATTACATTGTGTCATCAAGATTTATCTATTAATTTTATACTTGAATTTGGATTATGCGATCTTATGGATTAAAACATTATTTAAAAAATATATTTTTTTTTTTATATAAAAAAATGAATATGTCCCTGTTAAACAAGTACATATACATCTTCCTACGTTCCCTAAAATAACCAAATAAATGTTTGAGCTATAGGTGAACGAAATCGGTCGATGCAGGATTCGAACTCGCGACCACTGGATTACTAGCCCAGCGCGCTAACTGCTCTGCCATCGACCCATCTAAAGCAATCTCAAGATTATTTACCTATTTAAAAAAAAATAGCTTTTTAACTACGGTGACAAAAATTTGGAGTAACTAAGTTCAAATTAGGCCTGCATTCACACCAAAGACACAATTATAAAAAACTTTTACAACTTATTTCGCAATAAAAATCAACAAAAATCACTCTCAATCATTGCAGATCAATTGTGATTGACACTACTGAAATATTTAATCCTAGTATTGTGATCTAGTCTACATATGTCACCTAGAGAGGTTAGTCACAAGTAACCAAGATATAATCAGTACAAATTGTTCACCTTCTAATAAGCTACAATAATTTTTCATAAAGATGCATTTAAATCAGTTAAACTTGATAAATATTTTAGGAATCAGTTTGGAATTCCGTTTGTAACTTTAAACATATTCAGTTGTGAGTTGTGTGAATGTGAATCTATGGAGTTCAAATTAACTTCATTATTCATAAAAATCTTTTCCTCCGTGTGAACGGCGGTGTGTGTCTTGAGATTGCTTTTGTGCGCATATGCCTTACCGCAGAATGTACATTGGAACGGTTTTATCCTGCTATGGACCATAGTGTGCGTTTTGAGATTGCTTTTGTGAGAGAATGTCTTTCCACATACGTCACAATTGAATGGTTTTATCTCAGTGTGAATGAAGCTGTGCGTCTTCAGATTACTCTTGTGGGCGAACGCCTTTCCGCACTGATAGCATTGAAACGGTTTCACAAGCGTGTGAACGAAACTATGTGTTTTTAAGTTGCTCTTGTGTGAAAATGCCTTGCCGCAAACTACGCAGGTATGTTGCTTAACACGCGTGTGAACTATAGCATGTATCTTGAGATTGTTCTTAAGTGAAAATGACTTTCCGCATATAGTACATTGATGAGGTTTAAGTTTGGTGTGGACGGACGTATGAGATTTTAAATTGCTGCTACTTGAGAATTCTTTTCCGCATTCATCACAGCTGTATGGTTTCACTGCTTCAGTAGTAGTGTTTTTCAATCTCGCTGCACGTCTACGGTTTTCATTGCGACGGTTGGGTAGCTCTGAACTTTTGTCATCTTCCGATTTGACTGGAGTTTTAGAGTTTAAATCAATATGGTCAACAGCATAGAGAGCTTTCTCTCTCGAATCAACAGATTTCTGTACAATTGGTACATTCCACTCCATTATCTGTAAATAACAAATAAAAAAATCAATAAAAATTACACTACAACAATCATAGATTTCTTCATATGTAATCCTTTTATAGGAGAAACTTCTCACGCTACTTTTGCATTTTAATGTAAAGCCTAAAATAAGTATGAAAAGGGAACATTTCAACTTAAAAATAAGTAACTCAAATGTGGGTCAGTTAAGTACTCTAAACAGAGCTGCTGCGTGTTATAATAGAATTTCGTATGTTGACTTGTTCACAGATCTCCCTATTTATAGAAATAATATAATCAAATATTATTGTGTCACTTATTAATTTTTATTTGATTTCATAAAACCAAACGAATTGTGAATTTCTGTATTTAGTGAATTAGTAAAATATGTAATGAAGTATTTTTAAGTTTACATATTAATTATTATTATTATAACCAAAATATGAAACTAAATAATTTCAATATTTTAAGGTAAAACTCATGTTTAGGTAAATACACTCAGGCTTCTGACAAAATCTGATCTTAGGTCGGACACTAATTGATAATATAACATAAACCATTTCAGTTTATGAATATAAAAATGAATGTGTTTCTTACCGAGCAGTATTAACAATTAAAGGTAACAAATTAGTAATCAAATGAGGGAAAGGAAAGCTGTGGTATTCACAGTAAAACTAACCAAGCAGAAAACAGCTACTGTGAATCTCAAAGGTCCCCCGATATGTCACATGTATATTTTCTGAATATTTTGTATTCCTTCTCGGGCAACTATAACAGGTCAACTATTCAATACACACTATATTTATTGTCTCACAGATCCAGACTGAAAGCATAATTAAAAGCTGTGTCTCTACTGGGAATTAAACCCAGTCAACAATTATAAATTATACTTTATAAATATTACATGCTTTTTGGAAGAATGAGCTTTGGGTATAACAGGTTCTATAAAGGGGCAGTCTGAAGTTAATTGTCCTAGTATTTCAATAGGGAAAATTAATGGTAACACCCATTATTAATGTCTGCAATGATGCGTTTATTTTCTAATGTTGTTATTTTATGACTCATTAAAGGCTTGTAACGAGTGGAAATGAATCTAGTGTTGAGATCAAGAAAAGACTTGCCACAGCAAACAGGTGTTACTTTGGACTACAGAGGCACATCATATGTACTGTCAAGAAACACTTATACCCTTGTCTAAAAAACTCTTTTACGACCTGTACTTACATACGGTTCTGAGTATTGGGTTCTTGCTAAAAAGGATATGAATGCGATACTGGTTTTCAAGAATTTTTCTGTCTCCTCTGCGATCAAGGCACGTAGAGAATCAGGTACAACAATGAAATAGATAGCCTATTCAAGTAGCCAAATATCGTCCAAACGATACACCGCTGGTTAGGACAGATGCATCGTATGGACAATGATCAGACACTGAAAATAATCCTCACAACACGTCCGGAGGGAAGAAGAGGTGTGGGAAGGCCTAAGCTATGATTGATGGATGGAGTCGAGAGGGACCTTCAGATAGCCGGTGTGCAGAATTGGAGAGAAAAGGCCATGTACAGGGTAAAATGGAGACGATTCCTTGAGGAGACCAAGGCCCATCCCGGACTGTGGAGCCACTGATGATGATGAGAAGACTTAATTATACATTTTTATAGCCTATTTCACACTTATGTCATATTTTGATGGCTGATAGAGTAAGATTTCTTTGTAAAAAAGATTTCGATTCTACGCAATAGTCATTGTTTGATGTTCTATCAAATATGGAAAATCGAAAGTGAAATTTTCTATTATCAAAAAGGTAAAAAAATTAGGAAATTTAAGTCCTTGTCCCCGAGTCAAAATGTCAAACTCTGTTCTGCTATTTTTTTTATAGGATTTGACATTTGCAGTTGTAGAAAAACTTTCTAACTTTCTTTAAGCAAAGTGTTTGACATTTAAACTCAGGGGCCTTATTTAATTACAATGATCGTTCCCAAAAAATCCTAGGAAACTTCGCAACTTAACATATGAGGAAGGCTTGATATCCTAAAACTGAAGAGAATTACCTTATTGAAACAATGAAATATTATCAGGCCATTATGACTGTGTATACATGAAAAATTTATTCCAATATAGACATAATACTAATTTTCGTGGCCGTCGTTTTGACACCTTTAATAATGACGATCATTACTTGGAATATGTAATTATTTAATCTGGTAATTATTTTGATTTTTGGGCGTTGTAGGCCACTTGTAAACAATTACCGTTTTTTGAATGTGTGCCCGCTTAACACATTGCGCTCGAAATTATCGATTTACGTGCTGCTCCCAATGGAAGGTTAAATATATGTAGTGTCTGAGGATGCGTGTTTTGTCATTTTGTATTTTAAGTCATTCGATTTATTTAGTCAATGATATTAAACATAAACAATTTGACTGTGTTTTCGCATAAATATCCTCAAATCACCAAAATGTTCAACTGTCCAATTTGACGTTACGTTTCGTTGATATAAAAATAACTAGGAAATAATTATCAATTTATAACCTCAAGTGGAAGAACATTAGACAGAGTCAAGTTTCTTTATTTAACAGAAATGTATATTTTGAAATATGAATCGGAAATATCTTACCAAGTTTAATAGCACATACCTAGGATAGGTACCAATTTGCAATAAAAAACTTCGAGTTGATAAAATTAAGCTTGTTCAAATTTGTATTTAATCAAAATTTCTATAAAATAAAACTTCACTCAATATATTGTGAATACACGTCAGATTTTGCGGTGAATTTAACAATTTATATTGTACAGTGTAATGATTTTTCAGTTAATCGAGTATCTTAAACCATTAGCTTTCATAGACTTGATATATATAATATATAGGTCTATGTTCTATTAGGTCTATGTTAGCTTTAGCGATCATAGACAAACACTCATCATCATTATAAATACATTATAGACAATTATTATTTATATTTTTAAATGGCACTTGTAACCTCAAATGAAAGAACATTGGCCAGAGTCAAGTTTGTTACAAAATCGTGCATGTGTTTATTACATTAAAATAACCAACAAATTATAAAATAATATGTGGAAAACAAAAAAAAATTAAATAATTAATACTGAAATTAAAAATATAAAAGTTGGGAAAAAAGTTTTGTGAAGTAGAAAATGAAATCACAATTTGATGTTATTCTGTCTGATAAACCGTTTTGGCATGTGAATTTTGCCCAAAACCACTATATTTTGAGTCACTATGCGACATGTTTCGGCAGTGCTGTCCTGCCATCGACCGGTTAGTTGAGACTGAGTGTTGATGTTTAGTTTTTGGATGTGTCAGATGTGTGGTGAAGTGAGTAGAGGGGGTTGGTAGTGGACGAATTGGTGTCGAGGGGGGCGGGGGTGGTACAGGGTCGGATTTGATTCTGTATAGTATTCTTGTTTTTTATGGGGAAGGATGTCAAGAGTGGTGATGTATTGAGGAAAGTGTTATCGTTTATAAGTTTAATGCCGGTGTTTATATGTTTGTGTATTTCAAGTGTTTCGTAATTGTTTAGTCGGTAGCCTTTATATGGTGTTTCGTGTAGTAATTTAAGTGTGTGGTTGTTGAATACGTGGTTAGTCTCGATTATGTGGTTAGCAAATTCTGAGAAATTATTATTATTTAGGCATCTCCGGTGTTCGTTAATTCTTATCTTTAAGTTGCGTGAGGTTTGTCCAATATAATGTTCATTACAGTCCCCGCATGTTATTCGGTAAACACCGCTTTTGTCTTCGGAATTTTTCTTTGTTTTTTAATTTAGTAATAATCTGCTTATGTTGTTGTTTGTGTAGAATGCCGCTTTGATATTGATTGGGAGTGTATTTTTTATTTTTGTATACATTGGTCCAGTGTATAGAATTTTTCTCCATTTTTGTTCTGTTTTGGGAGTGTTTTTGTTGGTTGGGTATATGTACTGGTCAATTGTTTTTTGTCAAGTATAATATTGTCTTTTATTTTGTTATTGTAGCCGTTATTAAATGCTATTTGTTTAATGATATTTAGTTCGTTGTGGAAGTTGTTCTGTGTCATAGGTATGTTTATGAGTCTATTTATCATGGAATGGAAGCTGGCAAGTTTGTTTGAAATGGGGTGGGACGACGAATTAGGTATGATGGTGTCTGTTGTGGTGGGTTTCCTGTAGATAGAAAGATCTAGTTTATTGTTTATAATTCGGATGGTGAGGTCTAGGAAATTTATTGTGTTGTCATTATGTTTTTCCATTGTGAATTTGGTTTTGTCGTGTAGGCTGTTTATGTGTGTAAGAAAGTTATTGAGTTGTCTATCTGTACCAATGAAAATGCAAAATATATCGTCCACGTATCTATAGGTACCATTTCATCACGTATTTAATCAGATGGGATGTGGAATTAAAAAATTTCGTTTCTAGGTTGTCGAGGAACATATCAGCCAACACGGAGCTGGCTGACATACCCATCGGAAACCCGTCATTTTGTATGTATGTATATTTTGTGATTGAATTCGAAATAGTTCTGTTTGGTACATGTGTTGAATATTCTGATAATTTCTTTTTGGTTTTGTTGTGCTAGGTGGGAGTCGTGTAGTAAAGCGGTTAAAATATTTTTACACTCGTCGACAGGTGTGTTGGTGAATAGGTTAGTTACATCGAAGGAGATTAGTTTAGCGTTGTGCGGGATGTGTAGGTTTTTTATTTTTTCTGCGAAGTCTATGTTGTTTTTAACGGTGTATTTGGGCGTAAATAATTCGTTTGACGTTAGGATATGGTTGAGTTCTTTGCACATGTGGTAATTCGGCGCTGTGAAATATGATACAACTGGTCGGATAGGTATATTGTTTTTGTGTAGTTTGGGAAGGCCATAAAGTTGTGGGGCCTGAGGGTTACTTTGAATTAATATATGATTTTTACAATAAATCGAACAGTATTTAACAGTGTCTTTAACAGTTTCTTGGAACTTTGTTGTTGGGTCCGATTTGCTGACATTAAAGGAGTTCTTTTGTAAAAAGGATTCCACTTTTTGTATGTAATTTTGTGTGTTGAGGATGACGATGGTGTTTCCCTTATCGGCTCTGTGTTGAGGATGACGATGGTGTTTCCCTTATCGGCTCTTTTAAGGGTGAGGTTGGGGACACGGAAGGAGCCTCCACGTAGATTGAGTTTCGGTTAACTTCGGAAAAGCAATCGGGCGTCCCTGGAAACGGCAGAATGCCGGCCAATCCTTCCACCACCGGAGCACCAACCAATATGATGGTGTTCCGGACACGGAAAGTAAGTAAGTAGGGTGAGGTTTTTTTCTTGCAGGGTGGATTTGATGTTTTTTAATATTTTTCTTTCGCCTGATTTGGGTGGTTTGATGTTGTAATTATCCTTATTGAAGATGATGTCTGCGCAGAGGTGTTTGTAGAGAGCTGGTTCTTTTTGGAGTGCTGTTTTCGTATCAACGGCTAAGGTGATAAGAGAGTGTTCTGATTGGTCGCGGATGTTATATTTTAAGCCTTTGTTGAGCAACTGTGTTTCTTCTTCATTGAATTTGTGGTGCGAGAGGTTCACTACGCGGTCACTGAATTTATGGTCGGAATATAGTTTTGTTTTGTTCAATTTTTAAATTGTTAAGTTTTTTATCCACGGTACTTTTCTTTTTTTTCTTCTAAACTAACAAGATATCTGATTTTACTATCTATTTGATCCCATTCGATTGGGTGTAGGGTTTTTGTAAGTTCTGAGTGTACGAGCTTCAAATATATTTTGGAGTTGTCTCTGATGTTGTAAAACTTTTTAATTTCTTCTTTAATCCACAAAATTTCGGCACTTTTTATTGCTTTACAAGTTGAGGAATTTTTTAGAATTTGTTTTGATGTTTACGTATTTCGGCACTAGGTTATGTTTGAGACACATTTTACTAAAGTAGATGTTGATGGACGCGATTCTAAACTTCAACATGAGGTCTTTATATATTTTCGCCTTAATTGCCGGGCTGGCCACTTTAATATAGTTTAAATACTCGGCGGATATTTTGTGGTTGTTCATATTAACCGTTTTGACATGTGAATATATTGGACAAACCTCACGCAATTTAAAGATAAGATGCCTAAATAATAATAATTTCTCAGAATTTGCTAACCACATAATCGAGACTAACCACGCATTCAACAACCACACACTAAAATTACTACACGAAACACCATATAAAGGCTACCGACTAAAAAACAAGAATACTATACAGAATCAAATCCGACCCTGTACCACCCCCGCCCCCCTCGACATCAATCCGTCCACCACCAACCCCCTCTACTCACTTCCCCACACATCTGACACATCCAAAAACTAAACATCAACACTCAGTCTCAACTAGCCAGTCGATGGCAGGACAGCACTGCCGAAACATGTCGCATAGTGACTCAAAATATAGTGGTTTAGGGCAAAATTCACATGCCAAAACGGTTAATATGAACAACCACAAAATATCCGCCGAGTATTTAAACTGTCTGATAAATTTTGTATGAACATTAAGTACCTACATGAAATTTATTAAGGCTGAGTAATGAGGTGATATTATGAGGAGGAAATATTTTAAATTTAATCAGGTGTGTTAAAGATATTGGGAACTTAGATGTAGGGCAAATGAAAAATACATGATCCAAGCTGCCTTCTTTGCCACATTGACAAAGAGATGAGTTCTTAATACCCAACCTTGCTAAGTGAGAAGGGGAACAACAGTGTCCAAATCTCAATCGGCATATGACGGAAGATTTATGTCTGCTAAAACGGAATTTGGAAAACCATGGTTTGATGGGGATAAATTTTTGAATCGATGCATATCTTGAACCTTTTGAAATTGAAGATAAATTATAGTGTGTATTCCATTCATTCAACATATAAGAATGAACAAGAGGAAGGGGAAGGATGTCATAAATCAAGTTAAATTTGTATCTGTGAGGATCACCCGATGAAATAGCAAATCTAGCTAAATTATCAGCTCTCTCATTACCAATAATGCCACGGTGACCCGGAATCCAGGCAATAGCGATTTCGAGGTCTTTTTTTTCGTATCAAAAATAATATTTTTAATATGCAATGACAGCCAATTGGCAGGGGAATCAAAAGTATTTTGTGAAATTGATTGTATAGAGCTTAGGGAATCAGAAAGAATCAACGTTTTCTCAAATTTAAATTGTTTAGCCATTTCAATTGCTTCGATAATGCCAATACATTCACCAGTAAAAACTGTAGAATAAGGAGGTATTGAATTAGTCTTGAGATCTGGATAGAGGGACAGTATACTGAAACTCTAACATAGTCATTAGTAATTTTGGAAGCATCGGTGAAGATAAGAGTCCAATCATTCCATTTATTGTTGATAATACTTCTGTGGCAGACCACATCTCGAAATTTCTTTCGAGCGCGCGCCTAGCGACGGCAAGTATATTTGTTTGTCGCTAGGCCGAGTTCATCACCCGCAACGTTAAACTAGTGACAATACTCCTCAACTGGGTATGACACTTCAAATAAATAAGTCTAGAAAGTTCGAGGACATTGAACTTGCTACCCCCAGAGCAGCACTATTTAAGGGAGTCTACACCTCTACACGTCGTCACTTCATTTCCGTATTTCATCTGTCACTTCACGCCGCCGTTACGACCACGCGACCACTGGTCGCTTCTCGACCACGCCGTCTCGCCGACACTTCATCTCTCGACCACCGGTCATCTCTCGACCCCGCGAGCATGATGGTACTTCACCATGCGAAGATTCGGACACTTCCAACACACCCGCTAACTCGCTCGTTATACCTACTCATCGTGAGAAAGTTTCTTTGTAAGTTATCTTATTATAATGTAAATTTACCTTTAAGCAAACTCTTAATTGTGATCAATATACTCATTGTAACTTTTGACCATTCTTTCTTCTTCTCTCTCAACCACTGTCCTTGTGTTCTTATTTCAAATCATATCCACTTGGGATATAGCAACTCTCTTTATTGGTAACCCCTCTGGTTACTAACAACTGTTGATTGGTGACCCATCTGGTTACCAATTACCTAAACTTCGAAAGGCTGATTCAAATTGAGAACTATTTTTGAAAATACCCAATGACTGGATTGTAAAAGGAGTAAATGTTATGAAATCAAAAGGGGTGGAGAAAATTGAAAGTATGTGGAATTGTTAAATGGGAACATTGTGATTGTTGAATTTCCGGAAACTTTGAACTAAATGTGTAACGTTTATATTTTTCCAATAAGGAGATGTTCTAATAATATTGGAGAGGAGATTAAGTTTATCAATTAGAGGATGAGTGGAAGTCATGGCTGATTTATAATCATATCTATCTGATAAGAATTGTCTGCGGATAATGAGAGGAGCATCCACACATTCAACTTGAAGAGCATTAGTGGGGGTACACTTCATAGCTCCAGATATTAGCCTAAGGGATTGATATTGAAGCAAATAATTTTTTTGTTGAGGATAGGTACTTGCTAGAAATATTAAATAGGAAAGATCCATAATCTAGGTGGCTTCTTACAATTGCATTGTATAAAAATTTGATAGAGAGGATGAGCACCCCACCATACTCCTGTTACTGCTCGAAGAATGTTTATGTTTTTTTGACAAGTAGAAGATAATTTTTCAACATGAGGTTTCCATGTTAATTTTGAGTCTAGCACAATGCCTAGGTATTTATAAGTTAATCTTTCTCACCCGAAGTATCGAAAAATTTCGCATGGTCCGAAGCGGGGTCTTTCGATCCCCCAGCTCATGTTCATAGAAATATAAAATGTAATAATAATACGGAGCTCTCCACATTGACGCCTAGCTAGTACCATAATCATCTGTTAAATAAATGCCCAATGAATCGACTGTCACACTGAAAAATATTGACCAGTGCTTTTTAAATAGTTGCACTCATTTTTATACTAGTGAATTTTTTTTAATTCTTGAGTTATGATTTTTTAACTAAATATTCAAAATGATTTGGCATTAAAAAAAGAAAAATACATATAGCTTATTTTATGAAAATATTGAGTTTTATGTCTACGAATTCATCTTTTTTTCTTCATAAAACGTGCAAAAAATTCCCTTCAAAATAACAAGCACAATATTTATGAAAAGTATTGTTAAAAAAAAATATATTTTCTTCAAAATAGTACCTATTTTTATTTATAATATTTTATTATAAAAATACACAGGCACCTTACCCATCAAAAACGTTTCAAAAATATTTTTTTTTCACTACCATTATTTGTCGGCCTTAGTGGCTCAGTCTGTTGGGTATCTGACTGCTAATCCTACATACATACCATCATGCTGTTTTCATATTCTGGGTAGGAAAAGAAGACTGACCTCCATACTATCCTATCCTGACATACATACCTACATGTGTTGTAGAGAAAACAAAATGTCTTAAAATATTCAATAATTTGGATTTATGGGTTTATAGTTTGGTACTTATTCTTCAACTATTCATTATCGCCATCGACAGTTGGATCTCATGTATTACATGCACGAGTAATAATAATCTGAATAATAAAACCAAAACAACATAATTATATAAAAATAATACAAACATAAAACTACGGCCTTTGTGGCTCAGTTGGTTAGGTATCTGACTGCTGATCCAAAGGTCCCGGGTTCAATTCCCGGTGGAGAGAAAGTTTTTGATTTTGTTTTCAGTCTGGATCTGTGAGACATTTAATACCGCGAGACTTCAGAAGGTGGCAACATGTTATTGGGTGCGTGTTGAATTAATATTTGACATAGTGCCTGTTAGTTTCCCGAGAAGTAGGTGGTTACGCAAAGTTGGGTACACACGCACATACACACACACACACACACACACACACACACACACACACACACACACACATACACACACACACACACACACACACACACACACACGCACACACATCTTTTCTATCCTAGTGTACCTCGGCCTAAAAACAACCTACCTACATACCTGCCAGCTATATGCAAAAAAGAAGTATTGTTGCATATACAATTTTTCTCATTCTATCAACTGTCATCTTGACAAACACACCGCACCGCACCGCTCTTAAAATTATATCTTTAAAATCCGCTGAAATTAATTAACTTGTAACTTCAGTGAAGTGTCAAAGTTTTCAGAATCTGTGAATGTGGTGAAAAGATTATATAGAACCAGCACAATAAATTTCGACGCAAGGTAACTCCCTATACCTTCATCTTTTCCACCAGATTCCTTGGTCCTTCGTCCCGTATATCTTGTATTTTCCCGCATTCCTTGTTCCTCTGTCCCGCATATCTTTAATTTTCACGCATTACTTATCAAATTTATACATTTTTATACAAAATTAACATTATACATACGCTTATTACATTACATATTTCATACATACCCGCATTGATTGTAGTACCTAAGTACTTAATCAAATTCTTGTTTCATTAATTTAATTGTTGTTTAATCAATAATGGCTTCTTTAAAAATATTGGAAGCTAAACGGCTAAGTTTATTTGCAATTATTCAGAAAGCTTATGACTTGTCGAAATCATTAAATACCGCTGAAGAAAAAACTAATTTTCTTATACGCATACAATCGATAGATAAAATTCGTTCTGAATTTTGTCAAGTTGTAGAAGAATTAAATTTGGGAAAAATAGCTGTAAATCCAGAATATGTTCCGTCTTTTCAATCTATTGAAGCCCTTGACGAATTATACTGTAACATCAAGCATATTGAACAATCTTTAAAAACTAAAGTTGACTATGTTCCTACAATTATTAAATCATTTGAAAAAGACTCTCAAAGAACACACAAATTGCCAATATTGGAACTTGTTAGTTTTAATGGTGATCCAACGAAATGGCCATTATTTTATCAAAATTTCAAAGATCTAATACACGACAATATTAATTTGTCGAATGGTGAAAAAATACAATATTTAGTGTCAAAATTGACAGGTACCGCTTTAAGTGTTATTTCTGGGATACTTCCTGTCGCATCTAATTATGATATTATATGGGATAGGCTTGTTGATCGATTCCAGGATTCACGAATTTTAGCTACGCATTATTTAGAAAAAAATAATCAATTTTAAACCCTTAACACAATCAAGTTCAAAGAATTTGGATTATTTCATAGAAAATTTTTGCTCTTCATTTGAAGCTTTAAAATTATTAGATATTTCTGATTTAACTGATTTCATCATAACGCACATTGCTCTTCATAAGTTAGATAGAGAGACGTTAAATTTATCTGAGCAACATATTAGAAATGAAAAATTCCAAACTTTAAATTATTACAATCTTTTCTGAGAGAGCAAAGCAAAATTCTCTCTAGAACGCAGGTTATATTCCACAAAAGCGCACCAAATGATAGACGAAAAAAAAATAATAATCCACATTCATTTGTTGTAAACAATATGCCAATGGATATCACAAAATGTTTTTTGTGTGAATGTAATAAACATCCATTGTATTCATGTAAAAAATTCTTACAGTTGGATGTATTCACAAGATTCAAAATAATCAACAAAAGATCACTGTGTAAAAATTGTTTTGGTACTCATTTAACAAAAAATTGTCAGAAAAAAATTGCTTTTATTGTAATAAAAGGCATCATTCATTGATTCATTTTCCTTCTTCACCAACATGTGATGATGAAGACAATCAAAATAAAGATAGTTATCATTCAAAACAGGTTCCTAGCGCAGCTGATATTGTTAAAAATGATGATAATATTACCTCATTCGTCAATTCTGACCGCAATTCGAGCACTTCGGTGAATAATATCGGTCGACGACATTTGGATCAACCATATGCAATAAATAAATAAATAAATATATTAATGGAATTTAAAAAAATACCATCCGCACATTAATAGATACAGGATCAAATGCAAATTTTATAACGGAAAAGATATGTAAAAAATTTAATATAAAAATTACGTATGAAAATGCTTTTGTGTACGGTATTGGGTCTGCTGTAAAACCAATATTAGGATATGCTATATTTACAATTTATTCAAGATATGATACAAGATTCTTTTACGATATTAAGGCTTCGGTTGTCGAAACTATTACTAATGATTTGCCTAAGTCAGCCTTAGAAATGACAGATTGTTTTAAGAATTTGCCGCTAGCGGATAATAATTTTAATCTTCCTGCTAGTATCGATTGCATAATCGGAGCTGGTTTATTCCCGCATTTACTTTTACCTGGGAAATTAACGCATAAAGAAACTCGTATGATCGCCTTACAGACTACTCTTGGTTATTTGATCATGGGCGAAACGCAAATAGATTACTTCTGATAATGTCAATTTAAACGCACATTACACGCAATTGATGATTCTAATTCAAAAAATAAGTTAGATGAAATGATTCAAAACTTTTGGAAACTAGAATCTGTACCATCACGTCAGTATTTAAGTCCTGACGAGCAACTTTGTGAACAAATTTTTGAGAAAACAGTCTTGCGAGACAACGAGGGTAGATATACTGTATCATTACCTTTTCGTGAAAGTCCCACAGTTTTGGGTCATTCAATAAAAAACGCTAAAAATAGGTTGCTTTCATTGGAAAAGAAGTTGCAATCAAATTTAGATTTACAATATGGTTATAATGCCACTATTCAAGAATACATTGACAAAGGTTTTTTGAAAAAAGTTACAGATACACAAACTTTAGATTGTGTTTATTATATACCACATAGAGCTGTATATCGGCCTGATAAAGATACTACTAAAATTAGAATAGTTTTAGACGCCAGTTGCAAAACTTCCTCTGGAAAAAGTCTCAATGATATATTGCATTGTGGACCTAATTTGCAAACAAATATTTTTGATTTACTTATAAATCTACGCCTGTACTCGGTAGTTATTTCTGCTGACATAGAAAAAATGTATTTTCAATAGAAAATGAATCCAGATCATAAACGTTTTCAAAGGATACTTTTTAGATTTAATAACTCAGATCCTATTGACATTTATGAATTTCAACGCGTTTCTTTTGGGCTTAAATGTTCCCCTTATTTAGCAATGAAAGTCATTCGCAAACTCTTAACAGATGAAGGCGATAAACTGCCTGAAACCACACAACTTGCTAAGAAATATTTTTATATGGATGATTTTCTTTATTCAGTCAATTCACCTGAGGAAGCTTTACAAATTTATTCTCATTTAGTTCACTTATTTTCCTCTGGAGGTTTCTGTTTAAATAAGTGGATTTCCAACTCTGTACAATTTTTAAAGCACATTCCAGATAATCTACGTGTTAACCAACACATTACTTTTAATTCAGATTTTGACGATAAAACCAAAATTATAGGTTTGTCTTGGAGTCCCACCTCTGATTGTTTCACTTTTAAAATCAAACCTTTCTCTTTAGATACGTTAGTATGTACGAAAAGATTAATTCTTTCTAATATGGCATCATTATATGATCCTCTTGGTCTCCTTGCTCCAGTTTGAAACTTCTAGTGCAAGGGTTAAAACTTCTTCATCGGTTTGAAACTTCTAGTGCAAGAGTGTTGGAAAAGAGAATTGTCTTGGGATGAACATCTGAGGGTGGAGCATCAGCCGGCTCCGTTAGCTGCCACTCTCCGGGCCTAGCCAGAGAGTAACCGAAGAGCGCCTGGCTGGGCGTGACGTTTGTGGCTTCATTCCTCCTATTCCGGAGACTCCGGAGAGCGAGAATGGTCGGCAGTGTATGGCGCTGGAGGGCCACCCGAAGTCCCTTCTTTAACTCTTGGTTTCTCCGCTCGGTGGGGTTCGCCCTTGCATGGTAGATAGCGGTGGTCCAGTGCTGGCACTGCCACCGCGCGACGGCATCCGTCCAGAGCCGGTGTCCAAATTGGGGTCCGTTGTCGGTCAGAATTGCCTTTGGATGGCCATAGCGAGGGTAAACCTCCCTCTCCAGGAGCTGGACTAGGGTAGAAGCACGGCTGGTCCTCACTGCAAAGGCCTCCACCCACCGAGTATAGAGATCGGTCACCACAAAAATGAATCGCTTTCCCTTTTCCGTCTTAGGATATGGGCCCATTAGGTCCGCAGCTATCAGGTTGAATGGCTTGGTTGGTCTAATCCCCCCCTGCGGGGCTCGCTGGCGGTTGGGCCCCGCCTTTGTTGTGGCGCATACCAGGCAGCCCCTGACGTGGTCGCGTACATCTTCCTGTAGGCGCCTCCAGAAGAAAACCTCCCTTATCGCTCTTCCTGTTTCCTCGGCACCCGGGTGACCGGCGACGTCAGACTCATGGTACTCGGCCAGTACGCGCGGAACGAAGGACAAGGGTATCACCAGGCGGGGAGGTCGGCTCACCGATGTCCTCCACAGGAGACCCTCCTGTACCTCATGGTCCCTCATAAACCGCCTGTCGCTCAACCCTCCCGGTTCCGCTTGGTTTTCGTGCAACCGCTCCCAGCGTTGCACCAACGCCTGTACGGCTCCGTCCGTCCGCTGTGCCGCTCTGGCAGCGAGCGCAAATGAAGGCTCTCCGGACACGTCCGGCCCGATATCGGGAACCAGTGAAGGCGAGGTAGAGCCCTCGGGTTCTATACACATGACCGCAGCCTGGCAGCCAACATTGTGAGGGTCCGACCCCACGCAGGGGTACATGGCGCGGTCCATGTCGTCCAACAAATCGCCCAACGGAACATCCATCGGATGCCTCGACAAGGCATCAGGGAGCTGATTCTCCGTCCCGGGGCAGTGCACCACATCGAAGGCGAACTCCTGGAGGAGCAGGGTCCATCTCGTTAGCTTGGCCTTCTTGTCCTTACCGTTGAGCCAAGCGAGGGCGCGATTGTCCGTGTACAGCGTGAAACGACGGCCCTCCAAGAACGGGCGGTATCGTTTCACCGCCCAGACGGCCGCTAGGGCCTCTTGCTCGTTTGAGTGGTAGCGTTGCTCCGCCGAACTAAACCGAGAACTAGCGTAAGAAATAACGTCCCGCGATCCATCCTCTTTCGGGTGGAATAGCACAGCCGCCACTCCCAGCTTGCTAGCGTCCGTTTGGAGACAAATTGGTCGGCTAAAGTCCGGACGGGTTAGTTCGAGCGGCCGACACATAGCTCGTTTTATGTCATCCATGGCCGTCTGCGCCTGGGTTGTCCATTTGAATGGTTTTTTTGTCTGAAGCAAGTCAGTGAGTGGGGCGGCCAGCTCAGCGAAGCGCGGGACGTACTCCCTAAGCCAGTTACAGGTCCCCAGGAAGCCCCGCACTCCCCTACGACTTGCCGGTGTCGGTGCCTCTTGAATGGCACGTTCGTGCACCTCTTGCGGACGAGTCCCGGTGGCGGTCACTACGTGTCCTAAATACTGGAGGGAGGTCGCTCCAACGGTGCATTTCTCGGGGGCACAACGCAGGCCGTACATCGCCAGGCGTTCCAGCACCAGCCGCAGGTGACGGCAGTGCTCCCCCCACGTTCCCGAGAAAACGATAATGTCATCCAAGTAAACCATGCAGAATTCGCGAACGAATCCTGCCAGCACTTGCATCATCGTTCTCTGGAAACTGGACGGCGCACCAGCCAAGCCAAAAGGCATCACCCTAAACTGGTAGCGGGCACCGTCCGGCGTCGTAAAAGCCGTCAGCGGCCGAGATTCTGGAGCCATCGGGACCTGCCAATAACCCTTCTTTAAATCGATGGTGGTAAATATCTTCGCTCCGCTCAAGTCCTTGAGCGTGTCACTTATCACTGGCAGAGGAGAGGCTTCAGGCACCGTTACTGCGTTCAGGTGTCGGTAATCTACGCAGAAACGCCGACCATCCTTTCCCTTCCGTGCAGCCATTACTATGGGAAAGTTATATGGTGACTGGCTGGTCTCGATAACGCCATCAGCGAGCTTTCCCTCCAGCTGAACATAAAGTTCTCGCTTCTTCTCATCCGACAGATGATGGGGGCGAACGCTTATCGGACGGGCATCAAGTAACCGTAATTTAAGTTCAGGCACTCTAGCGGGGCCGCTAAATGGAAGGAATACCTCACGGAAGTCCTCCAAGACTTCCCGAAGCCTGTCCCGATGAAGAGCCGGTATCACGCTGCACGACGGTAATACTACGGAATTTGGGGTCGGGCATGCCCGTTCAGGGATCAGGTGGACGCTCGTCCGCTCCTTCCTACCGAAATTCACGCATCTTCTGCAAAAATCTACGCAGGCCTCCTCTTCGGTAAGCCACGGCTGGCCGAGAATGACCTCCTCGCGCAGACCGTCCGCGACGAGAAAAGTTGAGACGGTTCGTAGGCCCCTGGTGGACCACTCCAATGTCACCTTCATGGTCGTGCCAGAGTGAGCAAGTCCCAGTGACGGAAGGTCAGCCCCGGAAACCATCGCCTCCCGGGGAACCAAGGTGCTCCTTATAAGGTTGTGGGAAGCCGCAGTGTCAATAAGTGCTTTGTACTCTAAATCCCCCAGTTCAACGCGTATACGGGGAAGGTTTGCATGCTGGGCGATAACGTGGCACTCGGCACCTCCGATCCGGGGTGGCGGAGCGCCAGTGGGCCGATCGCTAAGACACGTCGTCAAGTTTAGCCCCGGGTTCATGGTGGTTCCAGAGCGATCAGATGCCCCATCATTTTCTAGTAGCTCCGGTCGGTCGGGGGCTGCTGCGCACCGGCCGGACGCTGCGCGTTTTTTGGACGTGCCGTCTCCTCTTCCGATCTCCTTAGCACCGGGCACTGACCAACGGGGTGCATGTCCCCGCAGAACCGAAACTCCCTCGGAGGACGATTCTCAGGTCCCGCGCGGGGTCGTTCCAGGTTGGCCGGAGTGTGCCAAGACCGCGGTGGCTCATTATCCACGAGACGACCCCGCGGGTGCTCCTGACGCCAACATTCTTGGCTTGGCCGCGAGTCACGATACCTAGGTGGGGACCGGTAGTCATCCGCGGCCGTTCGTCTTCCTGACACTTCGCAAATTGGCTGCGTGTCGCGTAGGTCCAACTCAAACGGGTGCGAGCCCATCCGCTCGGCCTTCCCCAAGAGTCGTTCATAAGGTGCGCCAGCCATGGCCCATATTTCAAATATTTCTCGATTTCGGGGCGTCATCAACTCTACGATCCGCTCGACTAACCCCTCGTCCATCTCCTCTCCGGGGTAGAGTCGGCGGAATATGTCCTGCTTCTGCACGAGATATTTGTTCTTTAGATTGTGCACCGGCGTGCAGGTGGGCTAGAAGGGCCGAGCGGATAGACTCGGTCCCGAAGCTCCGGCGTAGGAGGCTCTTGAACCGGTCCCAGGTCCATAGGCCCTGCTGGTACTGTGACCACCAGGTCCGTGCTCGCCCCCGCAGTTGTTGTGCCGCCTTCTGGCACTTCGCTCTCTTCACCATGGGCGAAGTGGCGGTCGCAAGCTGCTAAAAACTGTTCGGGGTCCTCGGCCAAGTTCCCCGAGAATGTCTCTTCAAGTTTAGTGTTGCCTGATGGCACGTAGATTCTATAGTTGGGCGCCAGAAGCTGTTTTTCCACGGCTTCACGTGGTGAAAAATGTGCAGTGTCGGCGCGGGGCTCACGTGGGCTATGCACTTAGTGGGACGCGCGATTCCTTTTAAATGGCGTACCGCCGCCGTACTCCGCGTCGTTCTGAGCGTACTGCGGGGGAGAGACGGCACGAGAGCCGCTCCCGGGAGGAGAACGCGCGGTGACAAACATACCCGAAACCGCCGGTAAACCCCCCCTTCCGCGAGTCTGCATCGCCCCGTCCGCGACCGGACCGTGAGCGCCTCCAAGTTCCTCTCGATCCAAACTCACACACCCCGAATCGAGCTCACTCAAGATGATCAAGGTGCGCGGTTACGAAAGGAATTTAGCTATATATGGTATATCAGAATTGAAAAAAATTAAAAATCTTAAAAATACGTGTCGCATGGACAAAACAATTTAAAACCAAGTAAAAAAAATAAAATAAAATAAAATAAATAAATTAAAAATCTGAGCAAGATAAAAAATTATTTGCATAAAAAAAATCTCGCAATAGCGTGTCAAGTATATAAAATTTAAAAAATATAATAAAATCCAAATATAACAGAAATGCTCAAATATACCTACAAGTTGAAAGTTTTTTATTACAACATGAATACAAAACATATAGAAATATAAGATAATATAGATAACCTACCTACATCAACTTTGTGTCAGACGCAATATTTTTGCTCGTGAATTAGATATATTTTTTTAATGTAAAAAGTGCGAAATACGCGGTATAAAGTTGTGTGTTAATAAAACAAAGTGTGGTTCATCGAATGATCATATTTATTTAAACATCAGGTGTATCAGTTACCGTAATTCGGGATAAAAAGAGTGAATGTGACTGTGCTGGTTTGTGTTGTTACCTGCCCTGCATACATAGGTAGGTACCTCGCTGTGTGAATATTGCGACCTGCGTACAGTGACGGGTACAGTGGCGTATCGCGGTATTCATTCACACACTATAGAACAAACTTATTATTTACAATTGAATTAGCTGAGCTAGCTGTGTACCATGGGCCCTATTAAATGTAGCCAATGTGCGAACAGTTTATCACCGACTAAGTCGCTTAAATGTTCCCGATGCTACCATACATACCATTACTCCTGCGTTGGCACAACCCAGGATAACTTTAAAAAAATGTCTCGTATCAGGAGAGACCAATGGAAATGTGCCACATGCGTGAGGGACGATCCAAGATTGGCCACGGAGGTGGATCCCTGTCGATCCCGATCAAGCTCTGTCTCATTGCTGAATGTTGCTCCAGAACATAGTCCACAACAGCAAAAGAATACTCCAACTAGTAGTCACAGTACACCTAATTCCAACCCAACAACTTTGGAAATTTATAATGAAATCACACTACTCCGTGAAGATTTCAGAACTTTACATGCCGAACTGGCGGAGTACAGAAAGTTCAAAGAGACATTATGTGCACAAACTGATGAACTTAAAACATCTATCAATTTCTTGTCTCAGGAATATGATCGACTAAACAAGAGCATCAATGTACTGAATGAAAGCGCTAAAAAACAGGAATCATTAGAAGGGGAAGTAAGAGAACTTAGAAGGAGGGTTAATGAATATGAACACAGGGAAAACTTACACAGGCAGGATCGACTGTCAAAGAACATTGAAATATTTGGTGTCCCGAAAAGTGATGGAGAAAATTTAACCGAATATGTAAAAAAGATTGCACAAAAAGTGAATTTCCAGATCAATGAGTGTGATGTCGATGAAATTAGTCGATCTCCTCCACGAAAGGATGGAAAAATTTCGACCATAGTTTTGAAGATGTCATCTACACAGAGAAAGGAACAATTTTTGGCAACACTAAAGTCTAGGCGTGGAGAGGTGACAAATCAAGACTTGAATAATGCTTCACAGAATCGGAACACGATATTTTTTAATGAACATTTGACTGTTCAAAATAAAATACTGTACAGAGATGTGCGCATAAAAGCGAGAGAGCTAAAATTTCGCTTTGTGTGGATAAAGAATGGACGAATTTATACAAGAGAGAAAGCGGACTCGAAGATTCTACGTATAAAAGAACAGAGCGACTTGAACCTAATGAATGTTTCTACACAAGATTAGTTTTATTTTATTATATTATTGTAATAGAAGAATGTGGGAACTTTTACCGGAGAGGGACCGGAGACCAGAGTTTTTTGAGCTTGCAGTCAGACCAAAATACTTTCTATAAAGTCGTCAAACGGAAAACAACAATGGACAAATACCTCTCTTGGGGAAGTTTTAATATTTTTCTTTGTTTTGATGTTTTTCTCTTTTTAAATACTTTTATATTTCTTAATTTTATTCCTGATTTAATTACTTTTTTATAGAAATGACTTATATTCAAACACGAATTTCTTTAACATATAACATATACACAAAACTTACACACCAACACTCAGAATTTTCTTTTACTTTTTCTAATACATTAACCATCCGCAATGTACATCATTGGATTTGTCAAGTCGATAGTGTTCATCGTGGCTGTATTTTGCTTATTTGCATAATTTACATAAAACAAACTCAATATACAACATATACCAAAAACATACATAATTTAGCCTATACATGTAGATACATAATATACACCCAATATCTGCTTATAGAGAATCACACAAAAAATTGTGTGAATTATTATTATATCAACCTGGGGGTTGTACACATTTCAAAAAGTATCACATTAATACACAATGGCAATCACAGAGTCAGTTCTCGATGAACTAGAAAGCCTAATAACGACAACGGAACTTGTAACTCCTATAGAATGTACATGGCGATTACGTAGCGAAAAAACACTTAAAATTTTAAACGTAAATATCAGAAGCATTCAAAAAAATTTTGATCAGCTGGTACTTTTTCTAAGTGGAGCTTGTTTAGATCCAGATGTACTCATACTTACCGAATGTTGGTTGGTAGATAATAATGTTGTTCCTAGTCTTAAAGGGTACCGCACATTCCAAACAACACAGCACGTTAATAAATCCGATGGTGTTGTGGTCTATGCTAAAGAGTCATTAAACCCAATATGTACAACTGTAAACCTAAATGATGCGAATGCCCTCAATATTACATGTGATAATAAACTGACGATTCTTGCAGTTTATCGTTCACCATCTTATAAAAATATTACGCAATTTATAGTATCACTAAATCAAATACTAACTCACTTACCGAAATGTAAATATGATGTAATTGCAGGAGATTTTAATATAAATATACTAGAGAGAAACAGTCATGTTGAGGAATATACTTGTCTCCTTTATGAGCATGGCTTCATCTCAACTATAAATAAGCCTACTAGAGAAACAACCACAACATCAACATGCATTGATCATATATTTGTAAGAACGAAAGCCCAAATCAAGGCAGCAATAATACAAAGCTCTTTCACAGATCATTATGCGACTATAGTACAGATTGATGATAAAATGATATGTCAAACTTCAAAAAATAAATCAATTAAAAGTACAAATTATGATATATTATTAGAATCTCTAAAACAAGAAAATTGGGCAAATACACTAAATAAAACTGACCCTGAACTAGCATTACAGTGTTTTGTATCAACGTTACAAGATCATATCAACGCAAGTACCACGTTGAAATTAATAACACATTCCAAAAAAAAAAATTAAACCATGGATATCGAATGCTCTTGTACAAAGTATTCACAAGAGAGACAGGCTACACAAACAGGTATTGAAATTTCCCCTTAATATAATCCTTTTAAATTACTATAAGAAATATCGGAATACGTGTCACAAGGCAATAAAACTGGCCAAGGCACTCTACTATAAAAACAAAATGGAACAAGACAATTATAATAGTAAAACCGTCTGGAAGATAATGAAAGAAAATCTAAACCATAATCAGAAGGAAACATGCATTAAGACATTGAAAATTGGTAACGACATAATTGAGGATCAAAATTCAATTGCAAACAACCTCAATAAATATTTCGCAAATGTCGGAAAAAAATTAACAGAAACTATCTTAAACAATATAAATAAAACAGAATCTGAGTTAGTTATCCAACAAGAAACATCTTCTCCCAGTAACAACTCATTTAATATTAGATCAGTGACTAAAAATGATATTTTAAGTATCCTAAAATCACTTCGAACAGAATGTGCGCAAGGACCCGATGGTATATCTAAAAAAATACTTAAAATTGCAAAAGATAACATACTTACTCCACTAACGCACGTTATAAACCTAAGTATTGCTGTGGGCACATTTCCTGAGCATCTAAAAAAGGCGTATCTTGTTCCAATATTTAAGGATGGTAATCCTATAGATCCACTAAATTATCGACCTATAGCACTTTTAAATACATTGTCGAAAATATATGAAAAAGCTATCAACATACAACTAATACATTTCTTAAATCACAACAAATTACTTACTGCGCAACAATTTGGATTTCGGCCTGGTTTGGGAGTCAACGATGCTATTTTAAACGTTACAGAATTTATAACAAAGTCACTGGATGCAAAAAATAAATGTATTGGTATTTATCTAGACCTTGCCAAAGCATTCGATTCTGTCTCACATAAAATATTAATTCAAAAAATTAGGAAAATAACCAGTAATGAGTTGACTATAAAATGGTTCCAGTCATATTTAAGAAACAGAATGCAGGCGGTCAGATTGGGTAGCGTAATTAGTACATTCTCTCCAATTGAATATGGGGTACCTCAAGGAAGTGTATTGGGACCAACGCTGTTTCTCCTTTTTATAAATGATATGAATAAATTGGATATTGGTGGTTCCATAATTTCTTTTGCTGATGATACGGTGTTATTGTTTAGTTCTCACAATTGGGCTCAAACGCATTCTATTGCTGAGCAGGGAATGATCATCGTAAAAAAATGGCTAGATAATAATTTACTGACATTAAATATCGGAAAAACCAAATATATGACATTTAGCATAGATTCTCGACAACAACCTGAGGAGTCCTCTTCATCTATTACTATCCATAATAACTGTGATTTGCCTCTAAACTGCTCCTGCCCCAAACTACTTAGAGTTAGTAGTTATAAATATCTTGGCATAACAATTGATAGAAATCTTCGATGGACAACACATGTGGAGATAACTGCGAAAAAAATTCGCCAACTGATATATGTTTTTAGAAATATAAGAGAAATTTTCGACCTAAATACGTTAAAAGTGTTGTATTATGCTCTTGGACAAACGTCAGTCTCTTATGGGATTATAGGTTGGGGTGGTTTAGCTAAGACCAACCTATTTCCCATCTCAACCGCGCAAAAATCACTACTCCGGGTCATTTGTCGAAAACCTTTCAGATATCCATCAAATCAGCTTTTTTCGGAATTCAAGGTCCTTGATGTTAGACAACTCTATATTAGAACAATAGTCATCCAACTACATAAAAACCCATCAATATATAAACCACAATACACCCTTACTTTTAATACAAGAAATAGACATTTGCTGCAACCGACTCATACACAGACTACTTTTGCCCAGAGACACTACACATTTTTAGCACCCAGAATATATAATATGGTTATGTCTGATATATTGGACTTAGTACAGCCGAGTGGGCATAATTTTGGAAAGCTGGTTACTGATTGGTTGATTCGGAGAGGCAGGGAAGAGTCAGAGAGAGACTTGACGTTTGTCCTAAGATAATTTTAATATAATTTACAATCAAAATCTTTTTCATACACCCTTTTACACATATCCACACACGCAAACACACCCTCACATTAACAAAAACACAAAGACACCTAATATTTTTTTTCATGTACCTACAATTGTATTTTATATGTACTTTTTTATATTTTTTTTATGACTTAAAATGTGTACTTTATTATTTGTATTTTTTATATTTTTTTTGTGCCTTAGATATTAAGAATTCACGTAGCTGAAATTTATGCTTACTTATTGCTTGGTATTACCTCAGAACAGGCTTTGCCTAGTGAGGTAATAAATTCCATTTATATATTTCATGAACAATGTTTTATATTTTACTTTATATTGTATTATGGAAATTAATAAATAAAAAAAAAAAAAAAAAAATATGCAAAGCTGTCCTGAATACGGCTAAAATAAATAACTACAAGAAAATATTATATGAGGATAATTCAAAATCACCCAAAACCATGTGGAACATAATGCGCGAAATAACTAAAACAAAAACAAATATATCATCTCAATTTCAACGAATAGTAATTGATAACATAACAATTGAAGATAAAAAAACAATTGCTAACCTTGCAAACAAACATTTCACTTCAGTTGGATCTAGATTAGCTAATGATATTCTAAAATATACTAATAAACAAACAGAAAATTCTATACAACAAAATATCAATGAAATATCAGTCCCCTATCAAATAACGGATATTAAAACTTCACCAACGGAAATTGTTAAGTTTATCGATGAATTGAAGAACACGCATGCGATGGGTCCAGATGACATTAGCTCAAAATAACTAAAAACACTAAAACATCAAGTATCTATTCCCCAAGCGCATATATTTAATTTAAGTTTTTCACAAGGAATATTCCCTAACCATTTAAAAGAATCCACTGTAATCCCGATTCACAAAAATGGCTCTAAAACCCAAATTGAAAATTACAGACCTATATCTTTACTTAATACAAGTGCGAAAATAATCGAAAAAATTGGGACACGGAAGGAGCCTCCACGTAGATTGAGTTTCGGTTAACTTCGGAAAAGCAATCGGGCGTCCCTGGAAACGGCAGAATGCCGGCCAATCCTTCCACCACCGGAGCACCAACCAATATGATGGTGTTCCGGACACGGAAAGTAAGTAAGTATCGAAAAAATTGTTAAAAGTCGCCTAACAACATATTTTAATAAATACAATATTCTCTCACAGAATCAATTCGGCTTTCGAAACGATTTAGGAGCTGATGACGCAATTGCCAGACTTACTGATATTATTACGCATCAGGTCGACAGTGGAAAAAAATGTATTGCTATATTCTTAGATTTAGCAAAAGCGTTTGACACTATCTCACACCAAATTCTAATCAAAAGACTATCTAATATTGGTATCAAAAATAACCTACTTAATTGGATGAAAAGCTATATTACAGGACAAACCCAAAAAGTAAGAGTTGATGATACATTCAGTGAATGTGAAGAACTGCGATTTGGAGTGCCTCAAGGTAGTACACTGGGACCGATTCTATTTACAGTCTACATCAACGAGCTATGCAATAGCAAAAGAACGGGACATATAATTACATTTGCGGATGACACAGTGTTATTATATGAAGATAGCAATTGGTCTAATGTACACGGGAAAGCTGAGAAGGATATCAACGAGGTTAAAGAATGGCTAAACTGTAATTTGCTAACATTAAATGTGGAAAAAACAAAAACGATATGTTTCAGTCCAACTGAAACCGGTCAACCAAAAAACCTACAACTGATAAAAATACACCAATGTATATCTCCAAGTACATTAAATATATGCGATTGTAAAACTATTGATTCAGTCGAAAGTGTGAAATATTTGGGCATATACATAGATAAATTTCTTAAATGGAATGTACATGTAGATTATATTTGTAAAAAGTTGAAAAAACTCATATTTATATTTGTCAACACCAAAAATATCCTTGAAATTCAGGATCTAAGACAAATTTACTATGCACTATGTAATTCAGTGATGCAGTATGGATGTATTGGATGGGGGGGATGTAGTATGACCGTTATGGATCCACTTTTAAAAGTTCAAAAATCAATAATACGAATAATACTTAATAAACCATTCAGATATCCCAGTAATCAATTATTTACTGATTTTAAAGTCCTAAATGTTAGACAACTATACATTAGCAAAATAATTCTATATACTCACAAACATAGACAGGAATATCCGATAGCTACCCACTCATACCCCACTCGTAATTCTCAAAAGTCCATTATTATAAAGAAAAAAACAAAAACCACATTCGCTCAACGTAATTTTAACTTTCTTGGCCCCAAAATGTTTAACATACTGCCTGATGATTGGAAAATGATGAAAAGAGTTGGGCTAAAAAAAACAATAATTGCTTGGCTTATATCCATTGGTATAGAGGAGTCAAATAATATATTGACTGCACTCTAGTATATTTCAGATTATTAACTTTGTAAAGCCTACATATTTTTGTATCATTATGTATGTGCTGATACTGGTTATTGATACTAATTGACAAGTACTACTCCTTATCGGACGTCCTA
Organism: Molanna angustata; assembly: GCA_963576475.1. NCBI lineage: Eukaryota > Metazoa > Arthropoda > Insecta > Trichoptera > Molannidae > Molanna > Molanna angustata. The sequence continues at coordinate 21,473,165 of OY754983.1, read as the reverse complement.
AAACAGGTTTACCTAGTTGGGCGTCCAATGAGACAATATATTTAATGCAGCGTAGTAGTTTGGAAAAATTACATTCCCACTGTAAATTGTATTTTTATTATTAAAGTGTATGATATACCTACTGTAAAATGTAATGTAATTTTGAAATTTTATATGTTCTAAAATTTTTCTTATTGTTGTCACTTGCGCTGTATGTATATTAAATATTTTTTATGTAAAAGTAAATGAATAAATGAATAAATTAAAATACAAAATATTATTGTCGATGAAATAAAATTAAAACACATAATAATTACTGTCGATGAAATAAAATTGTTATTATTGTTTAGAAAATATAGTATTCTTAAGTCGTAAATTTATCTTTCTTATTTTGTTTGTATATACAAATAAACAAATAAATGTATATTTTTCTTTTTGTTTTCTTTCGTTTATTATTCCGGCCGTAAACAATTGTAATTTATTACCATATATTTTTGTCTCTGGTAAGTAAAATCTTCTACAGAATATATATCTTTCACCCTTTTTGATTGATCTGTCAAGTGGTTGTTTTTTTTTTGCTCTGATTTTTTTTGTTGTATTTTGTGGCAAAGTGATTATATTTTGTTGATTTTTTTAATTTATTCTTATTTTTCGAACTTGATTTTACCATTTAGTTAAAGTTTACTCCATTCAAAAATGGCCTTTAGGCCAAATCCAAAACCACCTGACCCTGCTACAGTATCATCTCTTGATAATGATACGTACACTTCTGCGGTAACTGATGAAGACATCCCTGTTCCAAACAGTTTTTTGGAGATTCATTCTACACGGAAACTAAAGAAAAAACGAATGAGGGCTCAAAGATCTGACAGTGACCCTGAATTACCAATCAAGATTACTCCTAATGTGAACTCACATATTTCTCTAGATCCAATCTCGACTCAATCCGGCAATCCAACATCAATTATTAGTCGCCTTTATAATAAAGAAGACATTGGACCATTTATTATACACGTTCAAAAAATAGATTCCTCTCTGGGTGCTTCTATTAATCCGATATCTTTTGGAAAGACATTAAAGAAATATTCGATTGCTGACATTATTCCGAAAGAAGGTGTGAAATTAATAGGCCGAAACAAAATTTCAATATCTTTCAAAAATTTTCTGGCTGCTAACGATTTTTTATGTTCTACATAAATTTTTATTGGAAAATTGCTACAAAGCTTTCATCCCTAGTTTCATGGTTTATCGAATGGGTCTTGTAAGAGGAATTCCCACAGATTGGACAGTTGATGACATTTGCAAAAATATTGAAGTCCCAAGCGGTTGTGGTAATGTGATTAAAGCACGCCGTCTTAATCGCAAATCTACAACCCCTGAAGGAGTCTAATGGGTTCCCACTCAGACTGTTGTCGTTACATTTGACGGACAAATACTACCAACAAGGGTATATTCGTTTTACACCTCTTTGATTGTGGAAAAATATCAATATCCTACAATTCAATGCTTTAACTGCTGCAGATTTGGACATACAAAAACATTATGTAGATCTTCACCGCGATGTTTTAAGTGTGGACAAACTCATACCGGTGAATCATGTACTACTCCAATAATCAACCAAAAGTGTTTAAACTGTTCAAGTCATCATTCTGCAGTTAACCGCAACTGTCCAGAATATGCCAGGCAGGACAATATAAAAAGAATTATGTCAGAACAAAAATTTTCATATTTAGAAGCATCCAAACAACTACCTCCAACAAAAAGAACCTTTGAAGATGTTCTATCACACGGTGAAATCAAATCGTCCACTCTTCAGGCCTCCCACATGGAATCCAACTTATCGAGTCATTTTCAGTACAACAAAACCCACCACTTAAAAAAAAGCCTGCCAAGATTTCAACCCCACATCACACCGTCAGAAAGGAAGGAAATTGAGAATCTCTCGTGGAAACCCAACTCCAATCTCTCAGATGGTTGTGGCTATGCCAAAGTTAATTCTGAACCTACTTGTATTATTCAAAAAGACAATGACATAACTGGAATTCTCAATAAGTTATTTTTGCTAATTACAAAATTACTCGATAATCCATCAACCATACCGCCCAACGCTGCTCCACTTATTCTCAATGTTTTATTAATCTAATTTTTTCTATTGTTTTTTTTTTTTTTAAAGATATACAATTTTACATGTTTTATATAATATTATATCTATATTTAAATAATGGCTCATCAATGTAATTTTAATATACTTCAATGGAATACACGTAGTGTAATTGCCAATAAAGCCGAACTTCAACTTTTACTAAAAGATTTCTCTCCATTTGTTGTTGCTCTTTCTGAGACCTGGATCAAACCAGAGTCGCATTTCCATCTATTAGGATACTCATGCTTACGTGATGACAGGGTCGATGGTAAAGGTGGTTCTGCCCTCCTTGTACATCCATCTCAACGGTTTTCTCAATTACCAATTCCTGGTATTCGAATTTTCGACTTAAATGTAGTAGCAGCTCGTATTAATGACATTTCCTTTTTATCAGTATATATTTCTAGGCCTTCCGACTTCATCATTGATCAACTCAAAGATATAATTGAATCCATTCCTCCTCCTATTTTAATTCTAGGAGATTTGAATATGCATCACACTCTTTGGGGCTCTTCCAGAACCTGTCATTTTGGAAGAAAACTATACAATTTACTCGATGAACAGAACCTTTGCATTTTAAACAACGGTTCTCCTACCCGGTTTTCTCCACCAATGCAAAACATTAGTGCAATTGACTTATCGATATGTTCCCCCTCCCTTGCTCCTTCACTTACATGGAATATTTTGCAAGATTCTCATGGTAGTGATCACTTTCCCATCATTCTCTCTTTCCCTAAATCTATAAAATTCCCAAATACCAGTTCAACTCGATTATTCAATTCAAATAAATTTAATATTGAAAAAGCTCAATGGAATGAATATTCTGTAATGCTCGACAAGATAATTAAAACTTTTGAATGGCCCTCAATATCTAACATTCATTCTGCATATGACCGTCTTATAAAAGCAATGATTCAATCAGCTGAAACCTGGATCCCCCTCAAAAACATTATCCCTCGTAAAATTCTATCTCCACCATGGTGGGATGAAGAATGCTGTGAAGCAATACATGAACGTAAAGAAGCTATGAAATCTTATTCATCAAATATGTCTGAATCCAATTTTATTCTTGTCCGGAAACTATTATTAAAAAAAAAGCGTCAAGGATGGAAATCTTTTTGTCAATCTCTCTCTCCAGACACTCCTTCGTCTAAAGTTTGGGAAAATATAAGAAAATTCCGTTCTGTATTTTCTTAGCTATGGTAAATATCATGTTTAATACTGGTCGAATTCCTTGCTCTTGGAAAAATTATATAATAATTCCAATTCTGAAACCCAGTAAAGATCCATGTATTGGTGATTCATATAGACCGATCGCACTATCACCAGCATTAGCAAAAATTACAGAACATTTGGTTAAAAACAGATTAGAATGGTTTTGCGAGAGTGAAGGGATTTTAGATGTTTCCCAATTCGGTTTTCGAAAGTCCGAAAGTTCTATGGAAAACCTCAGTATATTTACAACAGACGTTCAGCTCGCCTTTTCTCGGCAATCTTCTGTTATAGCTGTTTTCTTAGATATCACTTCTGCTTACGATAATGTCATTTTATCTATTTTGAAACAAAAAATGCTTCAGATGAAATTCCCTTCAAAATTAACTCATTTTATTTTTAACATAATGTCTGAACGAACTATTTCTGTTCACGTTGATGGAATGACTTATTCCAGACTAACTTGGAGAGGAATTCCTCAAGGATCTGTTCTTAGTCCTCTTCTATACAATATTTATGTTGCTGATCTCTCTAATATTTTACCTCTTGATACTCATATCCTTCAATATGCAGATGACATTCTTATTTATGTTATTAATTCATTAATTTCTCCCGGTACTATCCTCCTAAATAATGCGATGATAAATCTCGAAAAATGGCTTTCAAATCATGGTTTAGAGATTTCTCCTTCAAAGAGTTCTGTTGTTTTGTTTACCAGAAAACGACACCCCCCTTCTATTTTTATAAAATAAAATCATGTCCTCATTCCATCCTCTTTAACTTATAAATACCTAGGCATTGTGCTAGACTCAAAATTAACATGGAAACCTCATGTTGAAAAATTATCTTCTACCTGTCAAAAAAACATAAACATTCTTCGAGCGGTAACAGGAGTATGGTGGGGTGCTCATCCTCTCTCTGTCAAACTTTTATACAATGCAATTGTAAGAAGCCACCTAGATTATGGATCTTTCCTATTTAATATTTCTAGCAAGTATCTTCAACAAAAAATTGATTTGCTTCAATATCAATCCCTTAGGCTAATATCTGGAGCTATGAAGTCCACTCCCACTAATGCTCTTCAAGTTGAATGTGTGGATGCTCCTCTCATTATCCGCAGACAATTCTTATCAGATAGATATTATTATAAATCAGCCATGACTTCCACTCATCCTCTAATTGATAAACTTAATCTCCTTTCCAATATTATTAGAACATCTCCTTATTGGAAAAATAAAAACGTTCCACATTTGGTTCAAAGTTTCCGGAAATTCAACAATCACAATGTACCCATTCAACAATTCCATATACTCCTTTTACAATCCAGTCATTGGGTATTTTCAAAAATAGTTCTCAATGTGAATCAGCCTTTCGAAGTATAATCAACAATAAATGGAATGATTGGACTCTTATCTTTACCGATGCTTCCAAAATTAGTGATAATGAGCATGTTGTTGTTTCAGTATACTGTCCCTCTATCCAGATCTCAAGACTAATTCAACTACCTCCTTATTCTACAGTTTTTACTGGTGAATGTATTGGCATTATCGAAGCAATTGAAATGGCTAAACAATTTAAATTTAAGAAAACGTTGATTCTTTCTGATTCCCTAAGCTCTATACAATCAATTTCACAAAATCCTTTTGATTCCCCTGCCAATTGGCTGTCATTGCATATTAAAAATATTATTTTTGATATGAAAAAAAAAGATCTCGAAATAGCTATTGCCTGGATTCCAGGTCACCGTGGCATTATTGGTAATGAGAGAGCTGATAATTTAGCTAGATTTGCTATTTCATCGGGTGATCCTCACAGATACAAATTTAATTTGATTCATGACATCCTTCCTCTTGTTCATTCTTATATGTTGAATGAATGGAATACACACTATAATTTATCTTCAATTTCAAAAGGTTCAAGATATGCATCGATTCAAAAATTTATCCCCATCAAACCATGGTTTTCCAAATTTCGTTGTAGCAGACATGAATCTTCCGTCATATGCCGATTGAGATTCGGACACTGCTGTTCCCCTTCTCACCTAGCAAGGTTGGGTATTAAGAACTCATCTCTTTGTCAATGTGGCCAAGAAGAAGGCAGCTTGGATCACATATTTTTCAATTGCCCTACATCTAAGTTCCCAATATCTTTAACACATCTGATTAAATTTAAAATATTTCCTCCTCATAATATCACCTCCTTACTCAGCCTTAATAAATTTCAAGTACTTAATGTTCTTACAAAATTTATCAGACAGAATAACATCAAATTGTGATTTCATTTTCTACTTCCCATTTATAAACAAAACTTTTTTCACAACTTTTTAAATTTTTAATTTCAGTATTAATTATTAATATTTTTTTTTTTTTTTTGGTTTCCCAAATATTTTATAATTTGTTGTTTATTTTATTGTAATTAACAAATGCACGATTTTGTAACAAACTTGACTCTGGCCAATGTTCCTTCATTTAAGGTTACAAGTGCCATTTAAATAAATAAATAAATAAATATATATCTTTATTCTATGATCTTCTATGGCTTACTCAATTGTCAAACATCAAAGTTTCATATTAATTTTATTTCGGAGATTTTGTTAACTGTGATATGATTAAAATATAGCAATTATCGATTTCAGATTTAGCTTGTTAAAGAATGGCTTTATTCATTTCCAGGTATAAATAGGTACAACATTTCCTGGTCCTCAGTGAAATCGTTAGTACGTCAACCTGACCACAACTCCATTATTCCTAAGGTTTATTTTCAAAATATTTTAACTTCTATCTGGAAATGGAATGCTTAGTGTCACTTAGTGTTAAAAAACAGTGTTATTTTATATGATAAAATTCAGAAGTCATGAAACTATGTTATGTATTGTCTTATAATAGAAATAAACACTTTCAAAACACAATTCTCGTTTTATTTATATACTGTTGGTTCTACAAGCTTAATAAGATAAAATAGCACCTATAAAACATACATTCTCGCAATACTATCAGTTCAAAACTAGGATATATACCATGTTATTACTGTAGTGCCTCAGAACAGACTTGTCTAATGAGGCAGTAAATTTCCAAAAAAGGCCCAATTGTACATTATGTATATAAGTCTTCTTCAAAATATAGTTATTTGTTATTGTTAATAGGAGTCTGCGGATTCTAAACTCAGAACATAGGAGTCTGCGGATGTCAAAAACTCAGAACATTTCATATCACTCATCACTGACTTAGAACTGGAAAGTACAGATATTCTTGTGAGTTTTGACGTTGTTTCTTTATTTACAAATATTCCAATTAACGAGACACTAGACATAATCAAAGAAACACTCAATACCACAGACGATATTTTAAATTTATTTTATCACTGTTTAAATAACACATTTTTTTTATTACAACAATAAGACATACAAACAAATAAAAGGAGCACCTATGGGTTTGTCATTGTCACCAGCAGTCGCCAACTTATTTATGACGAGGTTTGAAGAAGAAGTCTTAAAGAAAGTAATACTCAAACCAAAGAAATGGCTAAGATATGTGGATGACACATTCGTAGTATGGTCTCACGGAGAAGAAGAATTAAATAATTTTTTGAACACTATTAACAGCATTCATAAAGATATAAAGTTTACAATGGAGAAGGAAAATAACAGACAAATACCTTTCTTAGACGTTTTAGTGTTAAAAAAAGCAAACGGTAAACTGGGGCACACAGTATATAGAAAGCCCACACACACCGATAGATACCTACACGCAACGTCCAATCATCACCCCGCACAAATATGCTCAGTCGCAAAAACACTAATAACAAGATCAAAAAGAATTGCAGACCACGAGCATAAAAAACAAGAATTAGAATACACGAAAAATGCTCTACGTTGTAATGGTTTCTCAGACTATATAATAAACAAAGCATTAAAGAGTCCAAAAACAGTGAAAGAAAAATCCAATGAAACACCATTATCAACAGCCCGACTACCATATATCAAAGGCGTCACCGATAAAATCAGCCGTCTATTAAACAAAAATAACATACGTACCGTTTTCAGCACAACAAATAAAATATCAACCTTTCTAAGAAACCCGAAAGACATCATTCCACTTGAAGCTCATGGAGTATATGAAATACCGTGCGGATCGTGCAATAAGACTTATGTAGGAAGAACCAATCGAAAAGTTGAAGCACGAATAGCGGAGCACAGAGTCGACATGAGAAACAAAAAACTTACATCCTCACTTGTACAACACTCGCTCACAGAAGGACATACAATAGATTTTGACCATTCAAAAATAATAGCAAGTTTAAACAGTGAACCTCTCAGAATTTACAGGGAAGCTATAGAAATATATAAGAGAAGGGATATAATGAACAATCGGGACGACGGAGTTCGTTTGCCTAGTACCTGGAAGAACATTTTATATGACAAACAATACAATAATAATATTAATAATACCATAGCGAAAATAACCCCAAAACACAACAATAATAATATTAATGTCACAACTAAAATTAACAATAAATCACAACACAAAAATAATGATAAAATATTATTACCAACGAACACGACAGCAGGTGGGCGTGTCACAAGGAGCCAATCACGTCGCGCTAACAATATTTGACATAAGCGGCCATCTTGTACGCTACGAGTCACTTGACGGTGAGCTTTCAGTGTGAGTAGACGTGTGTCGCGCGCGTGCTTTTCGTTAAGTCCTTGAAAATGCCTGGTGATATTCAGGCGAAACGTCGGAAGACAAATGGTCTTAGTCAAGACCTACTGACACGGGAAAACCGAGATAAAAATATTATAACATATTTCACCCGTGAAAACATCAAATATAACATATATATATATATATATATATATATATATATATATATATATATATATATATATATATATATATATATATATATATATATATATATATATATATATATATATATATATATATATATATATATATATATATATATATATATATATATATATATATATATATATATATATATATATATATATATATATATATATATATATATATATATATATATATATATATATATATATATATATATATATATATATATATATATATATATATATATATATATATATATATATATATATATATATATATTTATATATATTGCAAAAAGGAAATTCTGGGTCAAGGGCGCGACAGACTGCGGTGATCCTCCCCTCCACACGGTTACAAAAGGGGGGCCCTGGCTTGCGCTAGGGCAGACACTTCCCAGGCCGTCGGCACCTCGAGTCAGTAATAAGATAAAGTCAGGTGTTAAAATAAAAAAAAATGGCAAGTTACGAGGTGCACTACAGCCTGAGAAGCTGCTTCTATCCTTCGGCTGCAGTCTGAAGAGGCCTCTACAGTTACAAAATAATGCGCCAAAAGATTTACAATAAAATTTACCGCGTGGCGGAAGTACCTTGTTCAGTTTTGGGGCAGATGCATCTCTGTTGTGTCAGGACCGATAGATCTCAACCTGTTGGGATTCTCTGGCGGAATCCCAAGGGTTCTTTCAGTTATCAAGTTGGTTTTTTTTGTGCCGGAGAGTGTCCGGCAGTCTTTTATTAAAAATCAGCTGATCAGCTGTTCGTAGCTGTCAGACAGTTTGAAAAAAGTTTTAAATCATCGTAAAAAAAAATTGCCATAAAAAAAAATTAAAATAAATTTCCCCAGAATCCCGCTGACGGTCGGGGTAGGTTCCGCGGAAAAAAATAAGCCACCACCTACTCGAATAGGACGGTGGATCTCTCTCGCGGACATGGGGCCGAGGCGGGCCGGTATCACTATCTTTCGGCTTCAGTCTGAAAGAGGCCTCTACAGTTACATAAAATTGAGCCAAAAGATTTACAAAAAAAGTAATTTACCGCGTGGCGGAGGTACCTAGTTCAGCGGCAGTTTCGGGGGCCGATTTCGCGGCAGTTGCGCCTCTTTTGTGGCAGGACCGATAGAGCTTGATCTGTTGGGATTCTCTGGCGGAATCCCAAGGGTTCTTTTAGTTATAATTCCGTTAATTTGTGCCGGATACGATCCGGCCGTCTTCGAATAAAAATCAGCTGACGAGCTGTTTTGTAGCTGTCAAATTTTGAAAAAAAGGTCGTTTCATTATAAAAAAAAAATTGCCACATAAAAAAATTAAAACAAAATTTCCCCAAAATCCCGCTGACGGTCGGGGTAGGTTCCGCGGAGAAGTAAGCCACAACCTACAAGAATAGGACGGTGGATCTCTCTTGCGGACATGGGGCCGAGGCGGGCCGGTATCAGGAGGAGAGATTTTATTTAAGAATGAATTTACCCAAGGTCCGATAAAGTTATTACGCCTTTTTGTGGAAAATACAGAACGGATTTTCTCATATTTTCCCAAACTTTAGACGAAGGAGTGTCTGGAAAGAAAGATTGACAAAAATATTTTCATGTTGTTTATTTTAATGTACCTAATAAATTAACAAATGCATGATTTTTTAACAAACTTGACTCTGGCCAATGTTCCTCCATTTGAGGTTACAAGTGCCATTTAATAAAATAAATGAATAAATAAACGCCTTTGTGCGCAGTCCATATATATTATTAAGTCTATGGTATACGGAACAAAAGTCTATGGTTGATTCGTGTAATGTAAATCATAATCCTAAATTCTAGCAAATCCATTTGCCAATTTTACGTCATCAGTCAAACCTCGTAGAGTGAAAGAATAATATATACGCCACTATAAAAAGTACGGTTGTGAGAATTTTACGTGTGATTAACATATTTTTATTTATTTTGGGACAATAACAGCTTTTAAAATCAACAATGAATAATTATTTTACGGTCGAAATATTTTAGTAGTTTTATACTATTTTACTAAATCGCTATGTACATGTTTTATATCGTACGTACATGTTTTATATCCACTAGTTCAACTTACGAATAATCTAAGTATGTTTAATCCTTATAATATTTTACCAGGATAAGGGTCGTAGGCAGAGAGGTTAGCGCACTGACTAGCGATTCAAATCTAGTCTCGATTGATTTCGTTCAACTATAGCCCAAGGTTGAAAGAATGTGTCGTGTATGTATAATTTCCGGTAAATAACTAGAGATTTTGCATTGTAGAGAGGGGCGTTTTGCACTTATAAAAACCAAGCAAAATACACAAATTTGCGCACCCTACGTGGTTCTTAGCGAGGAAACATTCATAAATATTTTTTTGAAAAAGGCAGTATTTCGTTCTTCAGTATACTTTTTTTTAATATTTATTAAAAAATCAATACAAATTTTACATATAAATCACAATTTTAAAAGGTATACAATTTCCATCATATAATTCATAATAACCCTCTTTAATTGAGATAAAATCTCGTGTTAAAAGAGGAGAGTATCTATTTAATATTGTTATATTTGCCAAAACATTGTAAATCTACTAAAAAACATGAAGCTACACAAAAACAAGAATGAAATAACAAAAAATAAATAAATAAATCTTTACAATCTTTTAATTTTATTTTCAAATATATTATAATTTTTTTCGAGTCTAAGACTCAAAGGGAGTTCATCAAACTTATAATCATACATTTTTATACATTTTTGCTAGGAATTGTACTAATATTTTATGACAGTTATGTTTTTAAGAATTTCATTAACTTCTTTCGCTTATTAATATTACAAAAAACTTGTTCAATTTTGTTTTTTTTTTTTTTGTAAACAACTTAATAATTATAATCATACATTTGTTTTAGACTATGGACACGAATAAAAAAGTGAATCGGGGAATAGCGCGTCATGAAAGCAAAGAAGGTATTTCATCGAAAGAAGAGGGGTGTAGTGAAACGCATGAAGTAATTCCTGATTCTCCAATATATGAACATGTGCCTGATTTAAAAGAGGAAATAAAGCATTCAATTGGTTTTCAAGGGACATCCTCTCATAGTATTCATAATGGAAATGAAAAATATATCTCTAAACCTGAAAATTCTCTGTGTGAAACTTTTTACAATCATAAATTGACTCGTTCAAATGAAAAGCCTTTTGAGTGTAGTGTCTGTGGTAAATTATTCGGTAAAAGAGGTACTTTAAAGCGTCATCAATCAACTCATTCAGTAGAAAAGCCATTTGAATGCAAAGTCTGCGGAAAAACATTTAAACTCAAGAGTTCCATAAGCTATCATCAATTTACTCATACAGGTGAAAAGCCATTTAAATGTAATGTTTGTGATAAATTATTTGTTCTAAGGAGTGTATTAAAGCGTCATCAATTATCTCATTCCAGTAAAAAGCCATTTGAATGCAAAGTCTGTGAAAAAACATTCATTCTAAAGGATCATTTAAATCGTCATCAACTAACTCATTCCGGTAAAAAGCAATTCAAATGCAATCTCTGTGATATGTTATTCTTTAAAAGGTATAATTTGGAACGTCATCAATTAACTCATTCAGAGGAAAAGCCATTAGAATGCAAAGTTTGTGGTAAATTATTCCTTCATAACTATAATTTAGACCGTCATAAATTAACTCATTCAGATGAAAAGCCATTTAAATGTAATATCTGTGGTAATGCATACGTTCAAAGGAGTCATTTAAGGCGTCATCAATTTTCTCATTCAGATGAAAAAACATTTGAATGTGAGGTCTGTGGTAAAACATTCTCTGAAAAAAACATTTTAAAGTGCCATCAATTAGTTCATTTAGGTAAAAAGCTATTTAAATGCAACGACTGTGGAAAACCATTCATCAAGAGGAGTCGTTTAAATAGTCATCAATTTACTCATTCTGGTGAAAAACAATTTGAATGCAATGTCTGTAAAAAGAAATTCATTCGAAAAGATAACTTGAAATGTCATCAATTAATTCATTCAGTTAAAAAACCGTTTGAATGTAATGTCTGTGGTAAAGAATTCGTTCAAAAGTGCCATTTAAAGCGTCATCAATTTATTCATGTAGGTGCAAAATAATTTAAAGAATTAACTCAAATTAAAGTAATTTCAATTTTATTCAGTTTACTCTTTCATATAAAATAAACTGTTTAAATGTTAACTTCGAAAAACATTTTTGTCAAAGCAGTACATTAAAACATAATCAGTTCATTGGAGGGAAAACCCAAATGAATATGCAAATAGTTATGAAAATATATTTTTTCATTATTTAAAAACATCATTAATAACTTACTCTTTCATATAAAATGTGTTTTGTAGACCTAACTAAGGCCGTCGACAGAGTGCGCTTAAAGACGTTATAGATATCATGACTCAAAAGAATGTGCCAAAACCAATTATAATAATAATTAATAAAATAAATAAATAAATAAATAAATTATAGAATCAATCCACAAACTGAACACACACAATAAAATGAGGATTCAGATGGATAATGTGTTGTCAAAAGAAATACCAGCTGCAGTTGGCATACAAGGAGACAGTTTAAGTCCATTCTTATTCAACATCATTATGGACAAGATTATAGAAGACATAAAATAATTGGAATTGGGTTTCTTTCTCGGAAATAAGTAAAATATTTTTTTGGAACCAAAACTTATTTCTCAATAAGCAGGTTTTCGTCCCGGAAAATCCAGATTCGCAGCGCAGATTTACAGCGCAGATTCTAAACCTTACCCAGCACATCGAAAATGGCTTTGAACAGAAGATGATATCCGGAGCTGCCTTCGTAGATCTTACAGCAGCCTACGATACCGTGAACCATCAAATACTCAAAAATATATACAATCACAAAAGACCATGCATTCAAAAATATGATTTCTAACATACTACAAAACCGTAAATTCTTTGTTCATTTCCAAGGAAAAGATAGCAGATGGCGTGCACAGAGAAACGGACTCCCGCAGGGGAGCGTCTTAGCACCAACTCTGTTTAACATTTACACGAACGACCAGCCACTCCCAACTGGAACAAAATCTTTTGTCTATGCAGATGACCTCGTACTAATCGCCCAAGCACCAACCTTTGAAGAAGTGGAAAACACCCTGACATACGGTCTAGAGTCAATGTCTCAATTCTATAAACAGAATCAGCTACAACCCAACTCCACAAAAACCCAAGTATCTTTCTTCCACTTAAAAAACAGAGATGCGAAAAGAACGCCCTCCATAAAATGGGAAAATAAAAACCTGAGCCCGTGCACACATCCTAAATATCTTGGAGTCGCGCTGGATAGAACTCTCTCATTCAAAACACACTGCACTAACACCAAGCTGAAAGTGGCTACAAGAAACAATCTTCTACGCAAACTGGCCAACTCTGAATGGGGCGCACAACCATCGCTCTTGCGTACCTCAGCCCTGGCCCTGTGTTTCTCAGCTGGTGAATACGCTGCCCCAGTGTGGAGCAGATCACCTCACGCTAAACACGTTGATGTGGCACTCAACGACACCTACCGCGTGATCACTGGCTGTCTTAAACCCACTCCACTGGACAAGCTGTACCCTCTTGCAGGAATAGCACCCCCTAGCATCAGGCGCGAGGTGCGATGTAGCGTAGAACTGAACAAAGCTCAACACCAACCCTCTTACAGCCTTTACAACTGTGAGACTGCCCGACCCAGGCTGAAATCCCGCAAGGGCTTCCTAAGATACACTGAGCCGCTCAAAACATCTCCAGAGGAAGCCAGGCTCACTTTGTGGCGAGAAAAATCTTCAAAAGAGTTCATCGAACCTCAAGAGCATCTCCCCCCAGGTCACAGTCTGGCCTGGCGCACCTGGAAATCACTAAATAGATTAAGAACGGGCGTCGGCAGATCGAAAGATAACCTAAGGAGATGGGGAATCATATCAGACGACGACTGCCTCGTGTGAATGCGGCCTGCCGCAGACCACTGACCACCTACGAGATTGCCCTGCCTGCCTGGTACCTGCTCACTCGAGGACCTACTGCGCTGTAGTGGCGCAGCATCTGACGTTGCCAACTATTGGTCGAGAACTGTTTGAATGCTGCTGACACGAAGAAGAAGAGTAAAATAAATGCTATGCAGACGGCGCGGTCCTCATAGCTGATTGTGAAGATGACCTCCAAAGACTCCTGCACAAATTCCACATATCAGCGCAACAATCCAACATGAAAATCTCCATAGAAAAATCAAGGAGCATGGTAACTTCAAAACAGCCTGTACGCTGCAAACTCGTAGTCGACAATAAGACAATAGAACAAGTTATGCGATTTAAGTACCTGGGCGCTGAAGTATCAAGCAGCAGTGACCTTTACGAAGAAGTCAGGGAACAAACGAATAAGGCTGCCGTTGTAGCGGGGTGCTTGCGAACTATTGTATGGAGAAACCAACACATGTTGAAAGAAAGCAAAATGAAGATATATAAGACCTGCGTAAGGCCAATAATGACATACGGCATCGAAACCAGAGCCGACACCACGAGAACAAAGAGTCTCTTGCGAACCACCGAGATGAAAACTCTCTGCCCCATCGCGGGTTGAACCATCCGAGACAGAGTACGAAACTCCGAAATTCGGAGGATCTGCGATGCCGAGGATGTCGTGCGATTGGGTAGAAACAGAAGACGTTACTGGAGAGATCACGTCGAAAGAGCGGATTCCGTGAGAGTGGTGAAAATAGCGGCAAACAAGATACCGTCAACCAGCAGACCCCATGGACGACCGCCAAAGAGATGGAAGGACAGCTGGATATCCGCGCCCCAGGAGTGAATCCGAGAATAAACAGTACCCAGTACTGGTTCTGTGACAAATCGTTAAAGTCAAATCAGAACACGACAATTCGTTACACGTCAAAACAGAAAATGACATAACAAAACAAATCAACACATAGTCAAAACAACACATTGACAAATCAGTACATTGACAAATAAGAACGGTGATAATACAACACATAGACAAAACAGAACATTTCTAATACGATTTCAAAGAGATTATGAAATCAGACAACGTCAATAACGTGTCAATAACAATCGAACAATATATAAACTGAAAAATAAATTTTATTCCACCGAAATTTTAATAAGCGAAATATCGATGTTTATTAACGTGATATCAACCTACCTATTATTTATTTATTTATTTGGGACAATAACAGCATTATTAACTAATATGAGTATAAAACAATGAGTAATAAATCAAGGCAAAAAAAAACTGTCCACAAAGTACGTATTTACAGTTGATTCTGAAAAATATTATATATTAAAAACTAAAAAAAATATATATACATGACAAAAGCAATAAGGATAATGACGGAGATGGGGGAGGAACTGTAGGAATAGAAATAGAAAAGTGGAGGAATGTGAGAGGTAGAGAAACTATGGTATGTCACAACACCTTTCGTCATTATGATATCCGTCCGCACTCGCACCTATTATGTATCTAATACGATTTCAAAGAGATGAAATTAAATAACGTCACATAAGATGTACTTATTATTTCTTTTGATCATATATTCTTTAAAATCTTCAGATACCTAATAATGTTCTTGCTTTTTCAAAAGAATAAACTAAAAGCGTGATAATACGACACGTAGACAAAACAGAACATTTCTAATACAAATTAATATGTTCATTAACGTGATATCAGCCATATAGGTACCTATTATGTATCTTTAAATTCTCCAGATACCTAAATTTTTTTTTTCACGGCATGTAACCCACAATGTGGGGGATACCAGCGACAGGTGCCTCCCAGGGAGCTTTTTTTCTCTGACACATTTCTTGAATGTATTGTGGTGCCAGGTAGTTCAAAGCATTAAACACCGTCAAACAAGTTTTGTAGTCAACTCGCTCTGGACACTTCAACCAGTGTAATTAGTTTAGTAGTGGAGCTATATGAAATAGTTTTTCGGCACACAAAATAAGAAATATGAATACGTTGTTCAAGAGAATTTCTTTAAACAGATCGACAGTTTTAATCCAAGACGCGTAGGTACTATGAAAGAAGGAACATTTCGTATGGCGTAGTTTTGCATGCTAAAACAGCAATTTAAAGGCTTCGCAACATCACTGTTAATCACTGTTGGAATATCCACCAATGTTTTTTTGTTGAAATTTGTCCTATACCTATATATGTCGACAGATTTTTTGTCCATTATGCCGCTTTAATAAATTTGATGTTCAATAAAAAGCAGGTATAGCCTAGTAAAGAACTAAATAGAGAAAAAATGAAACCAATATTTTAATGAAGTAAATCAACGTAGGTAGTAGCTTGAATAACGAGTACCTACACATAATTGGTTTCATATAAATTGATCTAAAGTGACTTGTATAATATTCAGTTTCGTTGCTTAAAAATGGTTTTACATTGTTCATGGATATTGTTTCTAGAATGTCAATTTTAGGTACCTACCTATGTGTTATGAAAGGATATCGTTTAGAAAGTTGCAAAACTCAACAAGCGAATGCCACATGTTTCGGTTGTAATAAAATGTGTTGACCGTAACAGGATCGATTTCAGATAATTTTATTCTTCGTATTGTGCCTAGGAAGATTAAAAAATTGAATAAAATAAATATTAGTTTAAATGGAATTTTCGTTGTAAACCTATCGAAAATGAAAACATTGCGAATTTATATGTATCTATGGAAAATTAACATTTCCTTATATTGAAAGATACAATTATAATTATAAAAAAAATCAATGCCGTGATTTAATTAAAAAAGAAATCCAAACACCCTCAAGTTATAAAAAAGAGAAAAATGTTACATTAAAAAAAGCTTGAAGTAATCTAATGTAAAAAGAGAACCGGAAGAGGTTTGAGGAGAGAAAGATTTCAATGGATAATTATATTGCTATTGATATGAATAAATAATAAATTTATGTAAATAACTGTTAGCATATTGTGGTATTTTTTTATAAAATGTATTAAAATCACTCAAAAATCGATCAAGTTTTTTTGTAAATATTTCGGATAAATTCATTTTCACCAAAATTCGTACAAAATGAAATTGAAAATAAGCCATTTTGCTATTAAAATTTAACCCTCATAAACTTATGAGCCCGAAGGACAGGACAATATATAGTTTTTTTTAATATTATACTTTATACTGATATATAATTAAGTAAGTAAATAATTCTTCAAATTAAAGCATTAAATAAGTCAAGGATATCGCGGGATACTGATAAAATTCTATATAAATATTGTATTTGAAATAAAATCCAATATAAATATTGTATTTGGGAAAAACCAATAGCTTGTATGTATTACAAAAAATATATATACAAATACTAGTAAAACCCGGCAGACGTTGTCCTGCCTGTTTAATTATTTACCTCTAAATATATAAAAATGGTTGTTCGGTATGTTTCCTTTTTATCACTTAACATTCTTATCTAGATTCTCTTATTATCATTCCGTATTCTTTTCCCTTCCATCCCTACAGTCCCTTCCGTCCCTTTTCATTCATTCATTTATAATTTTAATTATTCTAACAAATATACTTGAACCTTTGGCATTATACCAGTTTTAAATAATATACCATTTTATACATGGGTAAGTATATAGGATTTTTTTATTATTATTTTTTGATTTCTGTATTTATTTATTTACAAACTTATTTATTTATTCATTCATTTATTTACTTATTCAATCAATGATTTATGTATTTATTTTTATGCTAATTTTAATTTCTAAACCTTCTCGTGTGCGCGCTGAACAAACCCACTAAGTTTCACTTCTATCCAAATATTTTATATTTTTTTTTTTGTGAGATATCGAATAAATAAATAAATAATTTATAATGCATAAACCTTCACCTGAATGAGCTGAACAAATTCCCAATGTTTCATTGCAATCGGATGGTTGGTTTAGAAGTTCATCGCGAACATACAAACAAATATACGTAAATCCATTTTTATATTATTTAGATACCATTTAATTTATGGGTATATAGGATTTTTGCTGAATAAACCCACTAAGTATCAATTCAATACAAACTTTTTTTTTCAATTTATCAAATAAATAAATAATAATAATAAATAAAAATATTATTTATTTATTTACTATAATATTATTTGTACATAGAATCGTTAAAGATTTTTTAAACGTTAATATTCGGGAATCAGTAGCCCATATAGCCAATTCCGGTCGCAGAATTTTCAAAGTTGTCACAAGTAGTCGCAGTGTATAAAAGTGTGGTAACAGTTACTACACATTGCGCCCGAAAAAAAATCGGTAACTTTGTGTCGACACTGTGTAGAGACAAAGTCTACACATTTGTGTAGACTTTCATTATATACACTTTGCGACTAGTTTGTGACTAGTGTACACTTTGGGAAAAAGTGTAGTAACTTTGTGGTAACAGTGTGGAAACATTGTTACCAGAATATTTAAATCTGCACACAATGTGTGGTAACTGTTTCCACATTGTTACCACACTTACTAGGCGCGAACATTACAATCAAAGATATTAATTAATATTATACCTAGATGGAGTACTTGTCAACTATTCATAGCGGTGAAGTGAGGCAAAAAAATGTTGTCTCTTTCTCACAGTTGATAGGCAAGAAAAACGCGGTTTGTGTGAAGATTGTTGAGTATGACTTGATATTTTCGTATTTATTAAACGAAAAAAGAGTTAATAGTTAAAAAAAAACAAAAGAAAGTAATTAAGGAAGTAACTAGTGTGTATTGTAATGTAAAAAATACCAACATTGGTTTTATTTTTATCTTTTTTACCTGTTTGTGTGGTGGTTCATACATTGTTGGTAGCTTGGTTCATCTACCAACTCGAAGTACTGAAATAAAACCCTAGGAATAAAAATTCATAGTTTTTCTTTATTTATTTAAACACTTCCTTACACCCTATTTAAGCGGCGAGTTTATCGCCAAATGGCAATTTCTTCCAGCTAACCAGTGATTTGCGTGAGAAATAAATTTCTCCTCTACCGGGAATCGAACCTTGGACGCCAGCAAAGAAGAGGCTTACTACTGTTCCATGGCAGTCGATATCATCTCAATGTAAAAAATGAGTTCATATTTTTTAACACAGCTAAATAAGCATGGATTCCCTTTCTTTCATCTGCAACATTTCTAAAATTTACCTACTACTCTTGGACATTTTATCTTTTGTTTTCAAAGATTTAGAAAACAATATTAAATCAAGGGGTTTGTAGAATATTAAACAAAAATTTATTGAAAAAAAAAGCAATAACTCTATTTATTTAAATTTTGGTATAGGTACATAAAACTAGCAACTTTTTTAGGTCTCACAAATTTGAAAGTATTGAGTCTCTGATCACATAAAACGTTTTAAGGTAAAATATAATTAAAAGTCCTTTTAACAATTACTGTGTAAATAAACTTAACCACTAATGTTAACACTAAAAATATCATAAAAAACTGTTTTTAACTTAGAAATAACTCAATATAACCATCAAATGCCCCCTGATATACGTGGAGCTCAGAGTGTTGACATATTCATTAAATTACTTAAGACTGCTTTGTTTAGTAGAGCCAACAAATAAGCCACAGCGCCCTTGGAGTGATCTTGTATCACTAAACGGCGCTTTATAAATTCTAAGTATTATTATTATTATTAAATGCAAAAAAAAAATCACACCAAATTTAAAAAAAAAAACAAATCGGGATTCTAATTAACGCAAAACACTAAATAATTCCTTGGTATAATAAATACATCCATTAAAATTAATAAAATGAGGTATAACGATGAATTTTTCACAAAACACGAGGAGCAAAATGTACCGAAAAACGTACAAAAATCAGTCTTCTGCCTACCAGCGCGCAAAAACTCCCGCGAATTTCGACACACTTTTTCCGACAAGTACTCCATCATCTAGTCTAGGTATATACCTAGGGCCTGCCTTTAGCAAAATCTTCATACAAAATCTGTATGTACCTTTGAAGCCAGATTCGTTTGACGTTTGTTCCACCAAAGATAAAATAGAAGAAACTTAAATACCAGCGGGTGTAGAAAGTAGGGATGGGAAATGACATATAATATTAATGTGAATTCCCCAAATATATTTTTATTATAAATACATATACATTACACAATTTCATTAACATATACATATCTACGACAGCAGGTAATAAAAATTTAATTTATAATGTAAGAAACTGAATTTACTTCAATGAAATTAAATATTTTAATTTGAATACTTTGTAAAACTCGCCTATTTGAGTTTTTCATCGGTTGGCGCTCTAAAACAATCAAAAGTGCACCACCAATGCGCGTCAAAGTAGAAAAATTACAAGAAGAGGAAGTAAGACATGAATATGAAAGGAATGTTGATTATGAACTAAACTCTCAAACACATAGTGAAAGAAGTGTAGATGAAGTATGGAAAGACTTGAAAAGTGTTGTGTGCAAGGCTGCCAAGAATGCGTGCGGTGAAAGTAAAAGAGGAATGCAGAAAGGTGATGCTTGGTGGAATGAATCGGTAAAAAATGCAGTTGATGCGAAAAAGGAAGCATGGAAGTTTTGGATATCTGTAAAAGGTACTGACAAAGAAAATAGAGCAAAAGAAGAGTACAAAGAATGCAAGAGGAGAGTAAAAGCTACAGTGAAAAATGAAAAAGATTGTATAAAAGAAAAAGAAAGTCAGAAAATAGTGAACGACTTTACGGGTAACATGAAAATGTTCTGGAAAGGCATAGCTAAGCGAAAGCAAGGGGAAGTAAAAGGTTCAAAGTGTATAAATGACAAAGATGGAAATATGCTGATAGATAACGAAAGTGTGAAAGAGAGGTGGTGTGAATATTTCAAAGAATTGTATGAAAGCGCACAAGGTGACACAGTAAGACAGAAGACATGGATTATTGATGAGAATGAGAGAGATGAAATAACGGAAGAAGAGGTAAAAGAAGCGGTTAATCACGCGAAAACGGGTAAAGCCGCTGATATGGATTGTGTGGCAGCCGAATTTATCAAGTATGGCGGTAAAATATCTACGGAGTGGTGTCTATCACTTTTCAATAAATGTTGGGAAGCTGGGTACACTCCGTCGGATTGGAGAAATGCAGTTGTAGTTCCTCTTTTCAAAGGAAAGGGATCAAAACTCGACTGAAAAAACTATAGAGCTATCAGCTTGTTAAGTTCGGTTGGCAAGATGTATGCAAGAATTATTGATAAGAGAATACGCAAGATTACGGAATGCAAGATATGGGATGCGCAAGGTGCCTTTGTAGGGGGCAGATGATGTATCGATCAAATTTTCTCTTTACGTATGGCTACAGAAAAGGTTCTGCATAAAAACCAGAAACTTTTCTGTGCGTTCAAAGACCTAGAGAAGGCATATGATAAAGTGGATAGAGAAAAATTGTGGGATATCCTATCAATATATGGAGTGAAGAGCAAACTAATACGTGCCGTTGCGTCTCTGTATGAAAATAGTGGAGCCTGTGTCCGTGTCAACGATGCGTTGACAACATGGTTCCCTATTAATAGAGGGGTGAAGCAAGGCTGCGTATTATCTCCATGGCTGTTCAATCTGTATATTGATCACTGCGTTAGGACATTGAAGAATGAAAATAAAGGTCTGAAAGTACTGTAAACGTACGTGATTTGATGTATGCAGATGACAAAGTGGTAATTGCTGAATGTGCGGATGAGCTACAGTATTTAGTGAATAAAGTGTTTGAAGGATGCCTGCAAAATGGACTGAAAATGAATGTTAGTAAATCTAAGATATTGGTATTTGAAAAGACTGAAAGTATAACTGCATGTATGATAAAAGTAGAGAACGAATGGCTAGAACAAGTTGAGGAATATTTATATTTGGGGAGTATGTTTGAAAGGAATGGAAGACCCGATAAAGATATTGAAAGAAGAGTTATGGCAGGGAATAGAATAAATGGAGCACTTAGGCCAGTAATGTCCGACCCAAGCATCTCAAAGGAAGCCAAAATTGCAGTACACAATGCAATTGTGGTGCCTACTTTGACGTATGCTAGTGAAACATGGACCTGGCAAAGAACACATGAAAGTAGAATAAATGCTGTAGAAATGAGATCACTAAGAAGAGTATGTAAGAGAACGATATATGATAGAATAAAAAATGAGGACATAAGGAGAGAATGCAAGTTAAAGAAAGATATTATATGTAAAATGAAAGTGAATGCTTTAAGGTGGTTTGGAGATATAGAAAGAATGAACGATGAACGATTGACCAAAAAAATATACATGGGTGCAAGAGATGGAGTGAATAGCAGAGGTCGCCCCAGAAAGGGATGGCATGACCATGTGAATGATATTTTGAAAGAAGGAAACATAAAAAGTTTGAACAATCGACGAGCATGTATGAGACGATGCATGGATGTAAAGGAAGCCAGAAATGTGTGCAAAAATAGAGAAGTATGGCGCTCGGTTCTCTCTACTTACCCCGTAAGGGACATGGCGTGATGGCATGTATGTATGTATGTATGCATAAACCAAATATTATATTCTTCAATTGAACTTTGTATGAAGTTTTTTTTTGTCAATTAAATATACAAGCGGCGCGTTTGTCTTTTTGGTATGATACAATAAAAAACGCTTCGCTAGTATTTTTTTATAAGAATGAAAAATAAATGCAAAAATTAATATGCCTAATAACTAGAACTTGAATTTTTCGCGTTTGCGATAAACTTGATTTTATTCGCGAATTGCATAGTTTTTTCGTAAATAACGTGAATTCTCAAGTTTTAGAAAAATAAAACCGAAATTTAGATTTTTTACGTCATTTTCGTAATGAAACACGTCCTTTTACTTATTCATATTTTGCAATATGCACAATTAAAAGAGTATTATTGAATATATAATTTCTGCGGGTGAAATCGACAAAACCCACATTCAATGTATTTAATGGTATTATTTTTTTTAGATAAATGTATTTCAATAGGAAATACTGTTTACATCGATTTCTTAACAATAACACCACTTTAACATCGATTTTGTAAAAAAATAACACTGCTTTTGAGGAAAAATAACACCGAAAAATTAAGGTCTACAATAACAAAAACATACAAAAAATAACGAAAAGTTCCGTTTGTTGCATCTTGATTAAGAGACTAACATCATTATTTAATATTGAGTGACAATGGAGGTTGTACAAAAGAAACAGATATAGGCTGAAATATATTTTATTAAAAAAAATCCGCCAATTCCATTAGGCTTACAAAGAAAACTGGTAAGCTTACAAAAAATAAGAAGGAACAATGGTATTTATGTATATACTCGCTGGTGCCACGCGAGTGTAATCGGCACGCGTATTTAATTCAAGGCAATTAATTATTGAATATGGAACATATATAGCCATGAAGTTCGCGCGCTATTTCATTTCGCTCGAATTTTGTCTGTCACTGTCACATTTGTATTTTGTTCACAGATTATATTATGGTAGTAAATCAGTAATTTTGTTTAAGTCTTTAAGTAATATGGAACTGTTAAAGAACATATTATGTACTTGATGGTATTTTGGACAATTTTAAAATTGTAAAATACGAAGGAGACAAGGATAATATTACCAATGTAAAATTCGATGCTCTATATCTTGTGAAGGCAATTACGACGCAAAGTGTGATTATTTCATTGAAAAATTCATGAGTACCAATTTCATACAAAAAAATTCTTAATGATTTTTTTCTTTTTTCGATTCCCAGCAAAAGAGAAATTTAATACAAAATCGATGTTAAAGTGGTGTTATTGTTAAAAAATCGATGTTAACAGTATAATGTTTGCGCATATGCAATAATAAAAAATATTCGATTTCCTATTGCAATACAATTATCTAAAAAAATAATACCATTCATTCTTATAAAAAAAATACTAGCGAAGCGTTTTTTATTGTATCTTACCAAAAAGACAAACGCGCCGCTTGTATATTTAATTGACAAAAAAAACTTAATACAAAGTTCAATTGAAGAATATTATATTTGGTTTATGAAAAACTCAAATAGGCGAGTTTTACAAAGTATTCAAATTAAAATTTTTAATTTCATTGAAGTAAATTTAGTTTCTTACATAAAAATTTAAATTTTTATTACCAGCTGTCGTAGATATGTATATGTTAATGAAATTGTGTAATGTATATGTATTTATAATAAAAATATATTTTGGGAATTCACATTAATATTATATGTCATTTCCCATCCCTACTTTCTACACCCGCTGGTATTTAAGTTTCTTCTATTTTATCTTTGGTGGACAAACGTTAAACGAATCTGGCTTCAAATATTTCGCATATGGGCGCCTCCATCATATTTACTCCTCCAAGGTATATACATTAATATCTTTGGTCACTGCCTTGCTTCAAACAAAGCCGTGCTGTAGAAAACGCGTTGACAATTAAAGAGACCTAACGTCGACTCGTATCTATGAATTTTAGTATGAATTTGCGAACAGTCGGTGTGGTTTGAACTGTTGTCAGTTGTTTACAATTGCTAAAAAAACGCATTTTTATAACAGTATTGGTTGAGCAATATTCATTTGCCACAGTAATTGCATAATTTATTTGAATTATTTATTTCAAACAGGTCAACTGTAGGACCAGTCTGCCATCTGTGAATTAGATAGTCACTTATTTGTTATGCTTTCTCGACGTCTGAGCAACACAGGTGGGCGGATATGGTTTGAGCCATCGATATGAAAAAAACTACAGTTTTTTTGACCAGTTGTCGCACGTCAGCGGTTCAGTGTATTGGCACATTTCGTCATTATTTCGTCCTAGACCAAGTTATGTCTTTCTAAATAATCAGAATTTTTTACTTGTGCTTTATTAATTACGCCACGGGAGGAATTGTTGTGTATGAGACTTGCAAAGTGGACGAACCATCATCTCCACCAGACCAGAGACCGGAGATACGAGATCTGTGCCTGCGAAGATTGGAGAATCGTCACAGGTAAGTGGCTGTCTCGTATTCGCAGAAGGATTTACAGGCTTTCTTCGGTTGACTTGTTGACACATACATGATTCCAACCCCAACAAACTGAGCGGGAAGTTACGCCCCCGCTTATTCATTTGGTCCTTTCGAGTCGAATATTGCCCAGCAATATTGAACATAATTATTACAATATAAATGCTTGGAAATTCGTAGAATTTTTACGTAATTTTTGGTGAATTTTTTAATGAATTTTTGAGTTGGTCAATTAAGTACCTATATTAAATATCGGACGCATATGGTCCTTTCGAGTCGAATATTGCCCAGCAATATTGAAAATATTTACTACAATATAAATGCTTGGAAATTCGTAGAATTTTTACGTAATTTTTGGTGAATTTTTTAATGAATTTTTGAGTTGGTCAATTAAGTACCTATATTAAATATCGGACGCATATGGTCCTTTCGAGTCGAATATTGCCCAGCAATATTGAACATATTTATTACAATATAAATGCTTGGAAATTCGTAGAATTTTTACGTAATTTTTGGTGAATTTTTTAATGAATTTTTGAGTTGGTCAATTAAGTACCTATATTAAATATCGGACGCATTTGGTCCTTTCGAGTCGAATATTGCCCAGCAATATTGAACATATTTGTTACAATATAAATGCTTGGAAATTCGTAGAATTTTTACGTAATTTTTGGTGAATTTTTTAATGAATTTTTGAGTTGGTCAATAAGTACCTATATTAAATATCGGACGCATATGGTCCTTTCGAGTCGAATATTGCCCAGCAATATTGAACATATTTACTACAATATAAATGCTTGGAAATTCGTAGAATTTTTACGTAATTTTTGGTGAATTTTTTAATGAATTTTTGAGTTGGTCAATTAAGTACCTATATTAAATATCGGACGCATTTGGTCCTTTCGAGTCGAATATTGCCCAGCAATATTGAACATATTTGTTACAATATAAATGCTTGGAAATTCGTAGAATTTTTACGTAATTTTTGGTGAATTTTTTAATGAATTTTTGAGTTGGTCAATTAAATAAATAAATAAATAAACATTTATTGAGACAAAAAAGGAGTTTGCATACAAAAACACAGACATATAAAAATTAATATACAGAAAAACAACCTTTCTGACTCAAAAGGACCATGCTCAGCTATGTTGCTGGAAGGCAAGCCCCCAGCAGCTGATTTTCAGCATGATCCTATTGCTTATGTAGGTATAATATTTAATTATCTATACAAGGTCTACTTTATTTATATGCAAAATAAATACAAAAAATACAAAAAAATGCTCCTAAAATACACATATATAAATATTCACAAATACATAAATGTACATGCACGCACATACATATATACACACATTTATTTATACACACCAACACACATTGAGTTGGTCAATTAAGTACCTATATTAAATATCGGACGCATTTGGTCCTTTCGAGTCGAATATTGCCCAGCAATATTGAACATATTTATAATAATATAACTGCTTGGAAATTCGTAGAATTTTTACGTAATTTTTGGTGAATTTTTTAATGAATTTTTGAGTTGGTCAATTAAGTACCTAAATTGAATATCATACTTTACGATAAATATTATATTTATCATATAATATCTAACTTGTTAATTCACGTAATTTTTGGTGAATTTTTAATGAATTTGAGTAGGTCAATTAAGCATCTCAATTGAATATCATACTTTACGATAAATATTATATTTATCATATAACATCTAACTTGTGAATTTACGTAATTTTTGGTGAATTTTTAAGGAATTTTTTGAGTTGGTTAATTAAGTACCTAAATTAAATATCGTATTTAATGATAAATATTATATTTATCATATACAAAACTTGTTAATTTACGTAATTTTGTAAAATTTGAATAAGTTTAAATAGTTTGATCTTATAAATAATCACATAAACGTATTACGCATATCACATCATTTATTTAAATATACCCACAAAAAATATTGTAGATATCGGTACGTAATATTTGGTATATTTCGAATCGAATTATTGGATTTATGTCCAGTCAATTTTGGTCCAATCAATCGGAACATAATATAAGTTTATGTAGGTAATCAGAACATAATATAAGTCATTGTTAGATTTAGTAATTTTTCCCGATCTAGTTATGTAGTTGAATGGGTACCTGCCTATACAATTATACATTCATTGTTCGCTTCGTACAGTAACTTGTACATGTCTGTGTGTAAACAATATCACAAATCTATCGTGATATCGTACGTTCGTATATAACATTGCGATATATATATGTACATTAAGTACATGAGTACATTAGTGTTGGGAATAATCCAGTGCGGTCTGTATTTATATACGTATTCAAATAAACAATTTAATAAAACATATGTTATGAACAAATAATTTAAAACCAATAAAATAAAATAATTATTACACAATACCTAATTAAATAATACGAAGCGTATGTACATACCTACCTAAACCAGTTAACTGGGATAAATTATATACTTTTATATAACTAAATATACAGGCGATTAATTAAATATTAACTGAGATAAATTATATACTTTTATATACCTAAATATACAGGCGATTAATTGAATATTAACAGAGACAAATTATATACTTTATATACCTAAATATACAGTCGATCGATTAAGTATTAACTGGGACTAATTATATACTTTTATATAACGATCTTTACCGTATGATGAATAACATTTCTAGCTTCGAGTCAAGGAGTCTAGAAAGGTTTCTGGCGCAATCAGAAATGCTGGACGACATGCGTAGTCAATTTGAAGGTATAATATATGACATCAATGATCATCAACTCAAATCGAATCCAGAATACGTTCCAGATCTCCAACCTTTAGACGCATTTGACGACATGTTTCTGGAGGTTAAACGCGCTCGTAATAAAATCGTGCAAGCACCTCGACCAGACACCTATTCGCGCAATGAAAAACGCGTCAGTAATCTGCCCGCAATAGAGTTGGCTAGTTTCGACGGTAAGACCGAAAACTGGAATAAATTCTATGAGTGCTTTAAAGCAAATGTTCACGAAAATGAACAACTTACGGATTCACAGAGAGTTCAATATTTAATGGGCAAACTTACCCATGGGGCTCTGAGAATTTCCGCGGGCATTGTGCCCTCCGGCGAATCTTATAAAATAATCTGGAATAACTTAGTTAAAAAATATCAAGATAAACGTGCATTAGCCACGCATTACCTAAATAATATTCTCGATGCCAAAAATTGCACAAATACGTCCGCAAGCCTTGATCAATTTATTGAGAATTATTCTGCATCCGTCGCAGCTTTGAAACAATTAGAAATCGACGACCTTATTGATTTTGTGTTATTACACGTCGCATTGAGGAAAATTGATCCTCAAAATATTCAAACTTTTGAACTGTCATTTCGCGATAAAGAAATTCCTTCGTATGATGATTTTGTTTCATTCATACACGACCAAGTGAAAATATTAGAACGTTCTAATGGCAATAGCGTGGCAAATAAGCCGCATGCCTCCAAATCACCTCGGTCGACTTATGAATCTTTCGTCGCCAGTGACCAGAAAATACCGAATACTAATTCAGAGAAAATTTGTATTTTTTGTAACGCCACTCAACATCAAGTTAATAATTGCCACAAATTTAAAGGCCTGAAGTCGTCACAGGCTCGATTCGAATTTATAAAATCGAAACGTGGGTGCGTGAATTGTCTTAGTGGTACGCATACGGTAGCAAACTGCAAATCGTCGTTCGCTTGTAAGTTATGCAAGAAAAGACATCATACGACTTTGCATTTTAACGGAGAAGATAATGTCAGACCGCTACCTACTTCAACGCCATCTCACACTGACGTAGTGTGCAATTGCAATGCGCAGCATACTTCGAGCGGAAACGCTTCAATGTCCCTATGTGCCGAGGTGAAACCAAGCTCAGCGATTTTGTTGGCAACCGCGCAGGTTTATGCGAAACAGAAATATGGAAATAAAAAAATAATACGATGCCTCATTGACAATGGCTCACAAAATAATTTGATCACAAATACAGGCGGTTAATTGAATATTAACTGTGACCAATTAATATAATTGAATATTACTTTTATACCTATACCTATACCTAAATATACAGTCGATTGATTAAAATTTAACTGGTACAAATTAAATATTTACATAAATACCTAAATATACAGTCAATTGATTGAATTTTAACTGGTACAAATTAAATGTTTACATAAATACCTAAATGTACAGTCAATTGATTAAAATTTAACTGGTACAAATTAAATATTTACATAAATACAAATAATACCTAGATACTTTATACCTAAATTAAATATTTACATAAATACAAATAATACCTAGATACTTTATACCTAAATTAAATATTTACATTGATACAAATAATACCTAGATACTTTATACCTAAATTAAATATTTACATAAATACAAATAATACCTAGATACTTTATACCTAAATTAAATATTTACATTGATACAAATAATACCTAGATACTTTATACCTAAATTAAATATTTACATAAATACAAATAATACCTAGATACTTTATACCTAAATTAAATATTTACATAAATACAAATAATACCTAGATACTTTATACCTAAATTAAATATTTACATTGATACAAATAATACCTAGATACTTTATACCTAAATTAAATATTTACATAAATACAAATAATACCTAGATACTTTATACCTAAATTAAATATTTACATAAATACAAATAATACCTAGATACTTTATACCTAAATTAAATATTTACATTGATACAAATAATACCTAGATACTTTATACCTAAATTAAATATTTACATAAATACAAATAATACCTAGATACTTTATACCTAAATTAAATATTTACATAAATACAAATAATACCTAGATACTTTATACCTAAATTAAATATTTACATTGATACAAATAATACCTATATACTTTATACCTAAATTAAATATTTACATAAATACAAATAATACCTAGATACTTTATACCTAAATTAAATATTTACATAAATACAAATAATACCTAGATACTTTATACCTAAATTAAATATTTACATTGATACAAATAATACCTAGATACTTTATACCTAAATTAAATATTTACATAAATACAAATAATACCTAGATACTTTATACCTAAATTAAATATTTACATAAATACAAATAATACCTAGATACTTTATACCTAAATTAAATATTTACATTGATACAAATAATACCTAGATACTTTATACCTAAATTAAATATTTACATAAATACCAATAATACCTAGATACTTTATACCTAAATTAAATATTTACATAAATACAAATAATACCTAGATACTTTATACCTAAATTAAATATTTACATTGATACAAATAATACCTAGATACTTTATACCTAAATTAAATATTTACATAAATACAAATAATACCTAGATACTTTATACCTAAATTAAATATTTACATAAATACAAATAATACCTAGATACTTTATACCTAAATTAAATATTTACATAAATACAAATAATACCTAGATACTTTATACCTAAATTAAATATTTACATAAATACAAATAATACCTAGATACTTTATACCTAAATTAAATATTTACATTGATACAAATAATACCTAGATACTTTATACCTAAATTAAATATTTACATAAATACAAATAATACCTAGATACTTTATACCTAAATTAAATATTTACATAAATACAAATAATACCTAGATACTTTATACCTAAATTAAATATTTACATAAATACAAATAATACCTAGATACTTTATACCTAAATTAAATATTTACATAAATACAAATAATACCTAGATACTTTATACCTAAATTAAATATTTACATAAATACAAATAATACCTAGATACTTTATACCTAAATTAAATATTTACATTGATACAAATAATACCTAGATACTTTATACCTAAATTAAATATTTACATAAATACAAATAATACCTAGATACTTTATACCTAAATTAAATATTTACATAAATACAAATAATACCTAGATACTTTATACCTAAATTAAATATTTACATAAATACAAATAATACCTAGATACTTTATACCTAAATTAAATATTTACATAAATACAAATAATACCTAGATACTTTATACCTAAATTAAATATTTACATTGATACAAATAATACCTAGATACTTTATACCTTAATTAAATATTTACATAAATACAAATAATACCTAGATACTTTATACCTAAATTAAATATTTACATAAATACAAATAATACCTAGATACTTTATACCTAAATTAAATATTTACATTGATACAAATAATACCTAGATACTTTATACCTAAATTAAATATTTACTTAAATACCTAATATCTATATAGGTATTTTTTGTATACCTAAACACAAATAATACCTAAATACTTTCTCAATATGCCTAACACTACCGGATCTTCGTCAAGTGCAGAACCGGACAGAACGTTCATTCTTTTAACGATTAACGAATAACGATGAACGATTTGAGTTTGCACTTCACTTTCGGGGGTGGGAGAATGTTAGGTATTGTTATATCTAATTTCGAATTTTTTTTCTTTTGTTTTATTTTCTATGATTTTTTTCAGTTGTCAAATTTTCTTGCAATTTTTGATTTTCCTCTCCCGTAATATTCCTATTTTCCTTGTCTGGACTCATCTGCGGTCGGTCATCACATAACGGTCGGTGAATGTGCAACGATACGCTGCTTCGGTTGCATATTTATTCGGTGATTCGGCACGTGTGATTTCGGAGACATTTCGTTCGAACATCGCAGTGAAATCAGTGTTGTGTTGGTGACTATTTGCATCGGAACAGATTGGAAAACATCAGGACAATATCGGTGAGTCTTCGGCTTCCTTTCATATACAGTCCACAATCCTTTCCGTGGTATATTAAACCTTTTTAATATGACACAAGGAAATATATCACACAGTAATGTAAAAAATACCAACATTGGTTTTATTTTTATCTTTTTTACCTGTATGTGTGGTGGTTCATACATTGTTGGTAGCTTGGTTCATCTACCAACTCGAAGTACTGAAATAAAACCCTAGGCATAAAAATTCATATTTTTCTTTATTTATTTAAACACTTCCTTACACCCTATTTAAGTGGCGAGTTTATCGCCAGATGGCAATTTCTTCCAACTAACCAGTGATTTGCGTGAGAAATAAATTTCTCCTTTATCGGGAATCGAACCCTGGACGCCAGCAAAGAAGAAGAAGCTTACTACTGTGCCATGGCAGTCAATATCATCTCAATGTGAAAAATGAGTTCATATTTTTTATCACAGCTAAATAAGAATGGATTCCCTTTCTTTCATCAACAACATTTCTAAAATTTACTACTCTTGGACATTTTATCTTTTGTTTTCAAAGATTTAGAAAACAATATTAATTCAAGGGGTTTGTAGAATATTAAACAAAAATTTATTGAAAAAAAAAAAACTTTATTTAAATTTTGGTATAGGTACATAAAACTAGCAACTTAGGTCTCACAAATTTGAAAGTATTGGGTCTCTGAACACATAAAGCATTTTAAGGTAAAATATAATTTAAAATCCTTTTAACTATCACAATTACTGTGTAAATAAACTTAAACACTAATGTTAACACTAAAAATATCATAAAAAACTTAGAAATAACTCAATATAACCATCAAATGTCAAAAAAAAAAATAAAAATCACACCAAACTTAAAATAAAAAAAACAAATCGGCATTCTAATTAATGCAAAACACTACATAAGTCCTTGGTATAATAAATACATCCATTAAAATTAATAAATTGAGGTATAACGATGAATTTTCACAAAACACGAGGAGCAAAATGTACCGAAAAACGTACAAAAATCAGTCTTCTGCCTACCAACGCGCAAAAACTCCCGCGAATTTCGACACACCTTTTTCCGATAAGTACTCCATCTAGGTATATACATTAATATCTTTGTCCTGAACAGATTAGCAAAGAACAAAGACATAAAATATATATACCTAGACGGCGTACCTGATAATTAAAGTGAGATTAAAATTTTCGCGCGCTTTATTTCTTGGCTGGCAATAAATTGTAGTTTTTCATAACATTTTTCCATAACTTTTCCGTTTTTTTCAATAATATTTCGAATTGGTGATTTTTATTGTGTAAAAGTGGACATATTTATGAAATAAAGGATATTATTTATTGTTTTCATGAATTTGTTTTTTTTTTGTGTTAATTTATAAATTATATCACTTTTTCCCCCCACCAATAAATAGTTTAACCCAGCCCACACGACACCCATTATGTTTACCTTAAGTCTGTATATTGTAATTTATTTTAGTATACTTTGTATCCTCCTGAGGAAGGGAACTTTGTTCTCGTAACATGTAGAGGAATTTTTATTCATTTGAATAAAAATTATAATTGTAGTGGTGTACACAAAGTTGAGTTTTATTTCATTTAATTATTTCAAAATGATACCACAAAGTAAAAAACAATCGTTTGTCGATGATGGTATATCACTTTTTGTAAAATGTGTGAAGTTTCTTTTTAGTGTGAAAGCAAACTTTGAAACTTTTAAAGTTTAATAAAAAAAGTTATATACGATATTTTAGATTATTTACGATCGATATTCATAGTAATAGTTTATTTTGGTGCGTGATATTGTCTTTTATTTAAAGTGCCCGTTTCATGTTCTGGATATGGATGTACTTATCGACACAATAACGGAGATAATATACAAATGCACAGGTAATCATTTTGGTATTTTGAAATTGAAAAATATGAAATAAAATAGATATAGGTTAAATTAAGATGAAATAATTTTAATATTAATTCATAATTAAACTAATTAACTAGGATTTAATTGTTGGTTCTCGGGATGTCAAGAAACAACAGCTGTTGTTTCGTTTCAGAGCTCAATATTTAAATAAGTACATACCTACATACCATCACAAATGGTAACCAGCGACGGGTGTACAATACCTTATAAAAGGAAGCACCACATACCTATAGTGGCAGATTTTATAATTACTCAAAGCATATACCTATTCACTCACTGTTAAAAATTCAATCTAAATAAATTAAATCACTTAGAATGTTTTTATTAACAAATGAGATATGTAAAACGGTTAAAAACTAAAAATTATTTAGAAAGGAATGCAGGAAGGGGCTGCCAAAGGAAAAATCTGTGACATACAAATCGCTTAATCCTTTATCTGATTTTTGCGTAGCTACTCGATGTATTTTCGTAATATTACGCTACTACTTATACTATTATAAAGTTAATAAAGAAAATATTGGTAAGGCTAAATTAAAATATAACAAACCGTAATTGAGATTATTGAATACAAAATCTCTGAAATTCTTAATGATCCTAGGCATTACTAAAATGTTAATATATCAATAATTACACTGTAAACCGCCCATTATTTTAGCCTAATATTTTTGAAAACTTCCTAGATAACTGTTTTTTATAACTTTGATGTAGAAACTAGTTTTTTTCGACAATTAAATCCGAAAACTATTCATATAAGTCGTTATTCTCTATACAAAAACAATGTTTTCTGCCAACCAAACGTCAAAAGTACCGCGGAAAAATGACTCACTTCAATTCATACAAAATTTGCTAACTACGACATCTAGTATATTATATGAAAACCTATGGCAAAGACCAGTGATGAACCCATTGGTGCCCCTTTTATCTGTTTATATATTTTATTTTCATAAATGAAAAAAGCAGTATCAAACAATGCTCTATTAATTCTATTATTTTTTTCTGATGATCCACAAATTTCTTTTACGGCGAAAAGTGCTTGATCAGTAGGTATGTTTGTAAAAAGTGATGCAATGCTTAAGTTTCCTCTTTGATAAAATGTCGTTCGACAGACATTGCGCTCGTGTGGGTTTTCACCTGAATGAGATAATAAATGTGCGATAAACTTCCTCTTCGATAGTAAGTCTTCCCACAGACTTATATTTATATATATTTTCACAGAATGAGTTTATCTCTGCTTAAATCTCCTTATTGATAAAATGTCTTTCCACCGACATTGCATTCAAATGGTTTTCCATCAGAATGAGTTAGTTTAAATTTCCACATTGATTAAATATCTTCCCTCAGAGATTGCATACATGTGGTTTTTCACCAGAATGAATAATTTTATATAGGTTTAATAGACTTTTTTGATAAAATAGCTTCCCACAGACATTGCATTCATGCGACTTTTCACCAGAATGGGATAATTTATGTTTGTTTAAAGTTCCATTTAGAGAAAATGTCTTCCCACAGACATTGCATTCATGTTACTTTTAACCTGAATGAATTTCTTCCCACAGATATTGCATGTGGTTTTATCCAGAATGAATAATTTTATGTAGGTTTAAATTACTTTTTTGAGAAAATTTCTTCCCACAGACATTGCATTCATGTGGTTTTTCACCAGAATGAAGAAGTTTATGTTGTTTTAAAGATATTTTTTGAGAATATATCTTCCCACAGACATTGCATTTATGTGATTTATCACCAGAATGAGTTAGTAAATGTTGGTTTAAATTTCCTTTTACAGAAAATGTCTTTTCACAAACATTGCATTCATGTGGTTTTTCACCAGAATGAATACGTTTATGTCGGGTTAAATCACTTTTTTGAGAAAATGTCTTCCCACAGACATTGCATTCATGTGGTTTTTCACCAGAATGAATTTTTAAATGATGGTTTAAAGTTCCTTTTGACACATTGCATTTATGTGATTTATCACCAGAATGAGTTAGTAAATGTTGGTTTAAATTTCCTTTTACAGAAAATGTCTTTTCACAAACATTGCATTCATGTGGTTTTTCACCAGAATGAATAAGTTTATGTCGGGTTAAATCACTTTTTTGAGAAAATGCCTTCCCACAGACATTGCATTCATGTGGTTTTTCACCAGAATGAATTTTTAAATGATGGTTTAAAGTTCCTTTCAGAGAAAATGCCTTCCCGCAGACATTGCATTCATGTGGTTTTTCACCAGAATGAATTTTTAAATGATGGTTTAAAGTTCCTTTTAGAGAAAATGTCTTTCCACAGACATTGCATTCATGTGGTTTTTCACCAGAATGAATTTTTAAATGATTGTTTAAATTTCTTTTTAGATAAAATGTCTTTCCACAGACATTGCATTCATGTGGTTTTTCACCAGAATGAGATTCTTTATGTTGGTTTAAACCATTTTTATGAGCAAATGTCTTCCCACAGACATTGCATTCATGTGGTTTTTCACCAGAATGACTAAGTAAATGTTTGTTTAAATATTTTTTTTGATAATATTTCTTCCCACAGTAATTGCATTCATGTGGTTTTTCACCAGAATGAGTTACTTCATGTTGCTTTAAATAACTTTTTTCAGTAAATGTCTTCCCACAGACATTGCATTCATGTGGTTTTACACATGAATGAGTTAGTAAATGAGTGTTTAAAGTTCTTTTTAGAGAAAATGTCTTTCCACAGACATTGCATTCATGTGGTTTTTCAACAGAATGATTAAGTAAATGAATGTGTAAAGTTCCTTTTAGAGAAAATGTCTTTCCACAGACATTGCACTCATGAGGTTTTTCACCAGAATGAATATATTTATGTTGGTTTAAATATCTTTTTTGAGAAAATTTCTTCCCACAGACATTGCATTCATGTGGTTTTTCAACAGAATGAGTTAGTAAATGATCGTTCAATGTTCTTTTTAGAGAAAATTTCTTTTCACAGAAATTGCATTCATGTGGTTTTTCGCCAGAATGAGTTAGTAAATGTTTGTTTAAAGAACTTTTTTGAGAAAATGTCTTCCCACAGGCATTGCATTCATATGTTTTTTTGCCAGAATGAGTTAGGTTATGCGCTTTTGAATGTCCTAATCTAGAAAATGTCTTCCCACTGATGTTACATTCATGTATATGTGTATTTATTTTGTCTTCATTTCCAATGCCCGAGTGCTCTTCGATTATTTTTTTTAAATCAACTTCACATTCTTCAATTGGGAAATTTGGAAATTCATCGTCAATTGAAGGAATATATTCATACTTTATTGCTATTTCTGTCTTTTGATTCACTGGAGTGTTCATTGTCTGAAATATATACAAAAAATAATTAA
Organism: Molanna angustata; assembly: GCA_963576475.1. Taxonomy (NCBI): domain Eukaryota; kingdom Metazoa; phylum Arthropoda; class Insecta; order Trichoptera; family Molannidae; genus Molanna; species Molanna angustata. Next base: position 21,435,913 of record OY754983.1, on the reverse strand, counting down.
TTCTTTCGTGTCAAAATAATACGGCAAAAAAATATTTGGTGGTAAAATATATTCCGAAGAAAGCATACATCGCGGGCATAGAATAATAATAGTATAGAACTCTTTAGCCTGCAGTAAACGCGACTGCTTTATCTTGACTAATTTGGTCAACATTTTGCTACGAGCATTCAGTAATCATTTGGCCGTCTACGTGATACGTTCTTCAAATAGGGAATTTTTTAACTGCTTGCAAAATTATTTACGCAGTCATAACGAGTAGTACTATACGAACAATGTCTACCAGCAGAGACATACATATATTGACACGAGCCAGCCAATAAAACGGCTTCACTTTTTCAGTAAGGTATTTTATGGGAATGAGTATTCTATAGTTTTATTATTATTCTATGATCGCGGGTAAAGAATTTTCGGATATTTCGAGAGGGAAGGTTTCACGAAAACGACGCTATACTAAATGTTCAACTTCAATAATATACAATTAAAAATTCATATACAAACATTAAGCTAAAAGGGATGGAATTCCCATCGTTGAAATATTACGAAAAATTAATCAATCCGACGCATGAAAACGTCAAATGTCATTTTCTCTACAATATCATAGAAAAACCAACACTATAGTAGCCATTGATTTTCATACAATATAATAGATGTCGCAGTTAGCAAATTTAGAATGAATCTTAGCCTACAGCTTGATATATAAATAGGTATTATGATCAAGATATTACCATGAGTTATGGTAGCATAGAAGCCAAATATCTATTATTTTGTTTCAACAAAATACCTTAATTCTTGGAAAACATTCTCTTATAATGGTTTTATCATAATAACGGGTCTTTGGGTCCTTAATGTGTTTAAACAATGCTTATATCTTGTAAATATGTTATTCTAATAATTTTATATTCATTGCAGGTTCCTGGAAGTTTGTACCTTTCAGCTTTGTTGGCCGACGAGACAGTTTAAATGGAGGCCTCCTACTGGTGGATGGTAGAACGCGCCCTGGCACGCGGTGGTGTAGCTCCTCCCTCGTTGCCTTCAGCGGTGAACGCGTAGCTGGTTTGAATTAGTATTGAGTGGACGCTTGGTCGGGATAGACGAATTTTAACTCACGGGTACGAAAGATAACTTATATATTTTTTTTAAAAAACAAACGTAGACCGCGAACGTTGAAAGGAAAAATCTTATCTCTGCGAGGCGTCTGCTTAGGGCTGCCATAGAAAAAACATTATTGAAATGCATAGACAGCGCACATATAAATATCGCCAAATACAGGTAAAAAGCATGGATGTAATGGATGGAACTTTCGAACCAATATGTATTAAGACATTTGAGTCCAATAGGGGGTGTGGAGAAACCCCCTGGCGGAAATCTTGCTCGACCCAAATGTAGCACTGGTAGCACAAGGATGTACACTAACTGGATAGATAGAGGCATTCGTAATATTTTTGAAGCCGTGCGTTATTCCAACCAGTCTATCGTTTGGCGTCTAGCTGTAAGAGTGTCCTTTGCATACCTAATTTATTATTTTTAAAATCATTTTTGTTTATAAACAGTGTATTATTTGTTCTATGAAATATTAAATAAAAACGAATATGGTGATGTGTGCTGCTTTTGGTTGCAAAACTCGATCGAGTAGATTTAAATCATCCCAAGAAAGAGGATTGTCACATTTTAGGTAAGTGGATTTGTGTTGCATTTAATATTAATGGTCTTATAGATTTTTTTAACATTATTTTCACCGTCAATATGTTCTTTGAAGTTGTTGTTATATGTATGTATATACATTATAAATTGGGCTGTAGGTATTCAACAGACAAAAATAATGTCCCTAAAGTAACTTGTGTTTTTTTTTAACATTTGTCGGCCTTCATGGCCCAGTTGGTTCGGTATCTGAGCTAAAGGTCCCGGGTTCGATTTCCGGTGGGGACACATAAATATCACAAATCTCCAGAATGTGGCAACTTGTCATTGGGTGCGTGTTGAATTAATATTTGACATAGCACCTACCGTTAGTTGCCCGAGAAGCAATACAAAATTAAAATAGCACGTGTATTTTCTGGGAGCACACGTGTTGTTTTAATGATAAAACGCATTTTTAATCTAATCTCATTTGAAAATATAAATTGTAGGTATCGCATTTTTATCGCTGACGGCGTTAACATGTACAACTCCATTAAAAAATCTAGAAAATAATCTATTTTCATCAGTTTTTATTTTTAATACAATTTGGCCATTATATAATATTGTAAATATATTGTAGGTACTTATTCGGATAATTTCTAAAAGTACATAATAATTTTTATTGCTTTGCTTTATTTACATTTAATAAATTATACATTTTATAATTTTATTGTTGTTATACATTGTATACATTTTATATTTTTTTTATTTTCCTTTGCTTTGAGTATGTAGGTACAGTAAAGTCTTGAAAATATGCATTTTTCTATATACATATAATATATTTGTTTTCTATAGTGAAATCATTTTCATTTACTCCAGTTTACATCAATCTTGTGCTTCATATTGACACCAGCTCTCTCTCTGCGGTCGCAGAGAGGGCTGTCAGTCCTCTGGACGCAAGGCGTCCTAGTTATGTAACGTGACCAGCTTCGGTCTTGGATCGAGAGAGAATTGAAGGCACTCACCCCAAGAACGCGGTCCTTTCCTCTTCGACCGTCTGCTGAGGGAGACGCTCAGCAGATCACCCCGTCGTAGACCAGCAGGAAGCTACAGGTGGGTGACGTCCTCAGGTATAGGTCCTCGATCCAGAACAAAAGAAAAAGAAGACAGAGAAGCGATTGCAGAAAGGAAATTCTGGGTCAAGGGCGCGACAGACTGCGGTGATCCTCCCCTCCACACGCTTACAAAAGGGGGGCCCTGGCTTGCGCTAGGGCTGACACTTCCCAGGCCGTCAGCGCCTCGAGTCAGTAATAAGATAAAGTCAGGTTTTAAAATAAAAAAAATGGCAAGTTACGAGGCGCACTACGGCCTGAGAAGCTACTTCTATCTTTGGCTGCAATCTGAAGAGGCCTCTACAGTTACAAAATAATGCGCCAAAAGATTTACAAAAATTTTACCGCGTGGTGGAGGTAAGTTGTCCAGTTTGCAGTTTGAGCCTCTGTTGTGTCAGGATCGATAGATCTCAACCTGTTGGGATTCTCTGGCGGAATCCCAAGGGTTCTTTCAGTTATAAAGTTCTTTTTTTGTGCCGGAGAGTGTCCGGCAGTCTTTGATTTTAAAAAAAGTCAGCTGACCAGCTGTCGGTAGCTGTCAGACTTTTTTCGTTTGAAAAAAGTTCGAATCATTGTGCAAAAAAAAATTGCCATATAATAAAAAAATAGAAATAATTTTCCCCAGAATCCCGCTGACGGTCGGGGTAGGTTCCGCGGAGAAATTTAGCCACAACCTACTCGAATAGGACGGTGGATCTCTCTCGCGGACATGGGGCCGAGGCGGGCCGGTATCAATCGCCCCACCCTTTACGAGAGAAATCCAGCGTCCCGTCATTCGTCCATTCCTCCCGAAAGCGGCTCGGCAAACGCGGGGCCCTATGGCGATGACGAAAGACGGCGGCCGAGGTCGAAGGTTGAGAACCCGTACCAGAATGGTCGGCCATTCCTGCCAGTGGATCGTCGGAGCCTCCCGATGTTACGTGACCGGAGCATTCGGATAAGTCCGATAAGGCAGCCCCTGGTGTTAGCGTTGGTGCCTCTTGGATGGCCCGCTCATGCACTTCCTGCGGACTAGTCACGGTGGCAGTCATCGCATGTCTCAGATACTGGAGGGTGTTCGCACCAACAGTGCACTTCTCGGGGGCGCAGCGCAGGCCATACAACGCCAGGCGCTCCAGCACCAGCCGAAGGTGACGGCAGCGTTCCTCCCGCGTCCCCGAGGAGACGATGATGTTGTCCAAGTAGACCATGCAGAATTCGTGAACGAATCCTGCTGTCACTTGCACCATCGTCCTCCGGAAACCGGACGGCACACCAGCCAAGCCAAAAGGCATCACCTCCAACCGGTAGCGGGCCCCGTCCGGCGCTGCAATAGCTTTGAGCGGTCGAGATTCTGGAACCTCCCGAAGGTCCTCCAACACTTCTCGTATCTTCCCCTGTGCAGGAGCCGGAACACCCTCACATAGTGGCAAGGTCGCGGTTTTTGGGGGTGAATGTGCCCGATCGGGGGTCAAATGTATGGTGATTCGCTCCCTCTTCCCGAAGTTAACGCAGCCCCGGCGGAAGTCAACGCAGACCTCCTCTTCCAGGAGCCAAGGTTGCCCGAGAATAGCTTCCTCGCGCAGGCCATCCGCGACGAGAAAAGTCGATGCCGTTCGGACGCCCTTCGTTGACCACTCCAGGGTCGCCTCCCCTCGTACCTCCATTGTCATGTTGGAGTGGGCTAGCTTCAATGATGGAAGATCAGCCACGGGGACAATAGCTTCCGAAGGAACCAATGTTCCTCTTACAAGGTTGTGAGAGGCGGCAGTATCGATCAGTGCTTGACATTCCTGCCCCCTCAGCTCAATCTTGATCCGGGGTAAATTTGAATGATGGGTGACAACGTAGCACTCAGCCTCTCCGGTCTGGAGAATTGGAGCGTCAGCTGGCCGATCGCTTCGGCGCGTTGTCAAGTCCGGGTCCGGGCGCGTGATGGCCCCAGGGCGATCGGATGCCCTCTCTGTTCCCAGTTGCTCCGGTCGGGCGGGGGCCGCCGTTCTCCGACCGGACGCTGCGCGTGCCTTAGAACGCGCCGTCTCTTCTTCCAATCTCCTCAGCACTGGGCACTGACCAACGGGGTGCATGTCCCCGCAGAACCGACACTCCCTCGGAGGACGATTCTCCGGTCCCGCGCGGGGTCGTTCCGGGTTAGCCGGAGTGCGCCAAGACCGCGGTGGCTCATCATCCACGCGACGACCCCGCGGGTGCTCCTGGCGCCAACATTCTTGGCTTGGCCGCGAGTCACGATACCTAGGTGGGGACCGGTAGTCATCCGCGGCCGGTCGTCTTCCTGACACTTCGCAAATTGGCTGCGTGTCGCGTAGGTCCAACTCAAACGGGCGCGAGCCCATCCGCTCAGCCTTCCCCAAGAGTCGTTCATAAGGTGCGCCAGCCATGGCCCATATTTCAAATATCTCTCGATTTCGGGGCGTCATCAACTCTACGATCCGCTCGACTAACCCCTCGTCCATCTCCTCTCCGGGGTAGAGTCGGCGGAATATGTCCTGCTTCTGCACGAGATACAGCAGGGCGCTTTGTCCTTCAGATTGTGCGCCGGCGTGCAGGTGGGCTAGAAGGGCCGAGTGGACAGACTCGGTCCCGAAGCTCCGGCGTAGGAGGCTCTTGAACCGGTCCCAGGTCCATAGGCCCTGCTGGTACTGTGACCACCAGGTACGTGCTCGCCCCCGCAGTTGTTGTGCCGCCTTCTGGCGCTTTAGGGTTTCGCTCTCTTCACCATGGGCGAAGTGGCGGTCGCAAGCTACTAAAAACTGTTCGGGTTCCTCAGCCAAGTTCCCCGAGAATTTCTCTTCAAGTTTAGTGTTGCCTGATGGCACGTAGATTCTGTAGTTGGGCGCCAGAAGCTGTTTTTCCACGGCTTCACGTGGTGAAAAACGCGCAGTGTCGGCGCGGGGCTCATGTGGGCTATGCACTACGTGGGACGCGCGATCCCTGTTAAATGGCGTACCGCCGCCGTACTCCGCGTCGTTCTGAGCGTACTGCGGGGGAGAGACGGCACGAGAGCCGCTCCCGGGAGGAGAACGCGCGGTGGCAAACATACCCGAAACCGCCGGTAAACCCCCCCTTCCGCGAGTCTGCATCGCCCCGTCCGCGACCGGACCGTGAGCGCCTCCAAGTTCCCCTCGATCCAACAACACACACCCCGAATCGAGCTCACTCAAGATGATCAAGGTGCGCGGTTACGAAAGGAATTTAGGTACATATGGTATATCAGAATTGAAAAAAAATAAAAAAATTAAATCCTAAAAATACGTGTCGCATGGACAAAAACAATTTAAAAACAAGTAAAAAATTTGAGCAGGATAAAAATTATTTATTTATTTATTTATTTAATTTAAGGGGAAACATACAGCAATTTATAATCCATAAACAAAAACAATAACAAATATCAGTAATTTGCCAAAATAGTTCCCACAACATGCGTAATATAAAAAAAGGACAGGTTAGCGTTAAAGTTAAAAAACATATACAGTGGAGTGAGTTAAAAACTTAATTAAACAACATGCGTAATATAAAAAAAGGACAAGTTAGCTTAAAAAACATATATAGTGGAGTGAGTTAAAAACTTAATTAAACAACATGCGTAATATAAAAAAAGGACAAGTTAGCTTAAAAAAAAACATATACAGTGGAGTGAGTTAAAAACTTAATTAAACAACATGCGTTATATAAAAAAAAGGACAAGTTGCTTAAAAAACATATACAGTGAAGTGAGTTAAAAACTTAATTAAACAACATGCGTAATATAAAAAAAGGACAAGTTAGTTTAAAAAAACATATACAGTGGAGTGAGTTAAAAACTTAATTAAACAACATGCGTAATATTAAAAAAAGACAAGTTAGCTTAAAAAACATATACAGTGGAGTGAGTTAAAAACTTAATTAAAATTGAAGTATACAGCTTAAAACAAAAAAAAAAAAATAATAATAACAAAGAATATAAACATGATAAGTAATTCAAAATTAGGGATATAGATAATGGGGATATTTAGGAATTGCGGGGAGTGGGGAGGGAATAAAGAGGATTGGTATTCCATGTCTCGTATCACTGCGTTTTTGCGGATATACTCCTGCGATATTGCGGATATGTGCTGTTGAGTACATCAATGTCGTAAAAACTTGTGTTATACTGCTTACAAATGCGTGGAAAGCATGAATTCATTCTGTGATTAGTGCTACAGTGTGGAATATGAAATAGATTTGAGTGTCTGCTTGTTCTATCTGGCACATGAAACAGTATATTACTTTATTAATTATTTGCATAAAAAAATCTCGCAATAGCGCGTCAAGTATATAAAATTTAAAAATACAATAAAATCCAAATATAACAGAAATGCTCAAATATACAAGTTGAATTAAAATACAAAATATTATTGTCGATGAAATAAAATTAAAACATAATAATTACTGTCGATGAAATATAATTGTTATTATTGTTTAGAAAATATAGTATTCTTAAGTCGTAAATTTATCTTTCCTATTTTGTTTGTATATACAAATAAACAAATAAATATATGTATTTTTTTGTATTCTATCGTTTATTATCCCAACCGTAAACAATTGTAATTTATTACCATATATTGTAGTCTCTGGTAAGTAAAATCTCCTACAGAATATATATCTTTATTCTATGATCTTCTATGGCTTACTCAATTGTCAAACATCAAAGTTTCACAATATATTAATTTTATTTCGGAGACTTTGTTAACTGTGATATGATTAAAATCTAGCAATTATCGATTTCAGATTTGGCTTGTTAAAGAATGGCTTTATTCATTGCCAGGTATAAATACACACCATTTCCTGGTCATCAGTGAAATCGTACGCCTTTCTGTCATTTCTTTTCAGATAATATATTGTCGGATATGTTCTGTGTAACCGATCAATACATCCAAATTACAATGTATACAATGTCTACGATACAATGAAATGTCAATTCAATATGTAAACCAGCTGATTGTCAAGTTCACACAGGGCATATTATACATTTGTGATAACACAATTTTGACAATTGTCTAGACACAAACACACCCTTGAGAACACAATTCTGGTTTCCCTTTTCTCTTTTTTCTTGTACACTTAGTTTACAATTAAAAGCTCAATTAAGATACCCATTGTTAAAAATTTATACAGTAGTAAAACTTTTATTTTATATGATAGTAACATAGAGACCATGCAAGAATTAAAGTTATGAAATCATGCTATGTATTGTCTTATAATAATAATAAACACTTTTAATATACAGTTCTTGTTTTATTTATATACTGTTGGTTCTACAAGCTTAATAAGATAAAATAGCACCTATAAAACATACGTTCTCGCAATACTATCAGTTCAAAACTAGGATATATACTATGTTATTACTGTATTGCCTCAGAACAGACTTGTCTAGTGAGGCAGTATTGGCAGTAAATTTCCAAAAAGGCACAATGGCACATTATGCATATAAGTATTTTTCAAAATATAGTTATTTTCTTTTCTTATTGTTATATATATGTTGTGCAAAAAATTCATTTCATTTCACTATTTGCAACCATGTATTATTGTACAGTCATCAATAAGTATAATTTGAAGAAAGCTTGACAAGTTCACTTATCTAAGTTACATATAAGGTCAATTATTATAATAATATTTCCATACAGTTGATATTTATGATTCTTTGCCGGCTTGATCTCAGGATGTGTGATTCGATCAGACACACTAGTCTGATTTAGCCCCACGCTTTTGGAGCGTCAATCTGACACCAGCTCTCTCTCTCTGCGGTCGCAGAGAGGGCTGTCAGTCCTCTGGACGCAAGGCGTCCTAGTTATGTAACGTGACCAGCTTCGGTCTTGGATCGAGAGAGAATTGAAGGCACTCACCCCAAGAACGCGGTCCTTTCCTCTTCGACCGTCTGCTGAGGGAGACGCTCAGCAGATCACCCCGTCGTAGACCAGCAGGAAGCTACAGGTGGGTGACGTCCTCAGGTATAGGTCCTCGATCCAGAACAAAAGAAAAAGAAGACAGAGAAGCGATTGCAGAAAGGAAATTCTGGGTCAAGGGCGCGACAGACTGCGGTGATCCTCCCCTCCACACGCTTACAAAAGGGGGGCCCTGGTTTGCGCTAGGGCTGACACTTCCCAGGCCGTCAGCGCCTCGAGTCAGTAATAAGATAAAGTCAGGTTTTAAAATTAAAAAAAATGGCAAGTTACGAGGCGCACTACGGCCTGAGAAGCTACTTCTATCTTTGGCTGCAGTCTGAAGAGGCCTCTACAGTTACAAAATAATGCGCCAAAAGATTTACAAAAATTTTACCGCGTGGTGGAGGTAAGTTGTCCAGTTTGCAGTTTGAGCCTCTGTTGTGTCAGGATCGATAGATCTCAACCTGTTGGGATTCTCTGGCGGAATCCCAAGGGTTCTTTCAGTTATAAAGTTCTTTTTTTGTGCCGGAGAGTGTCCGGCAGTCTTTGATTTTAAAAAAAGTCAGCTGACCAGCTGTCGGTAGCTGTCAGACTTTTTTCGTTTGAAAAAAGTTCGAATCATTGTGCATAAAAAAATTGCCATATAATAAAAAAATAAAAATAATTTTCCCCAGAATCCCGCTGACGGTCGGGGTAGGTTCCGCGGAGAAATTTAGCCACAACCTACTCGAATAGGACGGTGGATCTCTCTCTTGCGGACATGGGGCCGAGGCGGGCCGGTATCAATATACTAAAATAAATTATATATGAAGATAATCAGCACTTCCTTGAAATCGCCGTGCAGCTTCAAAAATTTGATCAATGCATCCATCCATTACTTTAGTTACATCCGTGGTCACTATGAAACTTGGTTCGAGCAAGATGGCGGCGACCCCCCCCCCCCCCCCGCGGTTACAACAATTTTATCTATGCTTCCATCCATTACCTTATATACATCCATGGTAAAAAGTGTGACGTCACACACAGATTACGGTCCAACTGTCAAATTTGACGGCATTTGTCCATAGTCCATACTAAACGCTCGAGAAATCGTCAATAAAACCTTAAATATTAGTGCATTTTTCTTGATTATGTCACGAAAAAGTGTTATAAAGTTTCATTCCGTATTTTCGTTTTTCGAAGGGGAACAAAAAATAATAGAAAAAGGCGAAAATGCCTACAATAGCAACCATGTAAAAGAAGGTGTTTATGATAATGACTTGGGCTATTTGCAGGAAAAAGTACACGCTAGCATGAAAAATAAAGAGTATCATGCTAAGGTAAGATATTTTATTCAATTACATAGAACATTATAAACAAAATTAATCGATAGTGTGTGATAAATTATAGTCCGTGTGTTATTCTCAATTAAAAACTGCAGAAGTAATTAGGTTAATTCTAACCTCAAAAAGAGTGCTTATAATTCTTATAGTTGAGATTTTTCTCAATTAAGAACTTCAGAAGAAATTATGTGAATTACAACATCAATAATAATGTACTTTATGTATGTTTTAGTTGAAACTTTTTAATACAACAACTTATTCAACATGTACTATGTGTTTTTATTTTCAGATATACTTGGATAATGGTGGTGGAGTAAAAGAAGCAAAATGTTCTTGTCCTAGAGGCCAAGTACGTTGTCATCACATGGCTGCATTACTTTTGTATTGTTTATACAATATATCTGTTACTGATGTGTCATGCTCTTGGTCTACAAGAAAACAACTGCAACAAGAAGTGGTAACCACTGTGGCCCAATTATATCCAGAAAACAAGGAATACTGTGCTACATCATCTCTCAGTAATGAGAGAAAAAACATCTTTGTCCAATCTTTAAAAAACTATTCAGTAGGTTTTTCTTGGATACTGTCGCCAGAACCAGAGTACTCACCAGAAATAACTTTAGAAGACCTTATATTCTCTACAAAATTTGAAAATTGTAGCGACAAAAGAAGTACAATATTGAATTTTTCCAAATTAGATAGTAATAAAATAAACCAAATTAATTGTTCCACGATAGGCCAAGTAAACAATCCCCGCTGGCTTACTGAAAAAAAACATAGGTTAACAGCCAGTAATTTTGGGTTAATCTTGAAAGCTTGCCAGAAAGGGAAATTTTCCAAGTCCTTATTTAAAACGTTAAGTGGCAGTTATTCTTTGGGCGGTGTCAAATCAATCAGCTGGGGTGTGGAAAATGAAGCGACTGCTTTGAAAGAGTTTGAGTATGCTACGGGGAAAAAGGTCATACCATGTGGCCTTATTCTTCATGAAAATGGACTGCTCGGAGCAAGTCCAGATGGACTAACAGAAGCCGATTGCATCATAGAAGTTAAATGTCCTTTTAAATATAGAAGTGTCATGCTAAACGAGGTTTTGAAGACAGATAACACTTTTTAAATTATGATGAACAAAGTGATAATTTCATACCAAAAAAAGATCATGATTATTATCACCAAGTACAAGGCCAAATGCACATTAGCAATAAAAAAAATATTTTTATTTCTTGGACACCGCTGAGCACAATCATTTTAGAAATTATTAGAGATGAAAACTGGGGTTCAAATTTGGATGTAATAACAAAATTTTATTTTGATCAATACATACCATATTTATTGAATAACTAATTTTTAAAATAAAACAATCAATCACATTGCATTTAGTTTTATTTTCCAACCATCACAAATTATATGTTTCAAAAATATATAATGAAGGTACATAAATTAAATTGAAAAAAGTTGAATGTTTGTAGGGATATTATATACATAAATAAAAGCAAACACAATATAATTTCTCAGTTTCTACTTATTTTATTGAAACAAGTTGAATGTTCGTAGGGATATTATATACATAAATAAAAGCAAACACAATATAATTTCTCACATTCTACTTATTTTGAATGTTTGTACAAGTTGAATGCTCGTAGGGATATTATATACATTAATAAAAGCAAACACAATATAATTTCTCACATTCTACTTATTTTATTGAAACAAGTTGAATGTTTGTAGGGATATTATATACATAAATAAAAGCAAACACGTAGGGATATATGTAGCAAACACAATATAATTTCTCACATTCTACTTATTTTACATACATACATATCATTTTATTAAAAGGGTACATCGACAGACATCCAGCTCACAATTCTCACGAAAACAATATTGGTTATTACTACGAGTGCTGGACGTCCAATTATGGATGCACACAAAATTACATGAGCTCTCACTCAATCACACGCAAGTTACACAAGTACATAAATTAGAAATAATTCGGCTACAAAAGTTAAGTAAAAAAGAAAAAAATAGTTACACAATTCAAGAAAAAAAAGTTACACAATTCAAGAAAAAAAAGTTATAGAAGTTACATAAGTAGAAGCAAAAAAAACAGGCACATAAGAAGTCATAAAAGTTAGAGAAAAGACAAAATAATCATCACGCCATGTCCCTCGCAGGGTAGGCAGAGAGAACCGAATGCCACTTATTTCTATCTTGATACACATTCATCGCCTCGTCGACATTTATACATGTTCGTCTGTTATTCATGCTCCAGACATTTCCTTCTTTAAAAAAATCGTTCACATGGACGTGCCATCCCTTCCTTGAGCGGCCCCGACCTCTCATTCCATTCCTGTCCGCAATGTATATTTTCTTCTTCAGGCGTTCCTCATTCATTCTCTACATCTTATTTTATTGCTATATATCATAAAATATTTATATTTATTTGTTTTGATAAATAACACATTTACTGGTAAAAATACATCTTGTTAAATAAACAAAAAAATTGGTAAAATAATGAATAATATTACAATAAAAATATTTCAAAAAATCAAAAACAAAAATAGCAAATGAAATAAAAAATCATTATTAGAAAAAAAGCACCTTAAACAAGAGGTTTCATAGAAGTGGTGACGATACATAACATTATTAAGAGTCTTCATCAAGTTAATTGTAAAATAATTCTACTTCTTTAATTAAGGGGTATTGGAAATTTGTTAAAGCACATGCAACTTGCCATATTTTAGTAGAGAGTGTATGGAGATAATATGGTATATGTTCCAATATCAAATAGCCTTTAACTCGTTGAATGGCTCGTTCTACATGGATTCTAGCACGCGCAATTGATGTCGTTTTAAAAACCTGATTTGGTGTGAATTGTTGCATGGTCAGAAATGGAGGTATATTGACTGAAACCCCAGAAGGTAAAATATCCGATATCAGGAATCTCTTATCAGCCAATATCAGGTCCCCGGCATTAAATTTTAAAAGAAGTTGGGAGTGTTCAACTATAGCTTTATCTGAAGTTGAGCCTGGGTATAAATCACTAGTGTAAGTGATGACTCCATTAGGAGCCACACCCACAAGAGCTTTAAACGTATTTCTGTGTTTGTAGTGACTGTACGTCAACCGTTGATTGGTCATTGATTTTCTCGAAGTGGCACAAAAAACTTCAGTGCAGTCGATCACCATACGACAATTTGTAAATTTGGCAAAGCAATTTGGCAGACAAGTTTTGTTTTTTGCTTGAGATGGTATGTCACTCATCCTTCGTATAAATATTTATGGAAGATATTTATCCATGTAATGGTCACATTACTGATCGTTTGCTTGCTACATGCAAATCGCACACCAAATCAGTATGTGTTAAATTCAGACGCAATTTCATCAATGTCATGAAAAATTGATCATTTTAACCTATTCTCGTCACTTTCCAACCAAAGTAATAATTGACTTCAATGTCGCTAAATAACGATAAAAATACATTTAATATTTCCTGGTTGGGCATTCCAGTGTAATACCGAATGAGTTTATCATTCCCTTCTATTATCTTGAGGCACCAGGGCACTGTTTTTAAGGCATCTATTTCACTGCAAAGTCGTTCATTTTCATGTCTCAATAATGTATTTTCAGCCGTAGACAAAATATTGTCTACGGTGCTAGGTGCATTTTCTGTTTCATGAAGTACTGTTTGAACAGCACCTACATTCAAAGTTTTTTTGGGTCCAACAAAATCAAAAACCTTCTTCTTATTTCGCTCATATATCTGCGGATAATTAGATTTCTTGCCATCCTTGAAGTGACAACTGCATATACGTAAATGCTTCGACGGCAGTCTAATCAGCTCTCCTGTAATATACAAATGCATATTATTTACCTTGTCAAATAATTTAGGTAAAACAAAAAAATACGAGAAATACATGTAAACAGGAAGTTACATTTAGTTATCATTTCAAATTAAAATCTACCAATTATTTACGAACAAATAATGATAAAATTAGTAACAAACACTGCACGCCACAATACACAAACACATGTGGTTCAACATACCTTATGTATTTTATCCATTTTTTCAGAATTTTCTGATTTTTAGGAAATGTAATTCTAGCAGCCAGTGGATGAAAATAAAAACATCGTTGGTTTATAAAGAATAAGGACTTTAGTATAATATGACATGTTTTCAAGTGTATTTTAGGAAAAAAAAACATTATGTACATGAACATTTTGAAAATACATTATGAAAAGAATAATTGCCGTTTCACAGTGAAATTATTGATTTTTTCTTTTTACATATCTTATTTGTATATAATTGAATTACAGGAAATTTGTAACTGGACAACATAGAAGTGGTTTAATTAATTGAGATTGAATTTTCAGCAGCGAATACTATAAAATAATAATAAGTATTTATAATACAACTCTTGTTAAAAATTGAAATGCAAAATAAGTGACAACTGACAGCTAAAAAATCATAGAGAATTGACAAGCGACATAATTTTGTTTTTTCTATGGCAGCCATTTATTTTACTGCCCCGAGACAGTCCTAAATTTAGAATGAATCGTAGTAAAGATTTTTTCCGCGAGACTTGACAAGGTGGGCAGAAAACATTGTTTTTGTATACAGAATAATAACTAATGTGAATTGTTTTTGGATTAATTTGTCGAAAAAAACACTTTGTTCATCAAGATTTAGAGAACAGTTATCTTTGAAGTGTTTGTCATACTGACACCAACCCGCCCTGGTAGGAGGTTGAGTAAGTATACAGTATCTGATATGTAGGACGTGAGGCGTCAGTCTCGCATCGAAGAAAGAAAGAACTTAGGTTCACTCACCTGAGGACGCGGTCTTCTACTCCTCGACCAATCTGCTGGAGGGTGCGTCCAACAGACCACACCAGGCGTAGCTGTCTGGCTGCTATGAGTCGTGACGTCCTCAGTGTTGGTCCCAATCAGAGGACAGGAGGTATAGGGCGAGAACAGCTTCCTACACGCGGTACAAAGCCCTACTTTCGTGTTAGCCACCGTTTCCTCAATCGCCGACGTCCCTTGTCAAGGAAATCAAAGTCAAAGATTGTCAATATAGTAAAATGTACCTTTGAGAGATGTGCAGCGATTGGGAAAATCCTAAACTTCAGGGTTTCTTTTTCTGCGAAGGCCTCCACAGTCACAATAATTTCCCTATGATATGAGAAAGCTATGCTAGGTATGGTTAAAAAGTTAGACCCGCGTGGAGTGCGAAGACATCCTTCATTAAGGAACCGGGTTGTTGGCGTTTTCTGTGTCTTCGATGACCCGATTGTCGGTTCGTTTCTTTAAAAAAAGGCTACGACTATTTACACGACTCAACCATAGACGAAAACCAAAAATAACCACAGAAAACGCAGATAAATCAAGTTATAAAAATATTTACTTTGGTTATACTTTGCTATAATTGTAGATCTCGATGAAAAAATGATTTATAAAATTAAGTAAATGTAATAAGGTGCCAATATTATTTATTTTTTCTTCAAGTTGGTTTCTATGATGCATTTTTATGACCATTGAAAAAATGACGAAGGTAAATATTTTTGTATTTTGATTTATCTTCGCTTTCCATGGTTATTAATGACCTAAAAACATAGACGACGTCAGAAAATTTGTCGTGTAAATAGACACTTTTTGGCGGGAAAACGCTTTTCCCGCCAATTCCGGTGGTAAAAATAGTGGCACCGTTAAAAAAAAACTTTCTTTTTAAAAGTCACTTGGCAGGTGAAAAACCTGCTGTTGCCACACTGTCCAATCAAAACAAAAAAAAATAACATTCACGTCGAAGAAATAAATACGATCTGTGTAAGTACCCACAGAATTGGGACGGTGGATTTTCCTCGTGGCCGAGGAGACCATCAAGGCGGCCCGGTATCAATATTCCTATCTATTTAGAATAGGCCCGCTAGTGGGCAGTCACAATATAAGGAAAAGAAAGAAAAAAATAAAGAAAGACCAGATGGAGTTAGGCTTCCTTACCATACGTCCCTTTGGTTTGGGAAACACGCTCTCTGAGTTTCCTTTCATATGTAAATTGTTGACACCAGTGGATTCGATCTGCAAAATGAATTAAAATTGTTTTTCACTATTAAAATTTTAACAAACTGATATTTCCATAAGTATTGTGATCGATATATTGCCATGCATTAAAATATCAAAGAAACCCAGATTTCATTATTGGCAATGAATCAGCTGATTGATTTAGTAATAATTGAATTCAAATTTATCCGTGATATTTTTTCTGTTTCGAGATTTTTAGGTAGGTATATATTTTCGGTGCCACTATTTTTACGACTGGAATTGGCGGGAAAAGCGTTTTCCCGCCAAAAAGTGTCTATTTACAGACGGTGGCCAAATTAATACAATCAAATGAATTTATAGCAGTTTTTAGACTTCGAATCATTGAAAATTATTATTTTTTTATTTTATTTCGATCTTTCTAGAATATTATGGGAGATTTAATATATTTTTATAAAATAAAATGCATTTACTATGAATATATAATAGTTTATTGATAATAAAATACGTTTTATGGTAAAATGATCAATATTTAGTAAATCCTCCCTTAGCTTTAATTACTGCTGATATTCTTCTGGGCATGCTGGAGATACATTTAATTGAGATATTTTTTAATTCTGGTGTGTTGTGCCATGCCTCAATTATGTTTTCTATTAGTTGTCTTTTGTTGGTGATGACACCTTTTTTTACAATTGCCCTTTTCAGAGCCTCCCAAACGTTTTCAATTGGATTTAGATCCGGTGAATTTCCTGGCCAATCTAATACCTTTATTTTTTCTCCTTCTAGAAATTTAGTAACGGTTTTCGCTTTGTGGCAGGGTGCAGAATCATGCATAAATACATATTTTCCATTTGGAAACCATTCGGCCACTTGAGGCTTTAGTCTCCCTTTTTAAACTTCTATATACTGGTCCTGGCGCATTGTGCCATTCACAATATACAGCCTTCCCATACCCATCCCACTAATCACTGACCAGATCATTATTGACTGAGGGTGCTTCACTCTTTGGACCACACATTCCTCATTATATTTTTCACCTGGCCTTCTTCTCACATATTGAGTTTTGTCCTGCAGTATTTGGATTGAGGATTCATCAGAAAAACAAACCTGAAAGAACACGAGAAGTTTTCACTAGTCAATTTTATTTAATACAGAAAGTTTCATAAAAACTTATTTTACATTCTAATACCTTGCTCCAATCGTCTTCGTTCCAATTTTGGTGTTTTAGTGCCCATTCTAGTCGCTTTTTACGCATTTCAGGTGTTAGTTTTGGCTTTTTCACTGGGCGATAACATTTGAGGTCCATTTCCACCAATCTTCGTCTCAATGTACGATCAGATATATTGACTCCTGTGGTCTGCAAAATAGATTTTATTACTTTTCGAGGCTTCTGTCTATTTTCTAGAGCAACATTTCTGATTTTTCTTTCTGTTCGCGGAGTAGTAATGCGCTTTCATCCACATTTTCCTATTCGAGATGGTTCAAGGGGTACATTTCCTTTCATTTGCCTACTTATTTTGTGCACAGAATATTGAGAAACATTGGTAAGTGTGGCAATTTCTCGTTGACTGTATTCACAGTGACCAAGAAGGGTTGAAATTTTAGATTTTTTTCTTGGAGTGAGGTCACAAGATCTTCCCATTTCTAAAATAAACCAAAAAATTCTGAAATTCAGCATACATTTAGAAAATAATTTATCAAAATCGTAATAATTTGATAAGTGGTATAATTGTGATAAATATTTAGTAATAAATATTAGGTTTACCTGTTATTTAAAAAAAAATGTAAGAAACACTCAAACACTGTCTCAAATAAACACAAAATCAATGGGCAAAATATTCCATTAACACCCGCACACTCTGTGAATACCAATACTAAACTGACATTATCGTATCTTGTATGTGACAAAATTCATGTTGATGCTTAAAAAGTGTTGCAAGTACGATAACAATAATGAAGGGAGTTGCCACAAATAAAAATATACTGATGTGATTCGATTTTGCTGGATAACAGCTAAAAATACAATTATTTTTGCATTTTTTTCCTTTGATTGTATTAATTTGGCCACCGTCTGTACACGACAAATTTTCTGACGTCGTCTATGTTTTTAGGTCATTTATAACCATAGAAAGCGGAGATAAATCAAAATACAAAAATATTTACCTTTGTCTTTTTTTCAATGGTCATAAAAATGCATCATGGAAACCAACTTGAAGAAAAAATAAATAATATTGGCATCTTATTACATTTACTTAATTTTATAAATCATTTTTTCATCGAGATCTACAATTATAACAAAGTATAAACAAAGGTAAATATTTTTATAACTTGATTTATCTGCGTTTTCTGTGGTTATTTTTGATTTTCGTCTATGGTTGAGTCGTGTAAATAGTCGTAGCCATATATTTTTGGTCTTTTTTTATATATATTTGTTGAATCTTTTTTGTTATATTTGGCGCCCCAGCTTTATTTGCGCCAGGCGCAACTGCACCGTTTGAACCTATGGTGGATCCGGCCCTGAATAAAATGTCCACATAAAAAATTTACTACAAATCGCGGTCCGACTATATTTAGCGAATTTAAGACTAGAATGAAATGCCGGAACAGATTTGGATCAAGTCACACAATAACATTTTAAAGTTGTAAAAAAAATATAACAAAACTTCACAAATTATAATAAATAAATAATTAGAATTAAAAAATAAACACATTCGAAATGTTGTCACAAATATTGTCATTCTTGTTTTCTTGCGCACCACATAATATTTTCTTTTCTTCACGACCATGAGCGTGCTGATGAAACTTCAATGCCTGAATGGACCGTCGTCGATGGGCGAAGGGGCAGGCTACCGGCGAAAGCAATCTCGGATCCCAGACACCGGCAAATGCCGGTTGGGTGACTGTGGGAAGCGAAACGGCGGCGAGGCGAGTCTAAGGAGATGTAGACCGTTGCTTCAGGGTCCAGAGCAACTCGACAGCGTTTGGAGCATTTGTCGTTCCATAATTTCAGTTTGTTGACGTGTTTAAATGTATCTCAAAGGGTGAGATTATAGCTATGTGAACATTTTACTTTACAACCAGAATAGACATTGAGAGTTGACTTCGTCCTCCAGCGTACTGGGAGAGGGGATCAGTTTGATGGGGATACATTTTTGAATCGTTGCATATCTTGTAGATAAATTATAGCTAACATATAAAGTAGAAAGACAGCAAAGACTCGTTTGACAATGCTCCATAGATTTCATGAAACGTCTATACTTCGTTATCAGTGTGACCGTTTTTAGTATTTTTAGTACTAAATTGGTATTTTTTCGCCACTTTGGAACACGTTTGGTATTTTTTTAGTATTTTTGAAAATTTTGGTATTTTTTGGTATATTTTGTGATTTATGGGAAATAAAATACCATTTTTTGTTATTTTTTAGTATTTTTGGTATTTTTTGGTATATTTTGTGATTTTTGGAAAATTAAATACTTACCATTTTTTAGTATTTTTTTAATATTCTGTCTGCATTCACTTTTTTCTCTATGATAATTTTACCGCTCTTTACTTCTATTATGTACTCATTGATGGACATGGTGGTGGCGGGATCTTTTGAATTACATATGTTAACTGGTGACTTTTCACATTATTCTAAAAATACTAAAAAGTATCGAACATTAAATAACTTCTGTAAAATTACATGTATCGTCCACATTGAACAAAGTTTTTTGACATTTTGTGTTTTGGTGGAGTTAATAATTATTATGAAGCGGAAATATGAACAAAAATATTGTCCTGAATAGGAACAGAAATGAATTTCATAATAAATTTACTTTCAGATGCACCATCATGCATCTTTAAGTAGGTAATCTCAATTTTTTGTTAATCATATTATTTGTAGGAAAAATTAAGTTTTTTTTTTCATATCTATGGGGCGATTAAAAATATCTTTTTTTCTTTGAATGTAGTTAAGTGACAGTGCTTAGTATTTAATTCAAAGAGTATATAATACCTTACGGATAATTTAATTAACAGCTCCAGTACGGTAATAGCTCAGTTTTGTATGATCTTTTCAATTATATAATATTTTTGCCTTGAATATAATATTTGGATTTTTAGGTACATGACAGCCGATTATTTTTCAAGTATTTTCAGCAAGAGCTAATGTGTTTAATTTGACTTTTCTGCAAAGATGATCATTATTATTCTGTACATATAACCGAATTTCATTTGATTCCATTTCTTACTCGCGACACATTCTTTCTCCCAGCCATATTATTTTGTTTATCCGGTATTTAACTTGTTTACCACGCTCCTCCTTGTTACATACGTAACAATTATACAATAAATACATGCGTGTTTTCTTAGTATGTTCCCAAATATCGTTAAAAAATTTAGTATTTTTTTGGTATTTTTTCACATGGGTTTAGTATATTTTGGTATATTTTCGCCACAAGTGCGGTATTTTCGGCAGTTTGGAAAACGGTCACACTGTTCGTTATCCATAGATAGATAGAAAAGATGGAAGTAAGTATTCTCTTCTATGATTCTCTTTGTGATTTTGACATGTATGAGAGTTTGCTCATATAGTTTGCTTTGATTAAGTGAAATTGACATTTTCATGTAATAAATTACTTTGCTGTAAACGCAAATATGTGTGATGTAAACCATACACATCAATTTGAGTTAACTTGTTTATCCATATAAATATTTTTTTTATAGAGCCAATGATTTTTTTTTATTTATTTGTTTTAAAATGCAAGATATATCAACGTTATGCAGAGCCTGTTTAAAAATGGGTAGTCATGCGTCCATATTTTCTAAAATTGATGACATGTTGCTGTCGGAAAGATTTAAAGAATGCATTGATATAGATGTATGTTATAATTCTGTTACATTGTTTATACCAATTTTGCTAAAAATCAGTAAAATACATATTATAAAGATCGCACCTATTGCAATTATACGCAAACATTGTATTTTAATGCATTATAACCTCATTTATAAGTATCGTGGCCTTCATTGTTATACATACATACATACATACCATCACGCCATGTCCCTTACGGGGTAGGCAGAGAGAACCGAACGCCACTTACTTCTATCTTGACATACATTCATCGCCTCGACAACATTCATACATCGTCTTATACATGTTCGTCTGTTGTTCACGCTTCTAACATTTCCGTCTTTCAAAATATCATTCACATGGTCGTGCCATCCCTTTCTTGGGCGGCCCCGGCCTCTGAATCCAATCCTATCCGCATTGTATATTTTCTTCGTCAGGCGTTCCTCATTCATTCTACCCATGTGGCCAAACCATCTCAGTGTGTTCACTTTCATTCTATTAATGATATCTTTCTTCATCTTACATTCTTTCCTTATGTTCTCATTTCTTACCCTGTCATACATCGTTCTATTGCAGATTCTTCTTAGCGATCTCATTTCAACAGCATTTATTCTGCTTTCGTGCGAATAAATGCTAATTTTCGGCCTTCATTGTTACTAACCAATTTCTCAACAGATTACGATAGAAAAAAGTTTCATTGTATTTCGATAGATGGTGATGGTTTTCTGCTTATTTTGAAATATTATTGTAAATTTACCATTCAACATAATATTAATATAGAACTATCAAAATTTTAATTAATAAAGGAAGTCATTAAATAACATAATTGGTGAATGTTACTCATAGATTTTTACTATAATATACTAGATGTAGTTCTCGGTGCAAAAAGTGAGTCATGGAATATCGCGCGTTTGATGTTTTGGTTGGCAAAATATATCAGTTTTCCTTACATTTCAACACATCCTAGATAACTGTTCTCTAAACCTTAATAATTAAAATGTTTTTTTAGACAAATAAATCCGAAAACAATTCACATTAGTCGTTATTCTCTATAGAAAAACTATGTGGTCTGGAACCAAAACGTCGAAATTCCCCCGGAAAAATGACTCACTTGGATTCATACAAATTTTGCTAACTACGACATCTAGTATATTATAATAAAAACCTATGATGTTACTCAATCACTTAAAATGATCCACGTTAACCACCTGATTTCCCGGATCTCCTAAAATAAGTATTCCTACTTTGTCTCTATTGAGATATTAAATTTGTTAAAAAATATTACCATACCATCATGGTATATTCCACAATGTGGGGTAACCAGCGACAGATCGGCGGGTACGCATTACCTTATGAAATACCCACACATTGGTCTCGTCTCACCTAAAAAGACACTGCACTCAGAATGGGTGGTGAACATCATTACTGAACTATGTGAGATGTTATTGTTACCTGTTGTATTTTCGATTACCCTCCTCTTACGGGACACTCAATACAATAATAGAAAAGAGTGGAAGCACTATTCTAAACCGGTATGTCACATAAAAAAATTCTGGAATGATGAAAATGTAATAATTTTAAGATATATTATACATACACATCCATCTGGCCTTACTATTTACAACTTGACTGACGGTCAGGCGATTTCGGCCATTCATTAAACTGGATATGCGTCGGATTAAATTGAAATCGCAAATAATAATTTAAACTTTTACAGTCTTACTGATAGAAATCTACCCTTTGAACAGTGTTTTAATTACACACCGTGTAAAGCCAATGCAGCAATTATTTTAAAATCTTACTAATTAACACTGTACAACGACTGGGTAGTTGCAACAGACTTAAAACAGAAATTAATCCGACAATGTTGTATTTTCGCACCCACGCATGCGCAATTCTAATTTTGACATTTGTCTTTGTTAATATTTTCATTTATCATATGTTTTTCATGTTTTAAAATAAGAATATGGAAAATGTAACGAATTATTTAATGATATGAATACCCAAGCGAACACCATTGAAGCTACAAAAATGCACAACTATCAAGAATAAAATAATGTATAAAAATGTTTCATCATATTATTCCAAGATATAACAATGTCGGCCTTCGTGGCTCAGATGGTTAAGTATCTAACTGCTGATCCGAAGGTCCCGGGTTTGTTTCCCGGTGGAGACACAGTTTTTAATTGTGTTTTCAGTCTGGATCTGTGAGACGATTAATATCGTAAGTCTCCAGAATGTGGCAACTTGTTATTGGGTGCGTGTTAAATTAATATTTGACATAGTACCTGTTAGTTACCCGGGAAGTAATATATAAATAAAATAAATTATAAGCATACATATATAAAAATCAAATTTTATATGCAAAAGATGAAATTTGTCTTAAAACAAGGTTAAACTACCTTGGACAGGCGTGCAAGCGTTGTGTAAAATCTACATGAGAGATACACAGTCGTCAACCAACTGATCTGCTACACAGCGTTCATTAGTAACTTTTTTGCCTACACGGGTGTTAAACAGTCATGTAACTTTTACAAAACGTTTGTTAGTAAGACTGTCTAATTATTATTTGCATCCAAAAATAAATATGTA
The DNA here is from genome assembly GCA_963576475.1 of Molanna angustata. Classification (NCBI taxonomy): domain Eukaryota; kingdom Metazoa; phylum Arthropoda; class Insecta; order Trichoptera; family Molannidae; genus Molanna; species Molanna angustata. Next base: position 21,412,503 of record OY754983.1, on the reverse strand, counting down.
TAAAATAAACAAGAAAATCAAAACAAATTAAAAATAAAGATGAAATACTAAATGTTATCAAACCTATATAATATTGTTTTTTATTCAGTTTACGCGCACCCGTGCTGGCGTACGCACGTTACAGCGAGCCTGTCGCGCGATGCCGCGATAATAATCAAAACTCAAAATGAATCTTCTTCTTCTTCTTCTTTAGCCGTCTCTCCACTGCTGGATGTAGGCCTCTTCAAAATCCTTCCACTTATTTCGGTCCATGGCTCGTCTCGGCCAGTTTCTACCCGCAACAGGGACAATATCGTCCGTCCATCTTTTCATCGGTCGACCTATTCCCCGTTTATTTCCCCATGGTCTCCACCTCATAACTCTGGGTGCCCATCTCTCTGTTCCCTGTCTCGCAACGTGACCTGCCCATTGCCACTTTAATCTTGCTACATGGTCCATAATGTCGACAACCTTGGTCTGGCGTCTGATCTCTTCATTTCTTATTTTATTTCTCAGACTTATGCCTAACATTTGCCTCTCCATGGATCGCTGTGCGCATTTAAGTTTGTATGTGGTGTTGGCAGTCAATGTCATCGTTTCTAGACCATACGTCATCACAGGGAGGACACACGATTCAAAAACTCTTCGTTTCAAATTAATGGGGATTTCTTTGTTTTTTAGGACATGCTGGAGTTTGCCAAAAGCAGCCCAGCCGAGACCAATCCTTCTAGGTATTTCCGCTGTTTGGTTTTCCTTCCCTAATGTGATTTTCTGCCCAAGATAAATATACTCGTCTACAGCTTCAATCGTTTTGTTGTCGATTTTTAAGCTGTTGCTGGATGAACTCATTATTTTCGTTTTATTTATATTCATCTCCAGGCCAATCTTTAGGGAAGCTTCGTGCAGATCTTTGATCATGCCACTTAATTCTGCCAGATCTTCACTTACAAGAACTATGTCATCAGCAAATCTGAGATGGGTCAGATACATGCCATTTATTTTTATACCCTTTTTTTCCCAATTTAAAGTTTTAAAAACATTTTCCAGGGCAACAGTAAATAGTTTGGGAGAAATGGTGTCTCCCTGTCTGACGCCTCTACAGATTTTTACTTTTTCCGTTTTTGTTTCTTCGTCAATTTTTACAACCATTGTGGCATGGTCATATATAAATGAATAATAGTGATAAAGTGATAATCAATGAATTGTTGACTTTTATACAGAATAAAGTTGATGTGCTTGACGAAGTGTCTATTGTGCAGATATGTTCTACGCATTTCTCGGAGGATGACGTGGAGCTGGCGAAAGATACTCTTTTCGCGGAGGTTGTAGATAGACGTGTCCTCAGGAAGGGAGATGGCAAGAAGAATAAAAACTTGTATGATATTATTAAGATCTTGAAGGAAACGGAGGATGTGCCAATCTTTGTTGCCCGTACTTTGCATAAATTACCACCTGTAAATTTTGACTCTATTGATGTTACGTGTCTCTTAAAGGATATTAACAGCCTTAAATCCGAACTACAAAACGTTAAGTTAGACATGATAAAGAAGTCAGATATTAGTGATTTACGAGAAGAAATTGTCATAATACGCAAGAATAGTGAAAAGACATGTAAGGTAAATAGTGAATTCAATACGAATAGTATTGCTACAAATGACAATTTTAATTCTTCTAGTATTGACATTCGTAGTAAAAACAAAACGTCGTATGCGACCACATTTGTCAATGAATTCCCCGCGCTTCCCGCTTCCTCCACACCGAGCTACGCAAGTCAGCATAGTACGGATCGGAATCCCCGCCCACCGTCGCAGATAGCACCAAATGCACCGCTTTGGCATTGTCTACTACAACAGCGCCTGCGCAATCCATCAGGGCCAGCCAAGGAACTGATAACAATGATGGCTTCACTCAAGTACAAAGAAAAAAGCAGTACAGAAAAAAGAACAATACCGGAACAGCAGAATCTAATAAATTGAAACCTGCTCTACTTAAGGCAGCGATTTATGTGTCAAGTTTGGATTCCGACACATCGATCAATCATATTAAAGATTATATTTCTTCTAAAAATGAAGAGTTTTATGACGTACAATTAATTACTCCGTATCGTCCTACACCGTTTAATAGTTTTAAAATAATTATTCCTATTCACAAGATTGATACATACATGCAGAACAATTTCTGGCCAAAATCTATTGTGTTCAGAAGGTTTAGAGAACGGCACTCAGATGCAAATATACAACCGAAACAAAATGAATAATAACCTTAAAATAATATCTTGCAATTGCCGATCCCTCAAACGCACAGAAAAAATATTATACGATATTTGTAATACAAATGACGTCATTTTAATTCAAGAAACCTGGTTTTCACCAACAGATCTGCACCTTCTTGAAAAAATACATCCTGACTTCACTAGCTGGGGAACGTCAGCGGCGGACCTGCCCCTGGGCCGGCCGGCCGGCTAAATGAATAATTTTTGTTATTACGGTTATATATGTATATATTTTGGTTTGCTCTTTATTCTTACTTTTTTCTGTTATTCTTTTTATTTGTATGTACTTATACCTTATTTTTGTATGTTGTATATATTATATGGTTTGTGTTGCATTGCACCCCCCTGCTCACCAACTGAAATAAAGTCTCATTATTATTATTATTATTATTCAAACCTATATAAATTATTTATAATTATTTTATTTTAGTCACTTAACAGGTACCACACATATTAATTTAACACGCACCCAATAAAGTTACTGCCAGATTTTGGAGACTTGTGATATTTATCGTCTCATACCTCTGGCCTCTCGTGGACTCCCGCTTCGATCTAGAGAAGAGAGCACCCTCGCCATCCCATCACATACCACGGCTTTCTATTCATCATCCTTTACTGTCCATGCTGCCCGGATATGGAACAACTTGGCCCTTGACACTAGAACTGCACCAACGTTAGCAACCTTCAAAACCAGATTAAAACGCGCGCTCATACTTTCCATTTCTTAACCTACATACTTCCCATTTATTTCCCTTTTCTTGTAATTAGTCATATCTCCTCTCCTTTTTTTGCCTTCCCTCCCATAGTGTTGTAACAGGTTTTATCTTTGATTTGTTTAATTTTCATTGATGTACATATTTTTATTCTTCTTAATTTCTAGTGTTTATGTATATTTTTCTTTCTTTTTTTGTACATATACCATTTTGTCTCATAAATGTCATAGATGGTTGTCTGGACGAAATTGCCATTAGGCAATAAGTCCGCCATTTGTACTAGTTATTTAGTAATGTACAATTAAGTGTTTAAATAAATAAATAGACTGAAAACACAATTAAAAAATGTGTTTCCTCCGGGAATTAAACCTGGGACCTGGGAATCTGAAGTTGGTTATCCATAGACTGTTACTAGTTTGAGTCAAAAATTATAATCGTGGAATTGTAAACTAGTTGTTTAATTTACCCAAAGAAATTTTTTTACTATGTTTCAGTCGTATGTTTGCAGGTGAAGTGTGAACATGGAAGCGTCCTTCCAAGTAGCCTTTGCAAGGAATGCATCACCAGACTGATAGAAAGTCACAACTTCAGAGTGCTCTGTTTAAATTCTCAGACAAAACTACTTAGCAGGATTGAAAACAACTCGGAATCAAAGTGTGCAGGTATATACAATATATGTACATATATTATGTATAAGAAGATTATGTTAGAGGTAGATATATTTATAGAGTTAAAAATGAAGACAGAAGAAGAGAACGCAAGATAAAGAAGGATATTATAAGTAAAATGAAAGTGAATACCCTGAGGTGGTTTAGGCATATTGAAAGAACGAACGACTGACCAAACAAATATACAAGGGTGTAAGAAATAGGGGTGGCTCCAGACACGGATGGCATGACCATGTGAATGATATTTTGAAAGATGAAAACATAAGAAGCTTGAACAATCGACAAACATGTAAAAGACGATGCATGGATGTAAAGGAAGCCATGAATGTATGTTAAACCAGAGGCGTATGGCGCTTGGTGCTCTCTGCCTATCCTGTTAGGGATATGGGGTGATGGTATGTATATACAATGTACACAATCAATAGAATCTTCTCTACAAAATTTTATTTTTATTATTTAAAAAAAATGAATATGTCCTTGTTAAACAAGTACATATAAATTTTCCTACATTCCCTAAAATAAGCATAAATGCTTGTGCTTGTAATTTTTTTTAATTTTTATTTTTTCGAGTACAAAGAGTCATATTATTATTTTCATGTTTAAATAATAAAAAATAAATAAATTATACAATTAATAAACAAATAATTAAATAAATTTATAAAATGATAAATAAATAAATAAAAAATATGAGTTTAAATGGAGCAATTATGAAACGAACACCATATTATATCGATGGCTATCCGGACAAATATTGTATGTCCATTATGAATAGTTTTGAGAAAACTCAACGAGAATGTTCACAATGCTGGAACATTTGCTTGTAATATTAATTTTTAAATTAACTATATCCTTAGCTGTATTGCATATGGACATACTATATTTTCACAGATTAAAGACCAAGTCGAGCTCCACAAAATGCATAGATATCATAATATCATAATGCATAGATATCTCAATTTCACCAAAAAGTGGACATACAATATATGTCCGGTTAGCCATCGATATATCACTTATGTTTAGTGATTAAGGATCAGGTGATTCCAGTAATTCACATACACATCTCCTTACCTGTCCCTTATTTCAATAAAAATATGTCCAGCCACCGAATAACATATTATTTTTATATTAGTGAAGCAGCAGTTTACCTTCGCATTTAGTTTTAACTATTATATAAAAAAATAATTCTTTCGTTCATACCATCACAGCATATCCCACACTGTGGGGTAACCAGCGCCAGGTGTGCATTACTTTATTACCTTAAGGAAGCACGACAAATGCGTATCTCGTCTAGTCACACCAGTTTCGTCTCATCCTGCAGGTCTACTCAAGAATTTGATTAATATCACATTTATATGTTTTAGATTAAAATTAATTGAATAACTGTATTAATTTATACAAAAAATTAATGACAATTTCATACTATACTTTGATCTTAACGAATTTCATACCAATCATATTATCTACGCGGATGACATGGTCCTCTTGGCACCCTCCATAAAAAGAATGAGGTTATTAACAGGTTTATGAGAACAGTATGCTAAAGAAAACAATATGCTGTAATATCAATGGTGAAAAATCCCAGGCAATGGTATTTCAACATGATTGAGAACCCGCTAAGGTCCTTCCAGTTCATATTGACGGAATTCGTCTCGACAAGACAAGTTAAGTGTCTTGGCCATCTCACCAACGAGGATTTGTCCGACGATGTTGACATCAAATGTCAGAGGAAAATCTTATGTGCTATCTCAAACATGCTCGTCCGCAGATTCTATAGGTGCTCATTCCAAGTGAAAAGAAGTATGTCCAGCGCATTCTGTACAGGTATGTACACATGCAAAATTAGCACATGGTATCAATGTCCGAGACTGTCACAGAGATGGGCAGAAGTGTTGGATCAAAGACAATAATATTATAATGTCTACATCAAATGTTTTCTAGTTTTATTTTTCATATGTATTTGTTACTCTTTCTTGTACATGTATGTGTGTGTGTGTGTATATATATAATACTCTTATACATACATACATACCATCACGCCATGTACCTTACGGGGTAGGCAGAGAGAACCGAACGCCATATCTTTCTATCCTGGCACACATTCATCGCCTCGTCAACATTCATGCATCGTCTCATACATGTTAGTCTATTGTACATGCTTCTAACATTTCCGTCTTTCAGAATATCGTTCACATGGTCGTGCCATCCCTTTCTTGGGCGGCCCCGGCCTCTCAATCCAATCCTATCCGCATTGTATATTTTCTTCTTCAGGCGTTCCTCATTCATTCTACCCATGTGGCCAAACCATCTCAGTGTGTTCACTTTCATTCTATTAATATTAATATTTTCTCTATTGTGTAAACAAATTGGAATAAAATTTTATTATTATTATTAATATTCAATTATAATCGAATATAATAAAATTTTAAAGACAAGACAGTAACCTATTAACAAGAGACAAAGTTGTATTAATATTACTCCCATATATTTAACTTCAAGACATCTGTCGGTGTGTCGGCAAAAAAAAGTAGTCAAATTATTTAATGAATTAAGAACTCTAACCATTGAAATTCATCTAAAATCACCGGACAAATTTAAACTCTCCCACCCTTTGTAAAGATCTAATATGCATGCGCGTAGGAAAGAAGGATACCAAACATTCTGCTTTGAATTTGATCCTTACCAATACACAATCGGTGATATTCCTTCCTCATCATCATCATCATCATCATTGGCGCTACAGCCCTGTGTGGGCCCTGGCCTCCTCCAGAATTCTTCTCCAGCCGTCCCTGTCCTCCACCGCTCTCCTCCAGTTTGTCATTCCGATCGCTCTCATGTCGTCTTCTGTATCGTCCAGCCATCTTAGCTTGGGCCTGCCTCTACTTCTTCTGCCTTCTGGATTGGTATTAAGAACCTTTTTGGGGACACGATCATCATTCATCCGGCTGACATGTCCCAACCACTGCAGTCTACGTACTTTTATGACTTGTACAATTTTGGGTTCGTCATATAATGCCTGCATTTCGTGATTATATCGTATCCTCCAAAGTCCATTTTCATTTACTGGGCCAAAAATCTTTCTCAGGATTTTCCTTTCAAATATCAAGAGGCTGTTTTCGTCTCTTTTTGTTAAGACCCAGCATTCACCTCCATACACTACGACAGGTCTGAGAAGGGTTTTATAAATTAGGATTTTTGTTTTCCTTGTTAGTATTTTGGACCTAAAATGCTTTATTAGACCATAATAGCACCTATTGCCAGCGGCCAGTCGTGCCTTAATTTCGGTGCTGCAGTTATTTTCATGAGTCACGATAGCTCCTAGATAGCAAAAAGAGTCAACCGATTCTACTGTATGTGTTTCCACATCAATAGGACGCAGGTTTTCATTATGTGGTGTTTTTTTTTGCTATCATATATTTGGTTTTTGCTGTGTTAATTTTAAGGCCCATATTATATGCGGAGTTTTCAAGCCTGCGGAAGTCATCCTTCATCCTCGGAAGAGTTCTTGATATTAGGTCTAAATCGTCTGCATATCCCAATATTTGACTAGACTTTCTGAATATAGTCCCAGATGTCTCTATCTCCGCCTCTCTAATAACTTTTTCCAGGGCAATATTAAATAAGAGACAAGCCAGGGCATCACCTTGTCTTAGTCCATTGTAAGTCTTGAAGGGATCTGATATGCTGTTCTGAATTTTTACCCGAAATTGTGTATTAGACATGGTTATCACTGTGAGCCGGATTAGTTTTTGTGGAATATTTAGTTCCCTCATGGCCTCATATAATTTGTGTCTGGAGATACTATCGTAAGCAGATTTGAAGTCTACAAACATATGTTGAGTTTCTATATTAAATTCCAAGGTTTTCTCTAGGACCATTCTTAAGGTAAAAATTTGATCAACTGTTGATCTGCCAGGCCTAAATCCGCACTGATACTGTCCCACCATGTCCTCAACAAATGGAAGCAGTCTCATAAAGAGTACATTTGCAAAAACCTTATATGCAGTGTCAAGTAATGTTATGCCTCTGTAGTTGGTGCAATCCATAGCATCTCCTTTCTTATGCAAAGGACATATGACTCCTGTATTCCAATCTTTTGGCATTGTTTCTGACTCCCAAACTTGGTTAATAAGTTGATGCATCATCTGACTTACGCCTCTGCCACCATACTTGATCAGTTCTCCTGGAATACCATCTTGACCTGGAGATTTATTGTTTTTAAGGCACCTTATGCTGTGACACACTTCATCTATTGTAGGGGGGTTTGTTAGATCATTACTGATGTTTATCGTGTCACCAGTATTAAGATCAATATGGTTCCGGATGTCGTCATTGCTTGTGTTTAGCAATTCGTCAAAATGTTACGCCCAGCGCTTTAGTACATCCGTTCTGTCATTCAATATTTCCCCCTCTTTATTTCTGCATGCTGTAATTCTAGGTTTGAAACCCTTTCTCTGCTGGTTTATACTCTTGTAGTACTTTCTGCTTTCGTTTTGCGATCTCAATAACTCCAGTTCTTGTAGTTGCTGTTTTTCATACTGCCTCTTCTTTTGTTTATGGATTTGTTTTTCATGTCTCCTTCTTAGCTTGTACTTCTCTTCAGCACTTCTTGTCTTTCTTTGTTGCATTGCCAAATATGCCTCATTTTTCCTTTTGGTTGCTTCCTTGCATTCTTCATCAAACCATGGTGATCTTTTTTGTCTTCGTTCTATGCCAAGAATGTCAGTCGCCACATCTTTAATGATATTCTGATACTTTTTCCATTTGTCATCCACTGTTTGATTTTCAGTAACATTCAATTCCATGTCTTGTAGGGATTGTATTATGTGATCTCTGTATCTTGCTCTTGTTGGGAGATCTTTTAGTGCACTTGTGTTAATCTTTGATGTGCGTTCAGTCCTATAGTTTTTTACCTTTGATATATGCGCTCTAACCTTGTTTACAACAAGATAATTGTCCGAGTCACAATTGGCACCTTTAAACGTTCGCACATCCATGACATTGGATACATGTCTCCCATCTATAAGTACATGGTCTATTTGATTATATGTATTACCATCCGGGGATCTCCATGTAACTTTATGTATCTCTTTATGTGGGAATAGCGTACTGCTAATTGACATGCCACGTGATGCTGCGAAATCAATCAATCTGTTGCCATTATCATTTGAGTCACTGTGGTGGCTGTGTAAACCTATGGTTGGTTTATAAAATGCTTCTCTTCCTACTTTAGCATTCATGTCGCCGACAATTAGCTTGATATTGCTTCTTGGGCATGTATCATAGGTGTGTTCCAAAACATTGTACCATTCTTCCTTTTTGTCATCACTAGTATCCTCTGTGGGTGCATGAGCATTAATTATGCTGTAATTGTAAAATCTTCCCTTAATCCGGATAACACAAATTCTCTCATTCACTGGTTTGAAATCTATCACTAAGTGTTTCACTCTTTTCGCCACTATGAAGCCAGTTCCAAATATGTGATACTTTTTATGGCAACTATAATAAATGTTACATTCTCTTTTTTCGAATGTACCGTCTCCCAACCATCTTATCTCTTGCAATGCTGGTCACAAAGTACTTTCAGTGCCCCTGCACGGTAGAGCGATCTTACATTCCATGTACATATTTTCAAATCATTGTCCTTATTTCGTTTGCCAGGTCGAGTCCAAGTTCGGTCGGGTTTTTTTCTTTCTGGTTTCGTAATCAGTTGGGTTTGTTGGGTAAGAAGGTGATTGGCCATCCGTACCCTAGATCTCTGGTGGGGCTGCCACCTTAAGGCCTGTGATCCTGCCTTGGTTTTCTGTAGGGGTTTTCCTTCTCTTAGCTGGGGGGTTCCGGTTTTATGGCACCGGAAGCTCGCCATGCATCCTCTCCTATCTGCTATGGCTGGTGAAATTGCCAGTGTCCACATTGCCCGGGGCTCGCGGGGCCTTAAAGACCACTCGAGGACGCTAGGAGTAGGACTATTGGTAGTGTTGCTGATGGGATGCAACTGTGGCGTTACACGGCATTTAAGTGACACACATTTTCCAGCAAAATGTGCATCTCCGTGGCCCTACCAAAATTTGAGCCCCTTATCTACATCAAATGCCTGAAGGATCACGTGACATATTGATGCCGCCGTGTACTTTTTTGTATGGAGATGAAGTGTTCAATTTCTTTGAGTATATGTGATCTTTTGTATATCTTTCATCTTTTTATGATATATCTACATCGTTAGATTTCTTTTAACCATTTTATATTAAATTAAAATGAGATGAAATAATATACTGTGTGCATCACGAAATACTGTCCATTTGTAGGTAATTCAAGTACCTACTTTTTCCCACTAATCTTAATTGATTTTTAAGGGTCATCTCTACTTGTATTGTTACAGATGATTGGGTGCATGAGAGTGTACTTGAGATTGAATCGGGTCAGTCGTCACACCTCCAACCGAAAGACACTCACGAGGAAAAGATTGAAAATATCCAGAGTAAAAGTACAGTTGAAAGTGGCATATGTTTACAAGTAGAATCAATATCATCGAAAAAGGATCAAAGCATTCAGGTAAGGATCTTGTGATATTCACGGATGGAACAAATTGTATGTACAGTGGAAACTCTCTTAACGAGCACCTCTCATAACGAGTAATTCGCATAACATTTTAGATTACAATGCTCTTCTCCATTTGACAAATTTATTAAAACTATCAGATCGCAGACAAATATTTGACTTGGTTACTTTACACAGAATAGTTCACTCGAGTTTGGATACCCCTGCACTAACAGAATTGATTAATTACAATATACCACGACGATCCACTAGACAGACAGCACCATTTTATTACAACAATACACACACACACACACACACAGACAGAATATCACTCGCTAATATATAGACTCCATAATACATACTGGAAATTAATATTCTCATTTAGGTGACATTTTTATGCTATCCAAATACAAATATAAACAGACGATATGCACATTTTTTTATGAGAGAAACAACCTGTGATATTTCAGTACGGATTTGCATATTTTCGATTGTTAAATGTTTGTTTTTTTATATCTTTTTTGTTTATTTATTATTTACATGACACTGCTATTTTTTTTTTCTATTAATAATACTTTTTTATTTAATTTTAAGGTTGATTTTGAGTCTATATGTACATCTTTTTTTTATGTTTGCATACGTTATTGATTTTTTTTTTAATTTTTGAATTTAATGTTTTTTTATTTTTGAATTTACTGTTTTGTTTTTTTTATCCTTATGTATATCTTTTTTTTATGTTTGCTTACATCTATTTTTTTATATTATTTCTTATTTTTTGTCTTATTGTTTAGGTTTAAGTTTTTTTGTTTGCCAAGTGGATACCTATTTGCTTTTTTTATTATATCTATTGTTATCATTAATATGTGTTTTATCTATGTATGTAAAAGGCATTGTATGCCGTTTAATAATAAATAAATAAATAAATAAATAACGAGCAAAATAATGTGAAAAAATTAACGAGCGACATTTCGCATAACGAGTGACGCAGAAAGCGGAAGTCACATAATGTATGACGCAATTGTGAGCTGAGACTTCTGTGTCATTGCGTCAGTCTGTGTTTAGCACTCGTAACGTTAGCACGTTAGTGTCACATGTGATCACACATTTTTCTAAACTTATGTTCAGACATTATTTGTATTTTTTTTGTGGAAAGTTTAATAACCCTCGCAAAAATGTAACCGAAAATAAAGCCACAAGAAGACAGCCATAAGAGAATAAAAGTAACTGTAGAAATGAAACGTAAAATCATTGAAAAGTGAGAAGGTGGTGTAAGCATAGCTGATCTAGCGCCCTCATACAATAGATCTACATCGACGATTTGCACTATCCTCAACAACAAGGACAAAATAAAGGAAATAAATGCTTCACCTAAAAAATATTTCGCATGGAACGCAATAGTGGGTTTATTGCCATAAGGTAATTTCTTCCAACCTAACCGAGCAACGTGAAAAAAACATTTTTGGTTTGTAATCAAAACCATCATATTATGTAACCACACAATACGTCCAATTCGGTAACTTTTTCAACTAAAATATGAACTAATTATAAATAAATTTGGTATGGTAAAATAAAACCAAAGTTTTATTTTACCATACCAAATTTATTTATTATTTGAAATGGAGTTCTACCAAGAATTGTCCATAGAAAAGTTTAAAAAAGTAAAATATGAACGTTCTCATATTTAAGAATTAAGGTCATTTGAATTTAATTACATTTTCTGTAACTGACGTAGTTTCTAAAACTAAAATGTACAAAATTAGTGGCATCATAGATAATAATTTGAACTAAAATTGGCGTAGACTGCACTACAGACGGTGGCCAAATTAATACAATCAAAGGAAAAAAATGCAAAAATAATTGTATTTTTAGCTGTTATCCAGCAAAATCGAATCACATCAGTATATTTTTAATTGTGGCAACTCCCTTCATTATTGTTATCGTACTTGCAACACTTTTTAAGCATCAACATGAAGTTTGTCACATACAAGATACGATAATGTCATGATGTCAGTTTAGTATTGGTCTTCACAGAGTGTGCGGGTGTTAATGGAATATTTTGCCCATTGATTTTGTGTTTATTTGAGACAGTGTTTGAGTGTTTCTTACATTTTCTTTTAAATAACAGGTAAACCTAATATTTATTACTAAATATTTATCACAATTATACTACTTATCAAATTATTACGATTTTGATAAATTATTTTCTAAATGTATGCTGAATTTCAGAATTTTTTGGTTTATTTTAGAAATGGGAAGATCTTGTGACCTCACTCCAAGAAAAAAATCTAAAATTGCAACCCTTCTTGGTCACTGTGAATACAGTCAACGAGAAATTGCCACACTTACCAATGTTTCTCAATATTTTGTGCACAAAATAAGTAGGCAAATGAAAGGAAATGTACCCCTTGAACCATCTCGAATAGGAAAATGTGGACGAAAGCGCATTACTACTCCGCGAACAGAAAGAAAAATCAGAAATGTTGCTCTAGAAAATAGACAGAAGCCTCGAAAAGTAATAAAATCTATTTTGCAGACCACAGGAGTCAATATATCTGATCGTACATTGAGACGAAGATTGGTGGAAATGGACCTCAAATGTTATCGCCCAGTGAAAAAGCCAAAACTAACACCTGAAATGCGTAAAAAGCGACTAGAATGGGCACTAAAACACCAAAATTGGAACGAAGACGATTGGAGCAAGGTATTAGAATGTAAAATAAGTTTTTATGAAACTTTCTGTATTAAATAAAATTGACTAGTGAAAACTTCTCGTGTTCTTTCAGGTTTGTTTTTCTGATGAATCCTCAATCCAAATACTGCAGGACAAAACTCAATATGTGAGAAGAAGGCCAGGTGAAAAATATAATGAGGAATGTGTGGTCCAAAGAGTGAAGCACCCTCAGTCAATAATGATCTGGTCAGTGATTAGTGGGATGGGTATGGGAAGGCTGTATATTGTGAATGGCACAATGCGCCAGGACCAGTATATAGAAGTTTTAAAAGGGAGACTAAAGCCTCAAGTGGCCGAATGGTTTCCAAATGGAAAATATGTATTTATGCATGATTCTGCACCCTGCCACAAAGCGAAAACCGTTACTAAATTTCTAGAAGGAGAAAAAATAAAGGTATTAGATTGGCCAGGAAATTCACCGGATCTAAATCCAATTGAAAACGTTTGGGAGGCTCTGAAAAGGGCAATTGTAAAAAAAGGTGTCATCACCAACAAAAGACAACTAATAGAAAACATAATTGAGGCATGGCACAACACACCAGAATTAAAAAATATCTCAATTAAATGTATCTCCAGCATGCCCAGAAGAATATCAGCAGTAATTAAAGCTAAGGGAGGATTTACTAAATATTGATCATTTTACCATAAAACGTATTTTATTATCAATAAACTATTATATATTCATAGTAAATGCATTTTATTTTATTAAAATATATTAAATCTCCCATAATATTCTAGAAAGATCGAAATAAAATAAAAAAATAATAATTTTCAATGATTCGAAGTCTAAAAACTGCTATAAATTCATTTGATTGTATTAATTTGGCCACCGTCTGTAATATTCTTTGATTTTTATTTTTGACATAACGCGACATGTGTAAATTATCCATTTTTATTTGCTTCCGTACACAACTGATGTTTTCAACTTGGCTACAATATCCGGAACTGCTGTGAAAATAACAAGTACGCTTCCAAATAGGTGTGAACTAAAATTAGGAACGTTTTGACAGTTGTTTTTGCATCTTTTAGTATTTTTTTATTTTTTGTCTTACATTTTTTATTCTGTTGCATTTTATTTTGTAATGTGTTAATATCTACATAGTGATTAGGTATATAAAAATGTATAAGGGCATCAAAGAAACGAACCACAGTTATGGAATTGGTGTCGGCTAGCATTTAGTTAAACTGCGCGACTTGTTGTGTGTTTTATGTGAATATTATGTACCTACTCAAACATACAACATTTTAAAGGGTATTTTTTTTATATTTTTATTTTTTAATATTTATGTTTAATTTTTGGTATTGTTTATTTTATGTTTTATTAAAAATTAATCAAATATGCACTGTAGATTGTAGATATATTTCATTTTTTTATCATTTTGTAATACCCACAAACAGGCGTTGCCTGGTGGGATTTCTCTTGTTTATATTATATTGTCTAATTATCATGTCATATTATGTAAGTTTTAATAAGTTATATATTTCTGTAAACTCCTTTATGTTATTATTTTTATCATTTTGTAATACCCACAAACAGGCGTTGCCTGGTGGGATTTCTCTTGTTTATATTATATTGTCTAATTATCATGTCATATTATGTAAGTTTTTATAAGTTATATATTTCTGTAAACTCCTTTATGTTATTATTTTTATCATTTTGTAATACCCACAAACAGGCGTTGCCTGGTGGGATTTCTCTTGTTTATATTATATTGTCTAATTATCATGTCATATTATGTAAGTTTTTATAAGTTATATATTTCTGTAAACTCCTTTATGTTATTATTTTTATCATTTTGTAATACCCACAAACAGGCGTTGCCTGGTGGGATTTCTCTTGTTTATATTATATTGTCTAATTATCATGTCATATTATGTAAGTTTTTATAAGTTATATATTTCTGTAAACTCCTTTATGTTATTATTTTTATCATTTTGTAATACCCACAAACAGGCGTTGCCTGGTGGGATTTCTCTTGTTTATATTATATTGTCTAATTATCATGTCATATTATGTAAGTTTTTATAAGTTATATATTTCTGTAAACTCCTTTATGTTATTATTTTTATCATTTTGTAATACCCACAAACAGGCGTTGCCTGGTGGGATTTCTCTTGTTTATATTATATTGTCTAATTATCATGTCATATTATGTAAGTTTTTATAAGTTATATATTTCTGTAAACTCCTTTATGTTATTATTTTTATCATTTTGTAATACCCACAAACAGGCGTTGCCTGGTGGGATTTCTCTTGTTTATATTATATTGTCTAATTATCATGTCATATTATGTAAGTTTTTATAAGTTATATATTTCTGTAAACTCCTTTATGTTATTATTTTTATCATTTTGTAATACCCACAAACAGGCGTTGCCTGGTGGGATTTCTCTTGTTTATATTATATTGTCTAATTATCATGTCATATTATGTAAGTTTTTATAAGTTATATATTTCTGTAAACTCCTTTATGTTATTATTTTTATCATTTTGTAATACCCACAAACAGGCGTTGCCTGGTGGGATTTCTCTTGTTTATATTATATTGTCTAATTATCATGTCATATTATGTAAGTTTTTATAAGTTATATATTTCTGTAAACTCCTTTATGTTATTATTTTTATCATTTTGTAATACCCACAAACAGGCGTTGCCTGGTGGGATTTCTCTTGTTTATATTATATTGTCTAATTATCATGTCATATTATGTAAGTTTTTATAAGTTATATATTTCTGTAAACTCCTTTATGTTATTATTTTTATCATTTTGTAATACCCACAAACAGGCGTTGCCTGGTGGGATTTCTCTTGTTTATATTATATTGTCTAATTATCATGTCATATTATGTAAGTTTTTATAAGTTATATATTTCTGTAAACTCCTTTATGTTATTATTTTTATCATTTTGTAATACCCACAAACAGGCGTTGCCTGGTGGGATTTCTCTTGTTTATATTATATTGTCTAATTATCATGTCATATTATGTAAGTTTTTATAAGTTATATATTTCTGTAAACTCCTTTATGTTATTATTTTTATCATTTTGTAATACCCACAAACAGGCGTTGCCTGGTGGGATTTCTCTTGTTTATATTATATTGTCTAATTATCATGTCATATTATGTAAGTTTTTATAAGTTATATATTTCTGTAAACTCCTTTATGTTATTATTTTTATCATTTTGTAATACCCACAAACAGGCGTTGCCTGGTGGGATTTCTCTTGTTTATATTATATTGTCTAATTATCATGTCATATTATGTAAGTTTTTATAAGTTATATATTTCTGTAAACTCCTTTATGTTATTTTTTTTTGTCTTTTTATGCATATAATGTTTGGTATAAGAGAAATAAAGAAACCTTTATTACCTATTATTATTTCGGGCTCTTTAACACCTTCTCAGGTTTATCACCTGGTGGGATTTGGGGTAGCACGAGCAATGCTGCCAAGTGCTATCCTTACTGAGTGTATAAAATGTGGTGTTTTGTGTGTTGGTGCCATGTGTAGTATTTATGTGTTAGTAAGGTCAGTAGTGTCGTCGATTTGGAGGAATTTCCTCACCAGTCTGCATGTGTTTAATATGGCTGCTTTTTGCATGGTGACGTATGTGTATTTAGGTAATTTGATGGTTTCTAAACTGTTGAATAAGTTTAATGGAATAATTCCTGTGGTGGAAATTACTATGGGTACTATTATCACAGATTGCATGTCCCAGATTCGCTTGATTTCGTCAGTGTATTTTCTATTTTTTTCGGTTGTAGTTGCTTCGATGTTGTGTGTGTTTGGTACAGCGATGTCAATTAACATTGTATGTTTATTTTGTTTATCTACAAGTGTAATATCTGGTCTATTGTTATGTATGGTTCTATCAGTTAGTATGGATCTGTCAAAGTATAGTTTGTGAGTGGAGTTTTCGAGAACTGGTGTAGGTGTGTATTTATAATAAGGCATTTTGTCATTTTTATTTATTAGTTTGTGTGCAATAGCTAATTCTTGGTGGATGATGTTTGCGATTTGATTATGTCTGTGTGTATAGTCATTTTGTGTGAGAGTGACGCATGCCCCTGTAATGTGCTGGATGGTTTCTGACTTTTGGTAGCATTTTCTACATAGGTCAGTTTGTACTTCATTGTCCTTCATGATGTATTTCCTGTAATTCCTTGTTTTTATTACCTGATCCTGTATAGCTAACATGAACCCTTCCGTTTCTGGAAATAACTCTGATGTTTCCAGCCATTTATTTGAAGCACTACAGTCTACATGGATTTTCTTTAAGTCACTAGCGTGTCTTCCATGTAATTCCTTCCGTTCCCAATTATCACATTTATTTTTGATATGTTTTATGGTGTCTATGGGCTCTATATCCAGGCAGGTCAGGTCTAGTGGGGTGAATCTTTTGTCTATTTTATTTATTGTATTGTGAAGCTGGCTAGTATTGCCCTTCTGGTGAAAGAATGTTTTTAGTGAGTGAATTTGCCTGTTGTTTAAATGTGTGATATCTATTAATCCTCTACCTCCTAAATTTCTGGGCAATGTAATTCTTTCAATTGCTGATTTTGGGTGGTGGTATCTGTATTTTGTTAGTATAGTCCTTGTTTTGATTTCCAATTATTATTATTATTATTATTGTTTAGACTAAAATGTGGTTATCTTCTTCTTCTTATATTAGATCGTAGATCTGTTTTTCGAGAGAGCTATTCCTGTGAAGCTGAGGTCCAGCTATCCCTCCATTGATCTGTCATTAGCTGGCTTTAGTGATCACTTTACGTGCTTGCGCAACATTATCTGAGAGCTAATCAGTTTATTTATTTATTTAAGCATGAAAAACAGGCTAGAAGCCCACTGGTTTCATGCATTTATAAACATATATATTGTATGGAATGATTGGACGATTAAATTTTCATCCACATGAACGCACATACATTATTTTCATCCAGTCATAAATTCAGAATTCTTACACAAAGATTACATATTTAAAAAATTATTTTCTGCAGGAACAACAATAAAAATGAAAAAAAAAAACAAACTAACATTAAGACAACAAGAAACATTGAAAACGGTACAGTTGACAGATAGGGCTGTTAATTTCCCTTAAATAGATGTCAATGAAAATATTTCAATTTGTTCAATGTATTTACGAATAATGTTCAATGCACACTGGTCTTCTTCGCGATACACACAACGTTATAATAATTGTTAATGGAGAAACAGAGATATGAGGACACAACGTAGGAGAGAGGGACGAACATAGTTTATCGGTCCCCGCGCCCAACAGAACAGCCTATGACATCACACAGTACATTTACAACAGAGCAACATTACACTATTCTACAGAATTCAGATTCAATGGTTAATATTATATCCATTTGTTCCATATTTTTCAAATATATGATTTTTAAGACAATTTATGTTTGTTACTTGATTTTAAGGCCTACTTACTTACTTTACGAGTCAGAGCACTTCACCACTAGGCCACCCTACTCTAGAATACAGCAGCCGCATCGGCATTGTCATTAACCATCATCAGGTCTTCTTCATCGCACCTCACTGGCATATTTCGACAGATGACAGTTTGTATTTCGCCGCAATTGCAGGAGACATCCTCTTCCACCCTTATACCCCACCTGAGCATGTTCTCTTTGCACCTGGTGACACCGACGCATAATCTATTAAGTGTCTTCCATGTCAGGTAGTGTAGTTGGTGTTCCGGTCCCGAACTTTCAGACAGGTCGATCTGATCTCCACCGTATTGTATTTGTGAAAGATCTTTGCTTGTCCTATCTGGTGATAGTTTTAGGGTGATGTTGCTGCCGGTGGTTTGTGACTAAACAAAGGATGTCTCAGGTCTGTTTCCTGTTTATGTCTCTCTGCATTCGCAGCGACTTCCCTCCTGATGTTCGGAGGGGCAATGCGTATGGTCAGATATATGTCACTTACCCGGTTGGTAATATATGGTTTTTAAGTCACTCGATATTTAGATGGTAATATAATGGTTTTTAAGTCAATTTATATATGTAACTCGATTTGTCTAAATTTTTTATTGAATCACTTTCATTTTCACCATGCGATATGTATTTATTTTATTTTTCACACACACACATTTTAGAGCCATTGATTTAAAATTAAACACAAGAATTAAAAGGTTACAAACTGGGAGATTATATGGTTATAGTATGGTTCTCTGGAAGATCATGTGGTTTTTATGTGGTTATCTGGAAGATCATGTAGTTATTGTATGGTTATCTGGAAGATTATGTGGTTATTATATGGTTCTCTGGAAGATTATGTGGTTATTTTATAGTTCTCTGGAAGATTATGTGGTTATTGTATGGTTATCTGGAAGATCATGTAGTTATTCTATGGTTATCTGGAAGATTATGTGGTTATCGTATGGTTCTCTGGAAGATTATGTGGTTATAGTATGGTTATCTGGAAGATTATGTGGTTATCGTATGGTTCGCTGGAAGATTATGTGGTTATCGGATGGTTCTCTGGAAGATTATGTGGTTATAGTATGGTTATCTGGAAGATTATGTGGTTATCGTATGGTTCGCTGGAAGATTATGTGGTTATCGTATGGTTCTCTGGAAGATTATGTGGTTATAGTATGGTTATCTGGAAGATTATGTGGTTATTGTATGGTTCGCTGGAAGATTATGTAGTTATTGTATGGTTATCATGAAGATTTCAAACTAGATATTACTAATGTGGAATTGTTTTACATAAAACAATACATTTTTGAAAATTTGATGATCATAATATGGACTCAGTATAATAAACACTTTCAGGATGTGTACTTGTCCGACAACTTTGAGTTTGTTTATAAAAGGAAACAGGGCAAGAAGAAGAGACTATCCAGATATATGTGTGAGGTATGCGGATACAGAGCCAACGATGTCTACTCCCTTAACATCCACACCAGATATCACACCGGTGAGAAACCACATCAGTGTCATCTCTGTGAAAAAAGGTGAGATTTTTGTCAATCACCTGTATTTTTTTATATACTTTAATGTAGGGTTGCCATGTCTTCCCGAGATTTTGCTGGAACATGTTGATGAGGCAAATTTTTGTAGGTGAAATAAACAAATTACTTGGACACTACTTGGGATATATTTACTATAGAAGACTAGTGATTGCTCAGTGGTCACAATTCGACCATAATTCATTGAATTTATAAATCATGAGGATGAGGAGAAATAGAACAAAATTTTATAAATCTGCGATATTTTCTCCTTACAGAGAATATTCTTCATCTTATTGTGGTGATAGTTTGGAGTCCATATATTTGAAAACACCTTCCCCCAATTTTTTTTTTCAATTTTTAATGTTGAACAATTTAAAATTATGTAAAATTGAATCGGCACTAAAATGACGATTTAGTTTGTTAGTATCTCGGTATAATATTGGACAATGGGCTGAGATGGGTCTCTCACATTGAATATGTCAGCACCAAGGTGCGAAGATCAATATATATTTTCAAAATTCTACGTTGTTTCATGAACATTTCACTATTAAAAATTGTGTACTTCGCACATTGCCAAAGCATTATCAGCTATACAATTAGTGCCTGGGGTGGTGCTGCTCGTTCATTATTGGATCCACTAATCATATCACAAAAATGTGTTCATAAATTCACAAATGAACAGATAGCTGCTTCAGAATAGATTTATTCTAGTGAAGCAGCTATCTTATACTTGTAAAATGTATATTTTTATGATAAAATAATAATAAATAATTATATGTAAAGTCAATAAACTTAAATATCTATTGGTTTCTTCATCTGAGACAACTTTAAAATGGTCACACAGTCTGGTAAATTAAGATTTTTCCGAATTTGAATTTTTAATACAAAATCAATTCCTCAACTCACTCGTTTTTGATAGGTTTACCGTTCGTGCAACGCTAACGGCGCACTTGGGTCGGCACGGGTCTTCCAAAGCGCTGGTGTATGTGTGCGAAGTATGTGGCGAGAGGTTCTCCTCGGGGGCCCGTCTCAGAAGGCACCAATTGTCGGCGTTACACGGTGCAGAGTCGGCTGGGCGAGACGCGAAACAAGACGGAGACAAGGCGGATATTGGGAGGTCCCATCGCTGCCCGCACTGCCCCCGTAGCTTTGTCCAACCCTCCAACCTTAGGGTACATTGCAGAACTCATTCGGGGGACAAACCGCACAAATGTCAAGTAAGTATGTCATTTTTAATTTATTTTTTTTGATTTGTTCTTTTTCTTACTTGTGTTACTCTTTCACACTTCTTACATATACTCACTCTCTCACACACACAACACACAAACATATACATACACACACATACAATTCTCCTTCCTGTTTCCCATCTTCCTCATTTCTTACTGGCTATCCCTTTGTTTCTCTTAAATTTATGTTGCAATTAAAATAAGGACATATTTTACATCATGATATTCAAAGGTCAGTCCAGTTAGGTACACTTTCTGTAAAAAAATGTTTCATTGTTCTATTACTATGTAGTATGTGTACTTACCTTTTGAAAAAAAAAAAAAAAATATATATATATATATATATATATATATATATATATATATATATATATATATATATATATATATATATATATATATATATATATATATATATATATATATATATATATATATATATATATATATATATATATCCCGCAATACTTGTTGCGTCACCTATGTGAAATTCGTATAGGGTTGTTGCGTCCACCAACTTTTCGCGTCCGGTATACGGACGCAAGATAATTTTCACGCCAAAAACTACCATTCTGTTGCTTATACCATAGAGAATCAACTGGCAAAAATTTACATGGAAGCAAAAAAAATATCAAAATATCTTGAAATGAATATTATTAGTTCAACCATTGGCCGCACGGAGATTTGTTCAGTGTATATTTTGAAGGTGTATATTTTTACTAAGCCACCGATCGTTTTGCATCCGCGGCAAAATATTACATGTTGACCTTGGCCGCACGGAGATTTGTTCGGAGTATATTTTGAAGGTGATTTATATATATGGCTCCGATCGTCTTGCGTCTGCACTCAATACTGTTCTACCATGTCTCTGTGACCTTCGCGATAAAATGAATACAATTCAACGCATTTTAAATATTGCCTTGAAAAAGCGCGTACCTACCTACTTACTTTTATTTTTACGACTTCATACAACTGTCGATATATGTATGTATTGATACCTACTCTCTCTCGTGCGCGTACCTACTTACTTTCAGTTTTACAAAGTTCATACTATATGTTGATTTGATTATTGTTACTCTCTCATGCGCGTACCTACTTACTTTTATTTTTACATCGTTCATAAAACTATCAATTTGTTTATTGTTACTCTGATGCGCGTACCTACTTACTTACTATTGCAATGTTAATATTTTTTATAGAAAATTAAATTATCTCGTTTTGGTGTTTCGGCTTGTTTCGATATTTTTAAAAACTTTGGAAATATAGGCAGTTAAACACATAAATTTATCATGATAAATATTTTTATTAATAAAAAATGTTTGAGAATTTCTAGAATTTTTTTGAAAACATCAATTTGATATTTTTTATTTATCTATATTTTGTGTGTCATGACGTCTGTGTGTCCCCCCCCCCTTATAACATTTGATTAGCTCAATGCACAGAGCCCAAAATTTCAGAATATATAAATAGTAATAGGCCTACAAAACTTTTATACTCAGAATTTTGAATTTTCGTTTCAGTCAGGGGTTATCAACTTTTGAATTTTTACTTTATTTTTCCATATATCTCAGAAACCATAAAAGCTAGAACGCTGAAAATTGGTACCACAAATAGACAAATACATAATCTCAAATAAGTTTTTTAAAAATAATTCTTGAGTTTCTCAAACATTTTTTATTTGGAAAAACATTTTTTATGATAAATTTATGTGTTTAACGGCCTATATTTCCAAAGTTTTAAAAAATATCGAAATACCCCAACTAGATCATTTAATTTTCTATAAAAAATATTAACATTGTAGCAGTACATCTCAATATCTTTTTAACAATTTTTATTGAAATTGAATTTAGTGACGACTTCGCTTCATACAATTTGTATGATAGTCCCATAGCCATACCATCACTCCATTTCCCTATTTGGGGTAGGCAGAGAGAACCGAATGCCAGACTCCTCTCTCTTGAAATACCTTCCTCGATTCATTCACGTTCATACATCGTCTCATACACGCTCTTCTATTATTCTTACTTCTAACATCACCATCTTTCAAAATCCCATTTATGTGATCGTGCCAAATTTTTATTGGCCGTCCTCTACTTTTCGTTCCTCTTTTATCAGACTTGTATACTTTTTTTGTTAGACGGTCATCTTTCATTCTTTCTATGTGGCCGAACCACCTTAGGGCATTTATTTTAATCTTACTTACGATATTTCTTTCAATCATACATTCTCGTCTAATATCCTCATTTCTTATTCTATCATACATCGTTTTACCACACATTCGTCTTAGTGACCTCATTTCAACCGAGTTAATTCTACTTTCATGCGTCTTCTGCCATGTCCATGTCTCACTAGCATACATAAGAGTCGGTGCGACGATACCATTGTGTACCGCGAGCTTCGCTTGCCTCGAAATAATTGGGTCTGCCATTACCGGTCTTAATGCACCGTTCACTCTATTACCTGCCGTTACTCTCCTTTCAATATCTTTTTCCAATCTTCCATCACGCTGAAACATGCTTCCTAAGTATGGTATGGTAGTCGTCTATACACATTACACAATATATTATGTAAGAAGACCTTATAGTTTGTTACTTTATCTCCAAACATACATACATACCATCAGGCTGTTTTCATATTCCGGGTTGGAAAAGAGGACTGATCTCCATACTGTCCACGTATTTGGATGGTAAAATCATGACAATAGCCATGTGATCAATAACATCAAGTATTTTTTTTTTCATGAATGCGGGTTTGTTATTTAAAAATACGCACTTACATCATTTAATTTCCGAAACTGAAAGTTTATTGGGTAAGAAATATTCTGCACTAAGTTGTATTATTTTTATGCACAACAGATATTTAATGTATTTTAAACTCAAGGAGACAAGTCCCGTCAATCGGTGAAATCAAAACCCTCACGATTACCCATATCAAGGATATCATTTTCATGTGGATTCTATAATATCTTAAGATATCTAATATAATTATATCCAGGATTTCACTTCTTGGCCGGACTTGCCCCTGATCTAGTCGTATTTGTCAAATCTTTTTATAAATATGTATCTTAACATTATGTAGTGCGATGATCTGCACATATGTATAATATAGAGATATTAAAAATAAACATTGCGCACAGACAATTAAAAAGTAATTGTAGTGTATGTAACTCACACTACATTAGTACTGAATAGTTCAATGATCTATTCTTAAAATAATGTAAGAGATATTAAAACTAAACATTCACACAAACAATTAAAAAGTTAATTAAGTGTACATAACTCTTAACATAATGAAAGATATATTAAAACTAAACATTCCGCACAAACAATTAAAAAGTAACTAACTCAAAGTACTAATTTGTTCAATGATCTGCACTAAGTATATAGAGATACATTGAAGTCTAAAATGTTTTACTATACTTTTTGAGTGATTTAAGTCTAACCTATGTATCTTAATTGAAATAAAATCATCAAAATATACACAAAATAATTGAAAAATATTTGTTTTTCGTAAACATTTTTATGTTAAATTATTTATTAAAATATATACGTAAAACAATAATTATTTTCTTCTGCCAAATATTTTGCACAAAATGATTCAATATTATCTGCAATGTATACCTACTAAGTATGTCGTATATGCCATTTAGAAAAAATAATTGATAGTGTATTTTTTAACTTATTGGGTGTATCGTAATTGTTTAAAATGTAGAAAACGATAACTATATTAAAGTAACCTCGAGGGAATTTATTATAATATGGTGCATGAGTTAGTAATTCAGTTTTAATAATGTATTTCGTAATATTTAAAATTAAAGGTTGTTCTTTCAAAATAATTGTCTTAAGTCTATCATTATTTTCTTTTTACGGTGCCACTATTTTTACGACCGGAATTGGCGGGAAAAGCGTTTTCCCGCCAAAAAGTGTCTATTTACACGACAAATTTTCTGACGTCGTCTATGTTTTTAGGTCATTTATAACCATAGAAAGCGCAGATAAATCAAAATACAAAAATATTTTTATTGTCATTTTTTCAATGGTCATAAAAATGCATCATGGAAACCAACTTGAAGAAAAAATAAATAATATAGGCATCTCATTACATTTACTTAATTTTATAAATCATTTTTTTATCGAGATCTACAATAGGCATGATGACTAATTTTGAAAAACTATCTCACGATGTTTTTACGCATTCACTGTTTTCAAATATATATACATTTCTACATAAAATAAAGGTTTAGTAGCAAAAATCGCCATTTTAAAATCAAATTTGACATTTACGCCAAAAAAAGCTTGTAGTATCATGGCGGCTGCCGACCCTGACGGTGACGTCATGGTATCGTAAACTGCATATCACTACTATATGTAATATATGTGTTCTAAGACGATTTGTGTATTTATAATCAATTCAAAAGTGCATAAGTGTTGTGCGGTCCCTAAATGTACAAACACGACGAAAAAAACACCTACTGAGGTATTTGTTTTCGTCCCACGCGAAAAAAAAGAGAAATAAGTGATTAAATTTCGCACGGCGAGACACAAGTGAATTTTATTAAGTACGCGTTTACAATGAAGTACAGTATTTGTTCCCCCACTTTTAGCTCTCAATAATATAATATTTTCCATTATTTAGGCAATAAGCATATAAAGAACTTCATTAATGTCCAAACGTCAAAATAGGCCATCATAAGTTTCCCGCGTATGTTTTTATCTTATGAACACATAATGTAGAGAGAAGAAGGAGCATATTTTATCGATTTTCGAGATGTAAGTTGTATTTAAATTACAGATAAATAAAGTACTTATATGTACTTATTATTAAGTTTTTACGTTTCGAAATTCTGATGAACAAAAGTCTTTGTTCGACGCAAAGAAATATCCGACCATCAAAAGTTCCATTCTAGTTAAGAGTAGTTAAGACAGGCAGAAAAATAACTACTATGGCTGCTATTGCTAAAAATAACGATAGCAGATAAATATAGCTTGTTATGAACACAATACAAATAACGAGCGCTATGTAATAATTCGTATGCTGCTAAAATTGTAACGATGTTTTAAAACGCATGCTTCGCGTAATCGCCGTCGTTTCGCAAATCGCTTCATTGCATGAAAAAAATATAGCTTGCTAGTTTAGTTTGGCAGTGACCAGCATCATAACATGTCGAACGTTCGTCAGCTCACCATCGCGTGACAAAATTGTAGAATACTAAAACTAAATTAGTTTACCATACGTTGCGAGCGTTCATTATTTATTTATTTATTCAATAAAAACTAAGTTACATACAAAATACAATTAACATAGGCCCGATATTACAGTCGGCCCTCAACTCATTGAGTTTGCCAAACTCAAGATTAATGTTAAGGGGAGATTGAATCCATTTCCGTATTACAGTGCAATATGACATGTCAGTTACTAAATCTTCAATTATAGACATATTTCACTTTTTCTGTGGTTATTATCTGTCAAATTTAAATAACCTCAAATAATACGAAATACAAAACGGGACGCTACGACTTTAAATACCATTGTTTTATTATCCAACATGGTAAATTTAATTTTTTTCACCAAAATAATGCTTTTAAATGCCCGTGTTCGTTTCAATACGGCTGTCAGTTTGTTTTGTCAGTTCAGGACACTGTAATACGCTATATTTTTGTAAAACTTGAGTTTAGCTCTTAAACTGACACTGTAATACCGGCCCATAGTGTCCCCCGATAGGTAGGCGAGTATCTAGGTAAATTGAAACTATTTGCTTTGATGAATACTTGTTCCATTTATATTTAATTTGTTTTAGTTTTAAGTATCTAATTAAAATATTAATATATCGATAACACCAAAATAAACATAGTCCAGACCGACAATTAATGCGTATATTGTATTGAAGACTATCAGAAGAATTGACGCGACCATACTATGACGTCGTGCGCTCTGATTGTTTTTTCTCATAAAATGGCGGACTAACACATTTTGTATTTTTATATTTATAATATTATTATTATTCACTCCTATAAATTAAAAAAAAAAACATTTTTTAAATCTTTTTAACCTATTTTATTTTTTAAAATCATAATTTCAATGATTTTTTTCTTACAGTCATCACACCTATTACATATTTTAATATATTAATCATAATATGTATATGAATCATAACAGTTATCCCATATGTATATTAGATTCATCATAATACATTGTGTATTTCCATTTCAACCTCATGTAACACTGTACAACTCCCACAAACAATATAATTACATCATTTTATTTTATAATCAAGCAATGAAAGCCACCAAGTTATTTATTTCTGAAACGTTAAATATTCTCCACCACGTTACAATACTCGGTGCGTGTTATAACAGATGCGTCAACGATTCAGTAGAGCGGATAGCGATATTATTTGGTTTATTGTCCCAAATAAACCAAATAAATCAATAAATAAAAATAGCATGTTAAAAATAAGCAGCATATTCCATATAGCTTGTTATGAAAAAAATAGCCATTTCGAACAACACAACAGTTGACAGTAACAAACACAATTGACAGTGACAATATGGTGACGTCATGCGCTCTGATTGGTGTTTCACATAAAATGGCGGACAAACATATTTTGTATTTTTATTTTAATAATATTAATATTATTCGCTCTTTTAAAATGAAAATAAATATATTTTTTCAAATCTTTATAACATATTTTATATAATAAAATCATAATTTCAATGATTTTTTCTTACTGTCATCACGCCTATTATAACAAAGTATAAACAAAGGTAAATATTTTTATAACTTGAATGCGTTTTTTGTGGTTATTTTTGGTTTTCGTCTATGGTTGAGTCGTGTATAGTCGTAGCCTTCTTTTTAATAATAGATATTCTTCATTTTGAGATGTGGATAATATGTTCATCTGATTTTTAGCGCAATAATCCGTGACATTAAATTTGAGCTAAAAATATCTAATTATTGCGTAATCTTAGTGTTAAAACCTAAGTATATTTTATAGACAGAAAATATAAGGCCCTTACTAGGCGAAACGCGTCCTAATAATAAGAATAAAATTCATATTTATTTATTTATCTTTTTGTACATAATATAAACAAATATAAAGCACACTAGCGGGCTTATTGCCGTTAGGCAATTTTTTCCAAGCAACCAGATTGACAGAATTATATATGTACCTACATCAACAAAAAATAAAAGCTAAAAAAGAACAAAGAAAATATACATAACACCAAGATAAACAATAAAAAAAATAAAATAATAGCATAACAAAAAAAAAGGATTGGGAAAGAACAAGAAGAGGAAACCGAGATCAGGTGTCAAGGGGTAAATACTCCTTCTTTAGTAAATATTACGTAGCAAAGGGAAGGAAGGAAAAGGAGAGGGATCAGGTATTTTCGGAGAGATATCCCTGCTTTAGTCTTTTCTTGAAAATGGAAAGCGAGTTTGACGAAGAATTTAGTGACGACATTGCTTCATACAATTTGTATGGAAGTAGCCTACTCACAATATATAAGAAGACTTAATAATTTGATACTAATCTCCCAACATACATACATACCATCATGCTGTTTTCATATTCTGGGTAGGATCAAAGGACTGACCTCCATACTATCCTATCTTGACATACATACCTAGGTACATGTGTTGTATATGTAGAAAACCAAATATCTTAAAATATTAAATAATTTGTATTTATGGGTTTATAGTTTGGTACTTACCTATTCTTCAACTGTACATACTATCACTATCGACAGTTGGATCTCATGTGTTACATGCAACTAGTATAAAAAACAAAATATCTTAAAATATTCAATAATTTGGATTAATGATTTTATAGTTTGGTACTTATTCTTCAACTATACATACTATCGCTATCGACAGTTGGATCTCGTGTGTTTCATGCAACTAGTTTTATAATAGTCAAGATTTCAATCGAATATTGATTTTCGTTCAGTGTGTTAGTTTCTTTAAAAATGATCAAATTTATAATAGTCGAGGTATCCATCGAATATTGATATTCATTTTCGTTCAGTGTTTTAGTTCCTAAATATTGATCCAACCATCAATTTGTTTAAAAGAACTTTGTTCTCTTAACATATCGACAATGTTTCAAGCCAGGATATGCGATATTTGTATGTAGGGTCTATATTTTTTACGGTTTTTCCAACTTTAAAGTCAAATAGTAAAACCGGAGCCCATATTCGGACGATAGACACTCTGATTATTGATTATGTACCACAATCAGAAGCATAGGCGGCTCGTGATTGAAATTATCTGCAGTTCATTTTTACATAAACATAATATGTAGGTATCATGTTTATAAATTTATTTAAAATTATTTCTCACGTAACTCTTGCTTATCGGGGCTGGAAACACTAGGTAAATAAATTAGATGAAATTGTCGAATAGCAATGAAATGGCCACATGCGCAGGGTGCAAGGAAGTATTTATTATTATTTTTATATTTATATATTTTTTCAATGGCGAGCCTTTGAATTTTGTTTAATTCTATTATTTATTTTGAAAGAAATAATGTTTGGGTACATATTAAATTTATATGATGTACCTAGTACGTAAGTACTTCATCTAATAAATAGTGACATTAAACAAAGTAGGTACCTATGTAGTGTGTTTTATATAATATTTAAATAATGAATTTCCCCAACATTTTTTAACACAAAATTATCTTTTGACTAAATATATCACAACAAAAAAATCAAATAAAAACTTTTGTTATTTGTATAATATACGAGTACTTCAAAATATATAAAAGATTCATAAAATCCTAGATGTTATACTCCCGGTTGATATCTATATGAAAATTTAAAAAAAAGTTCAACGCTCTTAAATTTGTGCATGCCTTTCGATTACAAGATTGTATAAAACTCTAGGATAGAGGAGATCAAATGTTTGTTTGTGTAACATCGTTGAAAAAACATTGAGATGGTCTTAGGTTATAATAATGTAGTTTTCTTCAAAACTGCGTATAAAAACACCGTTGGACTCAACAGTAAGCTGTCAATAAATTGAACAATAATTCACAATATGATTCTAAACATCGTAGGTATTTAAAAAAACATACATAGTTGTTAAATTGATAATATCAGTCCATCGACATTGAAATAAACATCCCTATAATATAGAACGAGCAATTTAATTGATATATTTTTTTTTATATCCTTATTGATATTACAAAAGATGTTTTTAATTTTACTCTGACACTAATGAACATTTGGACAAACTTCACAATCACACCACAGATGTTTGTCATAACATTGTACGTAAGTTAATGTAAAATAATCCTTACAAATAATAAGTAAAATGTTGTTATTACGCATGTTGATGTTAACTCATTATGGACAGTATTGTCTTCAATACGCATGTCTGGAGCAAAGCACGGACCGGGACAGTGTTCTGTCCTTTTCTAACACATACCAATGAAGCGCTATCTGTGTCGCTCACAATCACGGATCGGCAAAATTTCGTATTAGTATGAGATAATATGTAGAAAAATTACGTTCATATAAATTATGCACACAATCCTATAATATACGAATTTTGGCGCTATATACAAACACGCATCTACTAACAAAGTTACTAGGTACCATTATAACGTATTTTTGCAAGTGTTTTGAATAAGTTTTTTTGATATAATATATATTTATTAATTTTAGAATGCAGTGTAGTGCACTTATGTACACACTAAGAAATCGCCTGTGTACAGAAGGCGTAGTAATAAAGCTAGAACAAATGGACGTGAAAACTATATAAAATATACGAAATATATAAAATATCGAAAAATATACACATGGACGCAAGTATGATGTCAATTATGCATAGGAAAGTTTTTTAATATACACCGGAAGTAGTAATAAAGATAGAAAAATGGACGTGAAAACTATATGAAGAAATATATAAAATATACAAAAAATATACACCGGACGCAGTAATAAAGATAAAAAAATGGACGTGAAAACTATAGGAAGATATTTGTAAAATATACAAAAAATATACACATGGACGCAAGTATGAAAATGACGTGTCAAACGTACCAAAATAGGATAAAACTGAATATTTATATTTTTCAATTTACAAGAAAAACCTTATGGCTACAATGATTGTGAGCAACAAATAGCTCTAAATTCACTGACATAAACCTAAAATAATAAGTAGAAGTGGTGGACGCCGATCTGTCGGATATTTGGCGGACGCAAAAAATGTAGTGGGATCTATATATATATATATATATATATATATATATATATATATATATATATATATATATATATATATATATATATATATATATATATATATATATATATATATATATATATATATATATATATATATATATATATATATATATATATATATATATATATATATATATATATATATATATATATATATATATATATATATATATATATATATATATATATATATATATATATATGTTTGGTACTGGAATGAAACTTTCTGGGTTTGTACAGCGCCCACACGAGAAGGTTTAAAAATCAAAATTTATTTATTTATTTAATATCTCACACATGAATTTACAATCATCAGGTATCATGTTGGGAGTGCATACTATTAGTTTTGTGACAATATTTTTAGGTGTATAATTTTATGCACATAAAATTACTCTGCCATACTAATTGATCAATGATTTCGAACCGATTGATTTTTTCATAAATATGTGTCCATTTCTTCTCTAGGATTTCATATGTAATGCTCTCACATTCTGGATTTTTATTAATGTATGTTTAAAGAATGTACATATTAATACAAGAAGCGAATACTTGGGACGCCTTTTTAAGCAAACTGCGCCCATGGAGGAGTTTGAGATTTGGCATAGTTAAAGTTTATATAGAGAAGGAGTACAGAAAGCTATAATTTATACATAATATTATGTTTTACAAATACATTTGATAAAATAAAACAATACTTCATCTATCAAACCATAGATTGTTCACTTACAAACAGCCAATATCAAATGCAGTTGTTTTATATGACAAATAAAGATATATTCAAATATAGATATGTTTCTTTAACAATTACAACAAATAAAATACATAAGGAAAAACCTACCTTCGGACGCAGCACATTTATAAACATATTCATAGTGTTTCAGTTTTATTATTGCAACATTATTTTATGCAAGACTTCCAAAAATTCAAGGTGAATTTGTGGAGACGACAGAATTTTTTTATCTGTCAAATATTCTAAAGTGACCCCAAGCTTAGGAAACTTTGATATTTTTATGGCTACGACTAGTTACATGACTCAACCATAGACGACAACCAAAAATAACCACAGAAAACGCAGATAAATCAAGTTATAAAAATATTTACCTTTGTTTATACTTTGTTATAATTGTAGATCTCGATGAACAAAATGATTTATAAAATTAAGTTAAATGTAATAAGATGCCAATATTATTTATTTTTTCTTCAAGTTGGTTTCCATGATGCATTTTTATGACCATTGAAAAAATGACAAAGGTAAATATTTTTGTATTTTGATTTATCTGCGCTTTCTATGGTTATAAATGACCTAAAAACATAGACGTCAGAAAATATGTCATGTAAATATACACTTTCGAAAAGCGGAAAAGCGTTTTCCCGCCAATTCCGGTCGTAAAAATAGTGGCACCGTATTTTTATTTTGCTATCTTCTTTGTTTTTGTGTTATTTTTTTCTTTTTTTTTTTATTACTTTTCTTCTGCTATCTTTATTTATTTTGTAATGTGATTAACTTATTGCCATAGTACACATTGTTTTTTATATTGTTATGTACAACATACCCACACAACAAGTGACACAATACGATCTGTCAAAATCAATAAAAAGCGTGCTAAACTGAAAGTTGGTTTCAATATAACATAATATTGGCGACGATGGCTAAAACAATAAATTTTCATGAGTTTAATCCAGAATTAAATGAATGGAAGACATATTGTGAAAGATTATTGTATAGTTTTGTGGCAAATGGCATAACAGATGAAATTATACAACGTGCAAATTTCTATGCTGTGTGTGGGAATACAACATATGAAACATTGCTATCTTTGATACATCCGCTAAAATCCAACCAAGTCAGTATAACAGAGATAATAAATGTGTTAACTAATCATTTTTCTCCAGCAAAGAATGAAATAGCAGAATCTTATAAGTTTTATACAAGAGATCAGAGACAGGGAGAAAAGATGGCAGACTTCATAAGTGAAATACGGAAAATAAGTTTGCATTGTAATTTTGTGGACTTGGAGAGAATGCTGAGAGATCGGATAGTCTGCGGAATGCGGGATAAAAGATTAAAAGAACACTTGCTGTCAAAAAATGTGTTGACATATAAAGATGTTGTTGATTCAGCAATTGCTGCCGAATCCGCAGAAAATAATTGTGCAAATATATATTGCAATATCACAAGTGATTGTACAAAGAACACTACCATGGAGTGTCCTATGGAAGTTAGTAAAATTGAAGACAAAAAAGTAAAAAATAAATGTTTTCGTTGTGGTGTTTTACACAGTGGTGTCTGTCGGTTCATTAACACTGTATGTAGATATTGTTCATATAAAGGACACCTGGAACGGGTATGTCAAAAGAAAACAAAACATGAAAAAAAAGTTTACAAATCAAGACAAATAAATGAAATGGTAGATGATAATGAATCTGCAAGTGAATATAATATCAACACATTAAATAATGTTGAAGAACAAAATCAAATGAAACCAGTGAAAATGAATTTATCTATAAATAATAAAAATCACATGTTTGAAGTTGATTCAGGGGCAGGAAAAACAATAATTAGTTATCAAACATACAAAAAATTGTTTAGTAACAGTGATATATATATATATATATATATATATATATATATATATATATATATATATATATATATATATATATATATATATATATATATATATATATATATATATATATATATATATATATATATATATATATATATATATATATATATATATATATATATATATATATATATATATATATATATATATATATATATATATATATAAGACCAAGTAATGTCATGTTACGTACGTGGACAGGTGATAAGGTTAAGATTATGGGAAGCGCACAAGTGTCAGTGGAGTTTAAAGGAAAAAAACACAAATTGAACGTGATGGTAGCTTCGGGTAAAGGACAGAGCCCAGTCGGAAGAAACTGGTTTGAACCATTGGGTATATCTCTACAAGGAGTGAACAATTTAACATCTGTGGGTATGAATGAAAATTATTTTTTAAAATATAAAAACATTTTCAGCAGTACATTAGGAAAATATACTGGCCCTAAGGTGTCACTTAATGTGAACAACGAAAAGAAACCTATCTTTATGAAGAGTCATTCGATACCATATGCGCTGCGAGAACGAGTAGAACAAGAAATTGATAGATTAGTCGAAGAAGGAGTGCTTAAATCCATTCCGTACTCTGATTGGGCCACACCTATTGTTCCGATTGTAAAAAAGAGTGGTGCGATACGTATTTGTGGAGACTATCGTTCAACTGTAAATAAAGCCACAGAGACAGACACTTACCCATTGCCAACTAGTAATGACATATTTGCATGTTTATCGGAAGGTAAATACTTCTCAATCGTGCATATACACAACTGGAGGTGGACGATAGTACTGCCAAAATATTGACATGGAATACAACCAAAAGATTATTTAGTGTTCATCGATTACCCTTTGGAGTAAAGGCAGCCCCTGGAATTTTTCAGAGGCTTATGTGCAACTTAATGGCTGGAATCAAAGGTGTTGCTATTTTACTGGATGACTTGTTGATTTCTGGCAATACTTTAGAAGAACACAATAAAAGATTAGAACAAGTGATGAGCAAATTAACGTAAGCTGGACTACAGCTAAATAAAGAAAAATGTAAATTTTTACAATCAAAGGTAAACTTTTTGGGATTCACAGTAAGTGCTGAAGGTATTCAACCAGATAAAAATAAAGTTAACGCAATACACAACACACCAAAGCCAAATAATGTCACTGAGCTCCAGGCATTCCTAGGATTATATAATTTTTATGAGAGATTCTTACCAAATAAGGCTACGTTGCTCGAACCACTTCATAGATTGCTGGATAAAAGTTCTACATGGAAGTGGTCGCAAAGTGCAGAAAAAGCATTCAATGATGCAAAACAACTGATAACGTCTGATAGATTATTAGTACATTTTGATTTAAAAAAACAGATAACATTAACATGCGATGCTTCCTTTCATGGTTTAGGATGTGTCTTATCACATATAATGGATGATGGTTCAGAAAGACCTATTGCTATGGCATCGAGAACTTTACAGGTACATGAAAGAAAATACGCACAAATTGACAAAGAAGCAGCAGCCATCATTTTCGGGATAAAAAAATTTCATAACTATATAATGGGTAATAAAGTAACAATTATTATTACAGATCATTTACCTCTATTAGGTATATTTAATTCAGAAAAACCAATACCGGAAATATTATCACCGAGAATGACACGGTGGGCACTGTTACTGAATTCCTACGACTATCAATTAATATATAAAAAAGGTATCAATATTGGAAATGCGGATGCACTAAGTAGATGGCCATCCCCGGTGTGGGAAGAGGATGAGGAAGAGATTGCAGATGTATTAATGATGGGTCAACATGTTCCCGATGTGCCATTCTCTATTGAAGAGGTGGCAAAACAGACAAAACAAGATATAATTCTTTGTAAAGTGTTCAATTGGATATTACGAGGATGGCCTAATAGTGTTAATAGTGTTAATGATGAAGAAAAAAAATATTGGCATAGAAGATTGGAACTGTCATTAATGAATGAATGTATTTTATTGGGTACTAGAGTGGTAATTCCCACAGGAATGAGGGATAGCGTAATGAAAATCCTTCATGATTCCCATAATGGAATGGTTGCTACTAAGGCTGTAGCCAGGAGTTACGTTTGGTGGCCAGATTTATCCAAGGACATAGAAGTAATGGTGTCCAATTGTAAAATTTGTCAGCAACACAGACAAATGCCAGCTCAGGTAGTCCATTCTTGGATACCTACAACACGCCCATGGAGTAGAATACATGTAGATTTTGCTGGCCCATATATGGGGAAAAATTTTCTCATTGTTGTTGATTCTTACTCAAAATGGCCAGAGGTCAAATTGGTTAACAGCCAGTCGACAGCAGTTACAATAAAAAATTTACGGGATATTTTTGCCGCTCAAGGATTATGTGAGGTTTTAGTATCGGATAATGCAACAGCTTTTACATCTGATGAATTTAAAATATTTTTGAATAGCAACAAAATAAAACACATATTGGTACCACCGTATAGCCCAGCATCCAACGGGCAAGCTGAAAGAATGGTGAAAACGGTAAAATTGAAACTAAGCAAGATGTCTGATATACCATGGGATATCAGAATTCCAAGGATGTTGTATTCACTTCGATCTACACCTTGTTCAGTAACAAAGAAAAGCCCAGCGGAACTCTTAAATAAAAGAATGTTTCGAACCATACTAGATGCAATACATCCTCAGACAGCCAGTGAAAATAAGGTCAACGAATGCGTAAAGAGTAATGCAGATGTAAATGTTCGCACAATTGAGGAGGGCATGACTGTGTTATACAGGAATTATTCAAAAGACAAACCAAAATGGGGCAGAGGTTTAGTCTGGCGTAAATTAGGTCCAACTAAGTTTATTATAAAAACTGAAGATGATCAGAATATTACCCGACATCTAAATCAATTACATATAAGTCCACGACAAGCTGAGGGAAAGGAGAGTGTTGCAGAAAAAGACATTAGAGAGATACTGGGTATCCCAAGGGGAACCCACATTTTTACAAATTATTAATTCATATTATTTGTATTCATATTATTTCATTCATTTATTCATTCAGGGGGGAGATATGTTATGTACAACATACCCACACAACAAGTGACACAATACGATCTGTCAAAATCAATAAAAAGCGTGCTAAACTGAAAGTTGGTTTCAATATAACATAATATATATTTAACATTTACTCTGGTTGGTTGGAAGAAATTGCCATTAGGCAATAAGCCCGCCACATCACTTTCATATAAATGGCATTGAAGAATTATCAAGTTTTCATAATAAAATATTTACGACAAAAATAATAATTTAACAAACTCATTTCATGAAAACGCTGAAAATTTTCTATACAAAATGTTGAATACTTTGTGGAGTGACTTGTTAGTGAGGAGTATTGCGTTGGTCACAACCCACTCGTTTATCATAGATCGGGGTCCCTCTTTTTTGACCTTCATAATCAGTTGGAGCAGCCTGTACTTTTTGCATCGTAGAATTAGACCAAATATGATATCTTTCGTCCCCTACTTGTGTCAACTAGCTCACACTCGACATTTGCTCTCCCGAGTACCTCCACATTTGATGCTTTATCGACCCAGGAAAGGCCTCAGACAGTTAAGCATATTGATCTAAATGGTCCATACAAAAGTTAATTACAGTGTATTTTATGTAGTTTATTGCTATTATTATTGTTGAACAGGCAGACAGCCATTGCTAAAGGGTCTGTATGGTATAATATACATTCAATCCATTCTTGAGTTGGTCGGTTTTTGCTACACTAAAAAGAAAAACCGTGTTTCCGTTTGCAGACATGCGGAAAGTGTTTCACAACATCTTCGGACCTGAAGGGGCACAGCCGATCACACAGCGGGGAGAGGCCCTACGAGTGTGACCAGTGTCACAAGAGGTTCTCGCTCAGCTCCAATCTCGCGGCCCACTTGAGAATCCACGGTGGAATCAGAAACCATCTCTGCCACGACTGCGGGAAGACATTCGGAGCCAAGGTTATTTTTACATACAGTCATATATAAAAACACAGCTCCAGCTGACATGTTTTTTTTTTGTTCTACTGTAAATTTGCCGATATTGACTTAATCGGTGTTAGACCTTAGACAGCTCATACGCAGTCAATCTGGATCATGATCTGGATATTAGTCTGGAACGTGATCGTTGATTTCGATCACACATCGTAATCCAGATTGAGTGTGTACAAGCTGCCTTGTGCGACATTATTTATTTATTTATTGGTAAAATAGCAGGTTAAACATTATAAATATTTTACACGATTATCAATACAAATAATCAAACAAAAGTTATAATAGATTATAAAGTATCCGTTGTAGATAACATTTCAAAAATATTTACTGTCCTTCACTTGCTCACAAAAAACACTATACACATATTGAATATTAGGTGAATATATGTCTGGATCTTGATCGTTGATTTGGATCACACATCGCGATCTAGATTGACTGTACGGGCTGCCTTGTGCGACATTATGTGGAAATAACAAAAGAATTTAAGTGTAGATAACCTCTGACTGGAACAAATATACAAAATTCAGAGTATCAAAGTTTTATAGGCGTAAAGTATTCCATTTATATTGCTTCTTGGGGAAAATAACAGGTACTATGTCAAATATTAATTTAATACATTCTGGAGACTCGTGATATTTTATCATCTCACAGATCCAAACTGAAAACACAATTAAAATCTGTGTCTCCAACAGGATCCAGATATCCAACCAACTAAGCCACAAAATTAATAAAAAACAGAGACTTCTCCTTTCGCAAGAGTTTTTTTGCGGGTGGCAGTTCTTAAGGAGAACATAGTTAGGCCACAAATGGGGCTGTCCACCCCCTCACTTATCCCCCCTGAACCAGCCTGAGTGGCTAATGAATGTCATAATGTCTCCGATGTCGGCCGACGCTATGTCAATTAGATCATCTTAGAAGAAACTTCCCAAGGAGCTTCTCCTAATTCTAGAGTGACAGAGGAGTCATTGCTTAATATTTAATGTTATTAAAGGCTCCTTCTATGTCTAGAAAGGAGACCAGTGTGTGCTCTTTGTATTTATGGGTATGCAATTCCCTTTGCTGTACGCATGTTGAGACTCTGACCACTTTGAAGGTTCTATTTTACCTCTTATTCTGGTTTCTATGAGTCTCTTCAGCGTTTTAAGGACAAACGAGGATAGACTGATTGCTCTGAAATCCTTGGTTGTATTATTAGATGTTCTTCCTCCTTTGGGTATGAATACCACTTTTACTTTCCTCGATAATTTGGGGGTTTAACAGGGTTCTATACATGCTTCAAAGATTGTCCCCAACCATGGTATGACAGTCTCCGAAGCCGCCTGTAGTTCCGCTGGAATGATACCATCCCGACCTGGACTACTTATATGGTTCGAACTCATAAATTGCCCAAGTAATCCTTATGTCCTTATAATTCCTTAAATCCTTATAATTCGACCCTTAGTTTATGTAGGTACATGGCAATATAGTAATGGTCATCATGAAAATGTCACAGACAATGTCCCGAATTCAGGCAGATGAACATTACTGTCAATAGAA
Organism: Molanna angustata; assembly: GCA_963576475.1. Taxonomy (NCBI): domain Eukaryota; kingdom Metazoa; phylum Arthropoda; class Insecta; order Trichoptera; family Molannidae; genus Molanna; species Molanna angustata. Next base: position 21,372,974 of record OY754983.1, on the reverse strand, counting down.
CTTCTGGCGGTCACGGGTAATTTCTCTGTGATTGCCAATTTTGATTTGTTTCAGGCATCACTCAAGTCTCACATGAGAGTGCACAGTGCAAAGGACACGAGCCACGTTTGCTCAGTGTGCGGCGTTGGTTTCGTGCACGCGGTCACTCTGAGCACACACATGTCTGTCCACAGGCAGAGCGCCCAGCAAAAGTGTCAACATTGTCACAAATTGTAAGTTTTTCAAATTGGCATTAATTTGCTATCAACAAATTGTATATAAATCACTTTGTATTTTCAATAAAAAACTAAAGAAGGAATATTTATCTGTGAACACTTGAACCCAATTTTCTCTCCTTGTCCTTTCCCAATCCTTTTTGATATTTTTTTTTTGAGTGTAATGTATTATTATTCCTTTACTTTTGTTTTTCAGGTTCCTACGGTCCTCGAGTTTGAAGGCTCATATCAAAAAGAATCACAAGTGTGATATTGAATGTGGACCTTTGCGTGGAAATCCAAACGGCGGAAAAAATATCAAGAGTGATTCAACATCCGAGTCGGTGGCAGATAACGAATCAAAAAGAACTGGAGTTACCTCAGACGGTTCTCCGGTAGAAATGCACAAGGTTTTCGACAAACAAAGAACTCAGGAGGAGAGTTCGAAACTATTTTTTAATGGATCATTCCCATCATTGGAGGCGAATAATTTGCCAAAAGAATTTCGAAAAAATTCCGATGATCCGTCTGCACAATGTCCCAATACGTCCGCACTGGCAAAAAACATCGACACAGAACGTAAAAAAGTTATCACTGCAAGGGCGATTAGCACTACATCTTGTTTGAATTCAGCTGCGGCATTAAAAATAAATGTATCCGCAGTTGTTACAGACAAGGAGCACAATGTGAAGTCAGCTGCAAGTGACGCAACATCGAATGCATTATTTCAAGCAGTTGTGCGGACCGATCAACATGCCGTACGATCGCACGTTGACAGTCAGCAGATAAACACGTGTTCGAGCCCGTCACAATTGCGACCGATCGCATCGACATTCGCAGCGTTAACTACGACAGCAGCTCCAATTCAAACGCTGATTTTCCCGGTTGGTTCCTCATTACCCAGACTTCACGTTCTAGGCTATGCTAATCAAGGTGTCACAGTGCCGACACAATCCCACATAAATTATAACAAGGGACTGCCTCCATAGCGGGCGGCGGCATCCTATTGCAGATAGTTCTAGGGAAGTCCACAGGCTCAAAGCTTGACTGCAAAAACTATAGAGCCATAAGTTTGTTAAGCTCAGTTGGTAAGATGTATGCAAGGATTCTAGATTATAGACTGTGAAAGATTACAGAAAGCAAGATATGGGATGTCCAAGGTGCGTTTGTGGGTGGCAGAGGATGTATAGACCAAATTTTTTCTCCGCGTACGGTCACAGAAAAGGTTCTGGAAAAAAACAGAAAATTTTCTGCGCCTTTATAGACCTAGAAAGGCTTATGATAAAGTAGGGATTTACTAGCGGTGTATGGAATGAAGAACAAGCTGATACGCGCAATCGCGTCATTATGAGAACAGCGAAGCATGTGTTCGTGTCAACGATACAGTGACAACGTGGTTCTCTATAAATAGTGAAATTGAGTACTGTTATAGTGCGAGATTTGATGTATGCAGACGATAATGTTCTGTTAGCAGAAAATATGGTAGATCTACAGTGTCTTGTAAGTATGGTATATGAAGGATGCATAGAGAATGGACTGAGGATGAATGCCAGCAAATCAAAGGTTATGGTGTTTTAGAAGAGTGAAAGCATAACAGCGTGCCAAATAAAAGTAGAGAACGAATGGCTCGAGCAAGTCGACGAATATGTCTATCTGGGAAGCATGTTTCAAAGGAATGGACAAAAAACTACAAAAAACTTTTTTTAAAAATGAAGTAAAGAAAAGATTATCGCTATCCCACAGACAAATTGTTTAAAGAGACAGTTATTCTTAGCCCTAGACAACTATTTATAAAGCAAGCTTTATGCAAATGTTTTTTTTAATATAGGTACATCTATTAGATTCCAACAAGACAGATTGACTAGAGAGAGTTCTGGCCAGACAGAATGAACACTTTATTTGGTCAGAGAAATTATTTTTATATAGCACCTGTTATGTTTAATGTTCTCCCTATTTTTACCAAGTCTGTGAAAACGATTACAAAATTTAAAAAACTAGTCCACGCTCATGTTAGTTCCAATTTGGTAAATATGCTTGATGTTTTCAATAGTGTTTATGTGATACAATAATGCATCTTTTGTTTGTTTGTTTGTTTGTTTAATGGTACTATTTGTTGACTTGTATCTAGTGAGCCTACAGTTGGGATTGTTAGTTGGGTGACTGCTTGTATTTAATTGTATTTTTGTAAATTTATGTTTCTTTTTGTTCATCTTTTTTATACAGTCTTTAGTATTTTTATGTTAAATTATCGACCTCAATACAGGCCAGCCCTAGTGAGGTCGAAAATTATGTATTATTTTTATATTTTTGTTACTTGTAAAGTTAAATAAGTAAATAAATAAAATATCTACTCTATAGGTATGTCCATTAATATGTGTTCAGTGTGCGTTTATTGTTTTTTTGTAATCCCTCTCTCTCTATATATAGTAAATTTATATCATCATAATAGTTTTATTTTACCCGCTCTGAAGTCAGATATAATTTTAAGTCTTAGGATAAGACAGATTTAGGTTTAGTATTTAATTTGAACCCCGGGAGGCTCCACAACAACGACCGGCACCTAATAGCTATAAAATACTTATATTTATTTATTTCTAACCTTACATTTCAGTATGGGAGGAAAGATTTTCGTTTTCATTCATACCATAACGGCATACCTATCCCATCCAATATGATGGGGTAACCAGCGACAGGTGTGCGGGTATGCATTACCTTAAAGGCAACATTCAGAATGGGTGGTATACCTGATTACTGAACTATGTGAGATGTTATTTTGCCTCTTGTATTTTCGATTACACGTCTCTCACGAGACACACGAAAACAATAATTATAGAAAAGTGTGGAAGCACTATTCTAAGAAGGTGCCTCAGCGCATAAGATTTTTGTTCGTGCATATTATATAGTAACTTAACCATAAATAGATTCTGCCATTTGATTTTCTTAGCGTTTTATGAATGTAAATTAAAATTATACAAAAAATTTATTTTATTTGAGATTTCCGAACGGTCCTGAAAGTAAAACTAAATAGATCGTCTCGATCAAAAGAAAAACAAACGATTCATCGTAAATATTGATTCAATAAAGCCTAATAAAAAATGATATTTATATTAGCTTCTTGCTACGAAAATCAGTTTTGGGAAAATAAACTATCCAAAATAGCTAATTCGACAATATTTTACTTTGCAAGTCATCTACTGAAATTAAAAATATGTTTATTGTGCATTTATTTTTATTAATAGTAGATTATTCTATGTAGGGAAAACGAATATGAATCTCAAATAGATGGATTTATAAATAATGAGTAGGATATGAATAATATAGATTATGCCAAAAAAATACATTTACCATATAATACTCGTATTAACTTGAAACTTTAAAAATCAATTCAAATTTATTCAGTTCGAGCATTAAATAACTGGTAATATTAATTATAAAATTAGTGTTTTTGTATGAAAATTTGCCTTGCCGCCATTAGTGGACTTCAGTCACGTGGTTTTTCCATACAAATCATGTTTGCCGAAAACCTGCCAAGCAAAACGCTTTTGAGCGCAGTCAAGGCCCTCTGGATTGTTCGTCGTTCGTTTTAACTGCAAATCCAGAGGGCGCTGGCGCAGTCCATATATATTATTAAGTCTATGGCTAAAACTGGCTTTGACGTGAGTATAAATTTCATATTTTAACTTTGATCATGCAAAATATTTATTTTTTTAACATTCTAATTATTTGGTGTTATTTTTTATGTTGCAGATATTTACTGAAACTCCATGGATGCCTACCAACAAAACACAACAAATCAAGAGATGGATGAGCGAGATATGACAGAACAGCGAGATCGTAGAGTTGCTAGGCGAAGAGTGCAAAATTTGAAAGGGAGTGTGTGGAAAATATGACACAAGAATAGCGAGATGGTAGGAATGCAAGAGAATATGTGGAAAATATGACACAAGAATAGCGAGATGGTAGGAATGCAAGGGAATGTTTGGAAAATATGACACAAGAATAGCGAGATCGTAGGAATGCAAGGGAATGTTTGGAAAATATGACACAAGAATAGCGAGATCGTAGGAATGCAAGGGAATGTTTGGAAAATATGACACAAGAATAGCTAGATGGTAGGAATGCAAGGTGAATAGTGGAAAATGTTACGCAAGAGCAGCGAGATAGAAGTATGAATGCAGACATAAGAAATTCTGTCACTTATTTTAAGTGTGCAATTATTAATATACCTTATAATTACCTTCCAGATCAGCATGATATGGGTCGCATATACAAGCTGTATACAGTGGAGAATTGCAGAGCGGTTCATTTTGATGCTGAAAAGGACAAACTATTACATAGTTGTTGCCACAGTGGTAAAGTGTCACCCCAAGTACTGTCAATATATCCGGAAGAATTGAAAGCATTATTGTTAGGAAGCTGCAATGAGTCCATAAATTTTAGGGAATTTATTTGTCAATACAATAGTGCTATTTTTTTGCATCCTTCGGTGCTCCGATTGCAGACTTACCTGGTAACGGGCCATACTGTTTCAGGTGAAGTATATCATAGAACTTCTAGAAGTATGCAGATTGACGGAGAAACTCCATCTTATATAGTATAAAATGTTAAAAGAAGCTTGAGTAGCAATTTATGACGGCCCAATGAGAGATGTTAGACTCCTATTCACACAGTCAGAAGCAGATGATCAAAGAATCAAAATACATCATAATATTGAAAATGTTGAATGCAATGAGACTCTGGTACATGATTAAATATGTGAGTATATTAATTGTCGTTATGTAAGCGCACCAGAAGCTGCATGGAAAATCCAATATTTATTTATTTATTTAATATATCTTTACATTTACATGTCACAATGATAATATATAATAATCGACCTCACTAGGGCTGGCCTGTATTGAGGTCGATAATTTTACATAAATAGTAAAGACAGTTAAAAATAGTATATAACATAACATAAAAGTATAGAAAAAATATAAAACCATAAGAAAATGAAACATAAATTAATAAAATACAAAAAAAAAACAATATACACAATGAATCCAGAGCCATAATATATACTAAGCTACAGTTAAGTACAGTTGGGTACCTGTGACGATAACTGCAACAATAATTATATACATCATAACTCTAGACTCACTATATACCACATTTACAAGTATTTATACAAAGTACTAGTGAACCCCCGGCAAACTTCGTACTGCCTGTATAATTAAAAATGGTCCATAACCACCCGTCGCTTCAGACCCTTCAGTACCTCCCGTCCCTTCAGTGCCTCCCGTCCCTTCAGTGCCTCCCGTCCCTTCAGTGCCTCCCGTCCCTTCAGTGCCTCCCGTCCCTTCAGTGCCTCCCGTCCCTTCAGTGCCTCCCGTCCCTTCAGTGCCTCCCGTCCCTTCAGTGCCTCCCGTCCCTTCAGTGCCTCCCGTCCCTTCAGTGCCTCCCGTCCCTTCAGTGCCTCCCGTCCCTTCAGACCCTTCAGTACCACCCGTCCCGTCAGACCTACCAGTACCTCCCTTCCCTTCATTACCTCCCGTCCCTTCAGTAGGTTAAGAAAAAGTTTAATTCCCGACACAATAATGGGAAGACCTACGAAGAGATGAAAGGACAGTTGGACCTTCTTTTTCCAGGATTCTCCAACTTCATAGGTAAAATGAACAAATACACGATAAAGAAGAAGAAGAAGAAAAAAGTTTGAATCCAGAAACCGTCCTGGAAAACCTGCGAAGAGATGGAAGGACAGTTGCATCTTATTCTTCTACAATACTCCACCTTCATAGGTAAAATGACCAAATACACAAAGAAGAAGAAGAAAAAAGTTTAAATCCAAAAAATGTCCTGGAAGACCTGCGAAGAGATGGAAGGACAATTGAAGCTTCTTCTCCCAGAGTATTAGGTCATTTTACCTTCATAGGTAAAATTACCTAATACCCGAAGAAGAAGAAGAAGAAGATTTTTTTTTAATTCAGAAACCATACCGAGCATACGCTCGACAATTCGCCAAAGTTTCATTGCAATCGGATGAACGGTTTCCAGGATAGTCCACTTTCATAGGTAAAATGACCCAATACTCGATGAAGAAGAAGAAGAAAAAAAAAATTAACCCAGAAACCATCCCGGGCATACGCTCGACAATTCACCAAAGTTTCATTGCAATCGGATGGACGGTTCCCAGGATAATCCACTTCATAGGTAAAATGACCTAATACCCGATGAAGAAGAAGAAGAAGAAGAAGAATTTTTTTTAATCCAGAAACCATCCCGGGCATATTTTCTTCTTCATCCACCTTCATAGGTAAAATGAAGGTGGATGAAGAAGAAAAAGAAGAAAAAAAAATTTGATCCAGAAACCATCCCTGGTATACTCTCGACAATTCACCAAAGTTTCATAGCAATTGGATGAACGGTTTAGGAGCGCATTCAACACATACATACAAACATTCAAATTTATAATATAGATTAGTGTGACCATACATTCTGAATAAATTAGTGGGTAAATTATTTGATAAAATGAACACTGTTGAATATATTAAGCATATTTACACAATTTGAGATAATATAGGATTTTACCTGTTTTTTGAAAATTATAATTGTTTTTATTGATTTAATTGAAATTGGAAGATCATTAAATATGATAGGTGCTACGTAAAAATAATTTCTCTGACCAAATAATGTATTCATTCTGTCTGGCCGGAAATTGAAAGAGACACTGCCTCTAGTCAATCTATTTTGTTGTGATCTCGCAGCTGTATCTTTATTTAGGAAAAACTTGCACAACGCTTGCATGATAAACAGTTGTCTAGGGCTGAATATACCTGTCTCTTTATACAGTTTTTCAGTGGGATAGCGAAAATTCTTTTTATACATAATTTTCAAAAAAGTTTTTTGGACTATACAAAGTGGAGCAAGAGCAGTTTTTGAACACGCTCCCCAACAGCATATGTTATAAGAAATTATTGATTGAATTAAGGAATAATACACAGATTGAAGCTCATTAATACCAATTATATGTCTTAATTCTCTAAAAATATATGTTAGTTTCCGTAACTTTTTTGATAAATTATTAATATGTACATCCCACCTTAGAAATCTATCTAACGTACATCTCAAATAACATATAGAATCCACATTTTCAATAATATCACATTTGCAGACAGAAAAATCTTTACAATTATGAATCTTAAGAGAATATTCTGCTGAAGGCACCCCTCTATTAGAAATACTGAAAGTTACAAATTTAGTTTTTTTTATGTCCAGAGTTAGTAGGTTTGAATCCAGCCATTTCTTCACCCTAAGCAAGTCTTTATTGCATGTGCTGAATGTCTGATCCCAAGTAGGGGCATGAAAAATCAGTACAGTGTCATCAGCAAAAGTGATTATTTCACCACTGATATTCAGACCACAAAAATCATTAATGTATACCAGGAATAATACAGGACCAAGCACACTTCCCTGGGGAACTCCATAATTTATCTCTTTAAAAGTGCTTCTGTAACCCTGGACCTCAACTAACTGTGTTCTGTCTTTTAAATAACTTTCAAACCACAATAGTGGTTCTCTTTTGATCCCCAAAGCTTCAAGTTTCTTAAGAAGCAAACCGTGTGACACAGTGTCAAAAGCTTTGGCCAGATCTAAGAACACAGCCAGACATTTATTGCCAATATCAAGATTTTTAGTTATAGATTTGATGCAGCTTGAGAACTAGGAATAATCCACGATAACAGGTAATGGCATAATTGCATAGCAGAAGCGTCATCACATATGATGCCTAGAGCTCTTCAAGATTTATTTGTATTATTGATGATTCATTGTCTTCAGACAGATCCATTGCAGCTGTGGATGTCTATATATATTGAAACTTACATAATATTATTATGTGCTTAAGTAAAATTAATTATTTTTTCAGCAAGATGATTCATTGTATCAATAAATACACACCAATAACTTATTGTTCAAAATATATAATATTTATGAATGTCTTAATTAAAAATTATATATTGATAACATTCAATACTTATTTAATCATTTCGTTCACATTGTTTTTCCATATATAATGCAAAAAATATCCTAAATTACACATATGTTCCTTAAGATGGTTTCAATATCATTATAATAAATTATTTTGAATGTTCTTACAAAATAATTTGTAAGACTCTTAACTACACAGTAAATGGTCATTATGTGTCACTGGAACTTGATTTAAATTATTTTCAAGATCGGTGTTTTCAGAGTTCTGAAATGACCTACAAAATTATATTTTCACATTACAATTTCACAAGTATTTTCTGATGTTTTATTACTCAACTCCAACCCCAATTTTACATACCCTAATCAAACGTTTTCTCTTTGTTTGTGTTAAATTTTAACTCATTATATTTAATTTAAAATCAATCATAGGGCAGGTCTATTGGATTAATCATACAATGACGCCTAAGAACGTAGATTAAATTATGATAATTTTGTATTGACTCATAATATATGTATGCGGTGTTCCAGGATCCATTATCATATATATGCTTTGAAGAACATTTTGACAAATAAGTATGTACATTTTTGCTTATGATCTATTTATTTACATGTACTTAATATTTATTACATTATGAAAACATGCGGCTGGTAGCAATACCAAAAGAAGTTAAGAATGTCTTTAACTCACTGGACATAAATGATGACCCTCTTTCACTATCTATGTACGCAGACATATTATTTTTTTTTGGGGAAAACCCGCATGAAAATCAGATCCTCGGAAGGATTTTTTGTCAACCGACGTTTCGCCTGGACCTCAGCAGGCATCTTCAGGGCCTTGTTGGTACATTTCCATCTTGTGTGATAGTGCAAGCACGTCCATTCGAGCCGGGAACCTAGCACCAAGTGTATATTGAGAAGTCAAAGTTTAAACGGTCAGGGTAGATGGGTTTTTCCCGCCTTTGTTCGTTGCTTTTGACTGGCTTCTGGTGATTCGAATATCATTCAATAATTATGTTTCTGTTTTTGTATTAAGTTTATTTCTATTTGTTTGGTGTCTGACACTTAATGAGTTTACTGTAATGAGGTTTTTATTGTCATTATCCATTCTATTGTTGTACGAAATATATTTTCAGGCTCAAGGAAGATGTAGGCCCATGTCTCTATTGTTTCGATGGCCTCCCTATATATTCTTACTGTGTCTATATATTCCTTATATTATATTCGTATATGCCATGAGACCCTAAAGGTATTTTCTCTTTCACACATCGCAGAAGGGTCGATATTTTATTTTTTTGTTCTAAAAACTTCTTATATTATGATGATTTAGAAGGCGGCTGATTTTATCTGTAGTTCCCTCTATGTATGGTAGAAAAGCTGTAGCTTACGGTTTTTCAGAAATATTTGTATCATTTTTGATGATGTTTGCACTATTTTGACCATTAATTGCTTTATTGAAACCATTGATATAGGAGAAACCATTACACTGGAGAGTTTTTTAAGGTAATTTTGTTGGTGGTCGGAGTCAGTTGTTTTTATAGCTCACAAAACTAGCGTATTTGCTACTTATGAAATTTGTGCCGGGTGATGATTAGATGATGCATGAAGGTATCTATCTGTATGTGTAACTTTCCGGTATACCGTATGGCCGAGACTACCGTCATCTTTTTGAGGACCATGACGTCTAAAAATGGTATTTGGTTATAATACTTTAATTCCATCGTAAATTTGATGTCTTTGTGGAGACCGTTCAATTTAATTAGAAATTTGTTAAGTTTCTCTAATCCGTGAGGCCATATGATGAACGTGTCGTCCACATAAGTATCCAGAGTTTAGGTTTCAAATGAGAGTTTTCTAAGGCCTCTATTTCGAGTTTTGTCATGAACAGATTAGCAATCGCCAATAAAAGTGATGAACCCTTTGGTGCCCCTTTTATCTGTTTATATATTTCATTGTTATAAATGAAAAAAGCATTATTAAACAATGCTCTATTAATTCAATTATATTATTTGATGATCCACAAATTTCTTTTACGGCGAAAAGTGCTTGATCAGTAGGTATGTTTGTAAAAAGTGATGCAATGTTTAAGTTTCCTCTTTGATAAAATGTCGTTCGACAGACATTGCGCTGGTGTGGGTTTTCACCTGAATGAGATATTTTATGTGCGATAAACTTCCTCTTTGATAATGTCTTCCCACAAACATATATTTTTTCACAGAATGAGTTTATCTCTGCTTAAATCTCCTCATAGATAAAATGTCTGTCCACCGACATTGCATTCATATGGTTTTCCATCAGAATGAGTTTGTTTAAATTTCCACTTTGATTAAATATCTACCCTCAGAGATTGCATACAAGTGGTTTTTCACCAGAATAATTAAAGTCTATTATGTAGGTATAATTCATGCGGCTTTTCACCAGAATGAGATAATTTGTTTGTTTAATGTTCCTTTTAGAAAAATGTCTTGACAGACATTGCATTTATGTGGTTTTAACCAGAATGAATGAGTTAATGTTGGTTAAGATGACCTTTTCGAGAAAATGTCTTTCCACAGACACTACGTTCATTTGGTTTATCACCAGAATGAATAAGTTTATGTCGGTTTAAATCTCTTTTTCGAGAAATTGTCTTCCCACAAACACTACATTCATGTGGTTTGTTAACAGAATGAGTTAGTAAATGATCGTTTAATGTTCCTTTTCGAGAAAATGTCTTTTCACAGACATTGCATTCATGTGGTTTTTCACCTGAATGAATAAATTTATGTCGATTTAAATCATCTTTTCGAGAAAATGTCTTCCCACAGACATTGCATTTATGTGGTTTTTCACCAGAATGAGTTAGTAAATGTTTGTTTAAAGTTCCTTTTAAAATAAATGTCTTCCCACAGACAAAGCATTCATGTGGGTTTTCACCAGAATGAGTTTTTAAATGAATTTTTAAATTTCCTTTTAGAGAAAATGTCTTCCCACAGACATTGCATTCATGTGGTTTTTCACCAGAATGAGTTAGTAAATGATCGTTTAAGGTTCTTTTTAGAGAAAATGTCTTTTCACAGACATTGCATTCATGTGGCTTTTCACCTGAATGAATAAATTTATGTCGGTTTAAATCATTTTTTTGAGTAAATGTCTTCCCACAGACATTGCATTCATGTGGTTTTTCACCAGAATGAGTTAGTAAATGTTTGTTTAAAGATTTTTTTTGAGAAAATGTCTTCCCACAGACATTGCATTCGTATGGTTTTTCACCAGAATGAGTTAGTAAATGATCGTTTAAAGTTCGTTTTAGAGAAAATGTTTTTTCACAGACATTGCATTCATGTGGTTTTTCACCTGAATGAATAAATTTATGTCGGTTTAAATCATTTTTTCGAGAAAATGTCTTCCCACAGACATTGCATTTATGTGGTTTTTCACCAGAATGACTTAGTAAATGTTTGTTAAACGATTCCTTTTGAGAAAATTTCTTCCCACAGACATTGCATTCGTATGGTTTTTCACCAGAATGAGTTAGTAAATGATCGTTTAAAGTTCGTTTTAGAGAAAATGTCTTTTCACAGACATTGCATTCATGTGGTTTTTCACCAGAATGAATAAATTTATGTTGGTTTAGATTACTTTTTTGATAAAATGTCTTCCCACAAACACTACAGTCATGTGGTTTTTCACCAGAATGAATTAGTAAATGATTGATTAAAGAAATTTTTCGATGAAATGTCTTTTCACAGACAATGCATTCATGTGGGTTTTCACCAGAATGAATAAGTTTATGTTGGTTTAAATAACTTTTTCGAGAAAATGTCTTCCCACAGACGTTACATTCATGTATATGTGTATTTATTTTGTCTTCATTTCCAATACCCGAGTGCTCTTCGATTTCTTTTTTTAAATCAACTTCATATTCTTCCATTGGGAAATGTGGAAATTCATCGTCAATTGAAGGAATATATTTATACTTTATTACTATTTCTGTCTTTTGGTTCACTGGAGTGTTCATTGTCTGAAATATATACAAAAGATAATTAAAATAATGATTGATTATTCCGTGTCAATGTAATACGGCAAAACATTATTTTGGTGGGTAAAATATATCCCGGAGAAAGCATACATCGCGGGTAAAGAATTTTCGGATATTTCGAGAGGGAAGGTTTCACGAAAACGACGCTACACTAATGTTCAACTACAATAATACACAATTAAAAAGTCATATACAAACATGAAGCGAATAGGGATGCAATTCCCATCGTTGAAATATTACGAAAAATTAATTAATCCGACGCGTGAAAAACGTCAAATGTCATTTCCTTTAAAATATCATAGACATAGAACACAATAACTAAAGAAACCAAGCTACCGTACGTACTTTGTCACCATTACATAGTACTGCCATCTATAGTTCTGGGTAAGGAAGCTTTTGTGGAGGCGGGGCCAAATATTTTATTTATTTATTTGTTGTATTCCATTACTTCTTTGCATATTCATGCTACATAATGCTTGAATTACATTTTTTTGTTATTCAAGCATTATAAGGAAAAATACACAAAATAGTAATGAATAATTTAGGTTAAGTTATTAAGTTAAAAAAAAGAAACATTATTTTCATTTTTATTAGTACTCTACTTTATTTATATGCAGATTACAAACAATGTAAATATTATGACAAAAATACACAAATATAAGATTAATATAACAACTTGCGTTACGAAAACTTATTGTAGATTTCTTTGTTATCAAATCCAAGGAATTTTGGGTTAAAGGATTCTAATTTTCCATTCCTCAAACACGTGTTTATGCATCAATGGAAACCGATGCATTGTTTTTTATGTGTTTTGCAATCCGGTACACAACATGCGACTCGGTATGATCTGTAAAAGTACAAAATAAAATAATATCAACGCAAAAATACAAATCACCAAAATAATACATAATAACGCAATTTGTTTAGCTTAAAAAATGACCCAGTCAAGAGAGATATACTTGTATTGTTTAATAGAAAACAAAAATTACTTTGTATTGACCAAAATGATATACATCCAACGTAATTTGTTAACCTTAAAAAATGACGCATTCAAGACCAATATACTTGTAGTGTTTGATAGAAAACATAATTAACTTACGGAAATGCTGTTGTTGATAAAATTCCTTGGAGAAAAACACCAACCAAGCTTCGGGATTTTTATTCATTGTTGTTATGTCTCATTTTATTCATTTCAACATGACGCAGTTTATCATTTCCCCACAACGTAATACATCGATCGCGAAACAGATTTGTTTTTGTGTTAAATCCGTCTATTTACACGAACCGACACTACAGTAGCGATGGCACTTTTTCTTCAAGTTTTCCATTTTATAAAACAATTAGATTAACTGGATTAACTCAGATTAACTTCAACAATGGTAAACGACACTACCATAGAACACACTAACTAAAGAACGCAAGCCACCATACATTGAAATTGTACCAACTTCTGAATCAACTTGAAGTTGGCAACATAACAATACTGCTTACTGCCATCTATTAAACCGTACAAAAGCTCATTAAGAGGCGGGGCTAGGCCTATAGGGGCGGGGCTAAATTCGACTTTATTTATTTATTCTAATATTGCCTCCTTGCAGTTATTTCTTATAATGGTTGAAATTGTATAATATGCTTATATTATTCAACCATTATGAGAAACACTGCAAGAAGGAAGTAAAATTCACGTACAAAAATTCTTAGGTTAAAAAGAAAAGACAATTGTAATGAACAATTGTGTTTATTATAACGAATTACTCGACATTTATAAAATAATATAATATGAAATATAAATGCCAAATCATACCACAATATCATATTGCCCCCAAGTCAAATTGAAAACGCTGTTCGTTTTCGCCAAGCGCTAATTTTTTTTGTATGGGATTTGACGTTTGTTGTTTATTATTGTAGAAAAAATTTCTACAACAAACGTCAAATCAAACAAAAAAAATTATCGCTTGGCGAAAACGAACAGCGTTTTCAATTTGACTTGGGGGCATTGTCTTATTTAAATGAAATTTGCTAAAATCTTTGCTGAGAAGATGAATATTTCCACGCGCGGAAACAAAATTGCCGTTGTATTGATTTGATTGATTCCTTCGAACCACATGAAGTGACACAACATCGACGTGGCATTTTAAAATATTCAAGTTGTTTACAAAGCTTTTAAATATGAAATGCGAAATAAGAAATAATAGTTTTTGACCGCGTTTCCCGGAAAACACAATGACAGATGACAGAACACATCACCAACACGTGAAGAATATATTATTGCCAGAATAAAACAAATTTCCAACATCATTTTCAGTTATTTCAGTAAATAAATTCATCTCAATGTTTTTAGCAAACGCGACATATGCTAAAAATAAGAAATAACAATTATATTAATAAATTAAGTAGTTAAAATGTATTCGCTCATGAAAAATTTAAAATATACTTGAAAGATTACCAAATCGATGTTTTTTTTTTACTTATGGCAAAATTTTCTGATTTCTAAACAGAGACATCTTTTAAACCGTACAAAAGCTTTCTGATATTATAATACACACATACATACACACACACACACACACACACATACCATCACCACAGAATTGGACCGATTTCAATGTATGGTGGCTGGTAGGCCCTGGACACAACGGACACAAACATCGAACATATATGGCCGTTGAATGTTTACCACATTGCCATATGATGAAATTTATTCCCATAGCGCATTAGTAAAATTGTAATGTAACTTATTATTATTTTTTTTGTATTAATAAAATATATAAATATTGATTAATTTATTTAAAAATTATTTCGAAACTCAAAAATATGTTTTTACATACCATACTTCAGAAAATAATAATAACATAAAAAAACAGGCGAAAATATTTTATACTATTGGTTCACGGTGGTAGCGCGCGCCACCACCAGATTCGGCGCCACCTCCTACAGGTTCGACGCCACCAACACTTCAGGCCCGGAACTAAAACTGGAAATATTAAGTGTGTAAATAGTGAACCAATGCGAGTTGTTGTCTATATCAATAATATATCTATCAATATGCAAGTAGATAGCGGAAGTGTTGTGACAGCAATCTCGGAACATACGTACTAGGTATAAATATTTTGATGGTTTTTGATGGTTTGTAAAAGCGAAATCAAGTTGTCTACCTATGATGGCGGAGCCTTATATGCATTAGAGTACATAACCGCGAACATTATATATGAAAACAAATCAGAAAAATTAAAAATATACGTAGTAAGAAACGGAGGCCCACCAATTTTGGAACGAGATTTTTTGTCTAAATTTAAGTTAGGATTGTGTGAAATTAGTGAAAATCACTTTGTAGAAAATTTAAACATAGATCAAATTCTCCATAAATTTTCGGAAGTATTTAAGGATGAGTTGGGATGTTTGAAAGATTTTAGAGTAAAATTATCTTTAATAGAAAACTCCAAACCAAAATTCTTTAAACCACGGCCACTTCCATTCGCTTTAAAAGATAAAGTGGATGATGAATTGGATCGATTAGTCAGCATAGGCATATATATTACAACCCGTCAATTTTTCCGATTACGGAACTCCCATTGTACCGGTTATAAAAAACGATGGCTGTATACGCATCTGTGGTGATTTTTCCGTCACAATTAATCAAGACCTGGTGATAGATAAATACCCCCTCCCCAGAATAGAAGAGATTTTCGCGAAGGTACGTGGAGGTGTTTATTTTTCAAAATTAGATTTAACAATGGCGTATAATCAGTTATTACTGGACAGAGTCTAAGAAATATACATGTATTAGTACGTCAAGGGGGCTTTTCAATTATACGCGTTTGGTATACGGTCTAGCAAACGCGGGTGCAATTTTTCAAAAAGGTATGGAAAGAATTTTGATAGGTATAGATGGCATCGCAATATTCTTAGATGATATTTTAATTGCAGCACCGTCAAAGGAAATACATTTAAAACGATTAAAATTAGTTCTTAGTAGGTTACAAGAGGCAGGGCTACGAATAAAAAAATAAATATGCATTTTTTACATGCTGAAATCATTCCTAGGTATGATTAAATACTACAGAAATTTTATACCTAATGCGGCTATGATTCTGAGACCTTTACATGAACTATTAAATAAGGACAATAAATGGGTATGGGACGACTCGCATTCGAGAGCAATCAATGAGATTAAAAAACAATTAGCATCAGACCAGGTTTTAGCTCATTTCGACCCAGAAGTGCCAATGGTACTGTGTGTGGATGCCGGTCCCAACGGTTTGGGAGCCGTGCTATTACATAGATACAGTAGTGGCATAGAGCGCCCCATAGCATATGCATCAAGGTCTTTATCAAAAAGCGAAAAAAATTATTCACAAATACAGAAGGAGGCTGCCGCGATTATATTTGGAGTGAAAAAATTTCATCAGTATCTACATATACGGAAGAACGAAACCTTTTATATTACGCACCGATCACAAACCGTTGTTATCGATATTTAATTTGAGAAAAGGCATTCCGCAAACGATGGCATCACGTTTACAACGCTATGCAATTATCCTTTCCGCCTACAATTATAATATTGAATTTGTAAACAGCGAGAAAAACGCCGCGGACTATTTTTCACGTTTCCCATTGCAGATGACACACTACGATGATAGTGACATAGAAGAAAACGAAAACTTATTCTATTTAAATTTTGTTTAAGGTGATAATAATATGTTGCCTCTCACTTGTGAGGAAATAAAAAATGCTACTAGCAACGATAATATACTATCCCAAGTTGTAAATTTTGTAAATAAAGGATGGCCAAACAAAATTCAGGAAAGCGATGTCAAACCTTTTTTTTATGTAGGGATGAACTATCAGTTGAATATGGAGTTTTATTGCGAGGGCAACGTATTATTATACCCAAAGTGCATAGGAAACATGTATTAGACGAATTACATGTTGCTCATTTCGGTATGGCGAAAACAAAGGCTACAGCGCGCACAATGTTTTGGTGGCCTGGGATAGATCGGGATATAGAAAATATGGTAGCTTCTTGTGAATATTGCATACCGCTAAGAAATGCCCCCGCAGCAGCCAGACTCTCTCCCTGGCCGTGTCCTGACGGACCATGGGAAAGAATTTACGTCGATTTCCTCGGACCTTATTTATTTATTTATTCATTTATTTATTTATTACATACACGGCCTCTTGGCCATTATAAAAATATGGTAAAAATAAAACAAAACTCGCATTAAACAAAATAAAAACAACACAATAATTCATAAAAATACAAAATCCTTCACACAATTCGAAATATGTCCCACTCAGATTCGTCCAAATTTATCTGTCTGAATTTTAGTTTATGAGAAATGTCAAAAAGTTGACTGCATTTATACGGACCTCATTACGTCGAACCGCGCGGATGTTGACGCACATAGGCCCTGAGTCAAATTGAAAACGCTGTTCGTTATCGCCAAGCGCTATTTTTTTTTGTATGTGATTTGACGTTTGTTGTAGAAATTTTTTCTACAATAACAAACAACAAACGTCAAATCCCATACAAAAAAAAATTAGCGCTTGGCGAAAACGAACAGCGTTTTCAATTTGACTTGGGGATATAGTCGTTGGTTGGAGTGTTTAGAAATGAACAAGGGAGTGACATCGCAAGCTACCATTGAGAAACTTTTGGAACTATGGTATGTATATGTATGGTTTTCCGAAGGTGATAGTGTCAGATAACGGATCGGCCTTCACGTCAAAGGAATTCCAGAGATTCTGTTCAGAGTTTGCTATAGAACACATCACTTCCGCTGTCTACATGCCAGTGTCAAATGACCAAGCTGAAAGTTCAGTAAAAACATGCAAAAAATTGATAGCTTGTGCATTGCAATTGGTTACAAAAAAATCATTGTCTCACGTTTTGTCTAGATTTTTGTTTGAATATAGGAATTCAGTTCATTGTACTACGGGTTTTCCCCCTTCAGAACTCTTCATGGGGAGGAAACTGAGATCTAAATTTGATTTATTGAAACCGAATGATAAAAAAAATTATCACCAAGAGCAAAATAAAAATTATAACAAAAAACCAATTGGTGGAAATAGAAAAATATGTTTTTTTGCCGGGGAAATTGTTTTGGCACGCTTTTATCGCAGTAATTCAAAACCGACATGGATAAAGAGTAAAATTATTAAACGAATTGATAAAAACATGTATATTGTTTATATAGCTGGAAAGGAAGTGAAACGTCACATTGATCGATTATTAAAATATAAAGGTAATTATATTGATGTTGACGTCTCATTGTCGGGTGAGTCAGAGGAAGGTGGCGAAGAGTACACATTGATTGATAATAATAATCCTACCCCGAATACCCCCGTAACCCCTGTGAGTTCGCCCGAGCCACTAGAAGATCCCACGGATAATGGATTCGCATCTTCCACGACTCCACTTCCGCTGTCTCCCGAAGAGACAGTAAAGGTACCAGTTCGCTGAGCGACCGAGACAGGAGACAAGAGACAGGAGACCGAGACCGTTAATTGATTGTATGAAATTGTATGAACACCAGTTCGCGAGCGAGACCGAGACCGAGACCGGGGGCGAAGCAAATTGACGATTTATTTCATTATGTTTATTTCAATCTTGTTTATTCTTCCTCTTGTTATTTCTAATTTTTTTTTCATAAATACTTATTTTATTTATTTTAATTTATTGTTTATTTTATGTTACTTTACAAAGGACAGCTTACAGTACATGCATACAAATATTATTGTTAACCATTTATAGAAACTTTGCTGGTTTTATTTGATTTTCTGTACCATTCTTCTTCTTTCTCAGCCATCTCTCCACTGCTGGATGTAGACCTCTTCTAAGAGCTTCCACTCGTCTTTTTTTGGGCTTTTTGAACCCATCTACTTCCAGCGACAGGGATAATATCATCGGCCCACCTTTTGGTCTCCAATTTATTATTCTGGGTACCCATCTATCTGTCCGTACCCTGTCTGGCAACATGACCTGCCCATTGCCATTTAAGTTTTGCAACTCGATCCATGACATCAACAACTTTTTTCTGGCGTCTGATTTCTTCATTTCTAATTTTGTCTCTTAGATTTACGCCTATATATCATTTGCCTTTCCATGGATCTCTGAGTGCATTTTAGCTAATGTACCAATACAATATATTTACAAGACTGTATGTTTCCTTGATAAATAAATGAATAAAAATTGTAAACAGAAATACTAGTATAAGCGGTCGAGACTCAAGGAACTATCTATGTATATGGCACGTTATTCACAATAGCAATTTAGCTATAGGTCACGTAAAAAGACTAGGCGTGCTGTAAAATGCAAATCTAGCTTATTTTTATTACGTAAATGAATAATTGTGAAATACCTTAATTTGCACAGTTGCATTTTTCTTTACACTTTTATGAAATAGTAGAGAGTTGCGATATTTATTTCGTTTTTTTTTAGAAAAGATACATAGTGAAATTTTATACAGCGTACTTATAAAACTGCAAAATAACCAAAAAATTAATTAATCGAAACTATTATTATTAATCTTACTAACTCTGTATAATCAAAATAAAACTTAAGGAATATCGATCCAAAAATTCCTGGTGCCCGATTTCCTCTCATTGTCATTTTTAATATTTGTCAGTATTTTTCTTTGTTTCATTCTTTTATCGATATTCAATATAATATATAATTTTGTCATACTTTGTAATCTGGTTGGTTTAAATAAATTGTCTCCTAGCAATAAGCCAGCTAGTGTACCTACATTTGCTGATATTGTCTACAGAAAGATAAATAATTTTTATTTTTGTATATGGTAAATATATTGGCAGGTAACAATAAAATGTTGGTTTATTATTTTTTCCATTATTCTACGCTCTATTATTTTTTATATTGTCTCATTGGACGTCCAATTAGGTGAACCTGTTTTAGGATGTCCAATGATTTCCATAATAAATACCTATTTGAAAATAAATACAACTTTGTCATCCTAAATCCTCGATTATTGGGTTTTGTTAAATTATACTTACTAAGGGCTTTGCCCCTTCCCGTTATCGCGGCCCAACCCCCAGCGGCCGCCGCGTGGCTTATTTGCCGCTACGCGGCAGTTGCGAAGTAACCTTATAAAACTAAATATCGTCAAATATACCATTCAGGACATTAGGTACACAACATTTACAAACTAAATATCTTTACGTGAAAACGTTAAAATCAAGTAATAAAACGGTGTTTTTATGGTAAAAATGCGGAAATGATACAAAAAAAATTTTTCGACAATGTTTTGAAAGAAATGCGTTATATGAAATTACAAACATTGATAATTTGAATATATGTACATTCGAAATATCATTTAGAACTTAAGTATTTGTGGATAATTTACGTAGTAGAATTCCATTTTAAAATTATATTGAAATTAAAACAATTTGTTTTAAATTCTACGTATATTTGTTATTCGTCGATAGCTATTTCGCCTAGTCTTGAACTTAAGACTAGTCTTGAAGATGCCCTATCAAGGCGAAATAGCTATCGACGAATAACAAATATACGTAGAATTTAAAACAAATTGTTTTAATTTTAATATAATCATTTAGAACAGTACACAGCAGTTAAGACTGAATATATTTTAATAGTAATACAATAATAATGACAAATTATACATCATATAACTAAATAACTCCATTAAATGAAAACTTTTACCGACATTCTGACATATTATTATGACATGTCGAAAGAAATGTTGTCAGTATTCAAAATCGATATTCCGCAGATTATTACGCTTTTAAAATTTATCCTGAATGTTTGAAATTCCTTTTTAAACAATAAAATTGTCAATTTTTGCATAAAATACATCTTAAACGATAATTTTGTACTTTTTTCGCATAAATTTATATTTTATTTTATTGAAAAATTTATAACGCGAAAATTGATTAAGGAAAAATTATTTCACTGGCAATCCGTTGAAGGACGAAAAAACACGAGGGCCTATACGGCCCCGCGTGCCTTGTCATATTGCGCATGCGCCAATGCTGTCTATTCAAATACTAGCGTCTGGCTAAAGATGAATCAAGGGGAAATTTTACGACAGCGAAATAATAGTATGATGTGTACGTAAATACCATTTATTAATTTTTGGTTAGGTTCAGTTAGTCTTCATTAATAACAGCGACTCGCGTGCGCGAGTTGCTTTATATATTGAATGTAAATTGATTGCAAGAAAATGTTATCAATACCTTTGTCATTTGTACGTTTATTGTATATTCGCATTTGATCACATTTTTCAAATAAATTATACTTCTTAACATATTATTTACGTAATTGTATGATTTTTAATATTACTTACTTATTATTTTTTATGTTGAAGTGGATTTTCATTTACCAACATATCAATTTAATAAAACTGCGCCAAAAATTGTACCGATAAAATCTCCGCGCATGCGCAATATGACAAGCATGCGGGGCCGTATAGGCCCTCGTGAAAAAACATGGCGTACAGTAATATTTATACTAATTTGGTGTTATTTCTCTAAAATGCGAAAATTCGCGGCTATGGCAAATGCTTATAACTCGGGTTTCTTCTCTTTTCACACAAATATATAAATGAGCTTATTATAATATTTAGTGGATAGTTAGTTATGCGTTGGCCCATTCACTCGCATTAGCAAAAATGCTGACTGTACTAAATACCTTCGGCGAATCATATATAGCGGGGTATTTTTATATTTTGTATTGTTAGTATTTTTTTGTATCGTTTGCAACTGACAAATTTAATTCAGTATGGCGATTTCAAACGTCATAAAATGTACCATTTTATTTGTCATTCTATATTTTTTGGCAGAGGTAAGATTATAATTTGCTATATATATTTTTTATTTCATCCATTGGGTAACATTAATTCGATTTTTATCCTTAGCTTCGCAGTTCACGCCGGCGATGTTATCAATTCTAGGTGAATTTTTTATTTATGTAACAATTACCTACTTTTTACCACGACGTTGATGATTGAATTAGTCCCATTTCAATTCGGTCAAGAAAATATCATGGGAGTCATCTTCATTCTGGATCGAATATTATTTATATATTGATTATATAAATTTTAGGAAACATAATGTAATATTGAGATTTTTTAAAAAAGAATTTGCCTTGTAAGGGAATATGCATATTTATAAAATCTTTATAAAAAGTTTTTTTTGAGTATGGATAATTTTGTATTTTTGTACATATAAACCTGTTATTGGTTTCTATATAATAACAGTCATTTAGACAATTAATACATTTATAAATCTTCAACGTGACAAAATAGTAACATTAACTAAGGTCATATTTCGAAATAGTGACATTAACTAAGGTCATATTTTTTGTGCCTTAGATGTTAAGAATTCACGTAGCTGAAATGTATGCTTACTTATTGCCTAGTATTACCTCAGAACAGGCTTTGCCTAGTGAGGTAATAAATTCCATTTATATATTTCATGAACAATATTTTATATTTTATTTTATATTATGGAAATTAATAAATAAAAAAAAAAATCGATATTATGATCAGTTATGGATGACTGATCACGGGATGACTTTGACTTTCAGGATACCCTGTATTTAGACATCTAAATATTTAATGCTCGATGATATCATCATTTTATCCGTAAAACCTTGTAGCGTTTAGTTCTATGATTATTTTATTGATAAAATATAAGTACACATTTTTCTTTTCAGAAATCAGTCTCAGCACATACAGCCAATCAAATACCCATCATGCACAAGAGATACATAACAAAACCTCATCAAAACGACATCAGCCAATATTACGATTCAAAATATTCACAGATACAATATAACGAAGCACAAGAAGACTCTCAAAATTATGGAAACATCAGCCAACACGTTGACACAAACTCAAACTCGAGTTCGCGAGTCGATTCTCAACATGACAATCCTCAGTATCAAAGTCCTCAGGTCAATCAAATTTGTCAATACTGCCAAAATATACATCCAACAGTCGACTCCGAACAGCAGTATCAACACGTGAGCGACTATTGCCAAAACGCGCCTGAAAATTGTCAATACACGGGTCACCACTGCCAAAACGCGGCTGAAAACTGTCAATACACGGGTCACCACTGCCAAAACGCGGCTGAAAACTGTCAATACACGGGTCACCACTGCCAAAACGCGGCTGAAAATTGTCAATACACAGGTCACCACTGCCAAAACGCGGCTGAAAATTGTCAATACACGGGTCACCACTGCCAAAACGCGGCTGAAAATTGTCAATATACGGGTCACCACGGCCAAAATGCGGGTGATTACTGTCAATACACGGGTGCAGCAGGTCATTGGCAACAAGATAACAATGACATATATTTACCCATAATTTATGTTCCGCGTAATCAGAATCCTCAAAACTCCACGGAAGAACCTCGCACTGAAGCCAATCCAACTACGACCAAGAATGAGACCTCCACCACGACGATAAGTCCTGTCCCGCAGGACGCCCCTCTGCCTATACTGTCCAATCGCACGTCTTTTGAACCCGATTTGATGACACCGTGGATATTTCCAGTGCATACAAGCTCATACACCATTTTTCCGTTGCACCTCAAATGAAATTCGCTTTCACAAGCATAATTATTATATGGCTTAGGATCCGAGAACGAAGAAATTCCCAAGTACCTTACACCTAAGTACGTCAAATAGAAATTCACCCAATTTTTTTCTCATGGCCTAAATCTACAGTGTCATAACCACAGCAAACATATTTATACTATACGAAAGCAACTGTCGATTTGTTCAAGAGATCTTTGTTCTATTAATATATCGACAAAGTATCAAGCCAAGATACGCGAGATTTGTATGCAGGGTCTATATTTTTCACTTATATAAAAAAATGAATTTGAGATTTTCTAATTGTTTATATTTATAACGATTTTCAGCGTTTTACCTTATATGGTTTTTGAGATATATGGAAAAATAAAGTAAAATTTTTATAGTTGATAACCCCTGACTGAAACAAAAATTCAAAATTCTGAGTATAAAAGTTTTGTGGGCCTATAACTATCTATATACCTATTCTGAAAAATTGGGATCTGTGTATTGAGCGGATCTAAAGTTATAAGGGACGGGCGGAACACACACAGACACACTAATTGTTCTACTCCATTTTCTGAGTATATTCATATCTAGAACATATATGCTGCGAAGCCTCTAAGTTGGTGTTTTTTGACTTCAAAGTTGTAAAAATCTTGGCTTGAAAATATGCCGATATGCAAAGAGAAATGAATTCTCTTGAACAAATCGACAGTTGAAATATTTAAAAAAAATGTGCTTTTTTTCAAATACTTACATAAAGACATAGGAAGGTCGCACCATGCCTATGTACGTTTGGCGAGTGATAGACAAAATATAGTGGTTCAATTGTGTACCTACCCCGTTAACACATACTCGTTTTGCACAACACTACTACACGTGCAATGGGGTGGTGTGGTTCAACCAACTCAAAACAAATTTGAGACTGGCTAATGAATTTATAATGAATTTGTGGTAGGCCACATCTCGAAATTTCTTTCGAGCGCGCGCCTAGCGACGGCAAGTACATTTGTTTATCGCTAGGCCGAGTTCATCGCCCGCAACGTCAAACAAGTGACAATACTCCTCAACTGGGTATGACACTTCAAATCAATAAGTCTAGAAAGTTCGAGGACATTGAACTTGCTACCCCCAGCGCAGCACTATTTAAGGGAGTCTACACCTCCACACGTCGTCACTTCATTTCCGTATTTCCGTCACTTCGATTCGTCACATCACGCCGCCGTTCTCGACCACGCCGTCTCGCCGACACTTCGTCTCTCGACCACCGGTCATCTCTCGACCTCGCGAGCACGATGGTACTTCACCATGCGAAGATTCGGACACTTCGAACACACCCGCTAACTCGCTCGTTATACCTACTCATCGTGAGAAAAGTTCCTTTGTAAGTTATTTCATCAATTGTAAATTTACCCTTAAGCAAACTATTAATTGTGATCAATATACTCATTGTTACTTTTGACCATTCTTTCTTCTTCTCTCTAAACCACTGTGCTTGTGTTCTTATTTCAAATCATATCCACTTGGGATATAGTAAACTCTCTTTACTGGTAACCCCTCTGGTTACCACATATATTTAATAGTAACCACTCTGGTTATTAACTACTTTCGATTGGTAACCCCTTTGGTTACCAATCAGCTTTATTGGTGACCCTGTAACGTGAATATGAACACAATCGTTACCAAACAGCTAAACAGCTAAGCTACACAGCTACTGGTATTTACAAAACATCGGTATTTATCTAGTACCGGCCCGTGGCCGAAAAACGATAAATATGCATTCACAACAGTGGTATTTTTTCCTTACAATAACATTAAACAACACTTACCGATTTTCCTCAGATCACTCCTTTTCTTTTCCTAGTTTAGAAAAAGAACGAATTGGTTTTTGAATCTCTCACGATGGGTACACTACACTACACCCGCGAAACAATCGCGCTTAATTCTATGCAATCGCGTTTAAAAATCACCCGCGCTTCTCGGTTTTTAGTTATTCTTTGTCATAAATGTTGCATTCAAATAATACATGCATAGTACACATTCATTTTATTCTGAGATTGTAAACAAAGGTATATATTGGTACCCACTTTATAATTTCACATAAACAAACACTGTTAAAAAAATTTCTGTACGGCACTGCTTTAGTAAAAAAATACTCCGACAATCGCGATATACATAAACAAAACCGCACTTCCGAATTTAGTTATATTCTTTTCACATAATTCACGGAACTAAAAATATTTTTCACATACATCGCGACAAAAAATTCTCATGCACAACAATAATACTGAAGTGACAAAAATTATTAATTTTATATTTTGCATACAGTTTTACGCGTGGTACAGAACATTTAAGTAATCTTGATATAGTAATTTCACTGTTTAAACAAATATCCATCGAAAGTTTTCGGTTTTAAACGATAAAACTTCAATTTTGTTATTTTTAATAAGTAAACAACGCGATTACGGCTCGTGACTAATCTTTCAAAATTTCAACTAGCGGTAGAAAAATTAAGTTTTCAATAAACACCATCTACCGAGCGACAATCTAAGTTTTTGCTAACAAGATATTTACGTACGTTATTTAAATTCATTGCAATCAGAAATATGTTTTTATATCAAAGGAGCTCGCAAATAATTAATTAAATTATCACTATTTAATATATCAAATAGGTACTAATTTCGTGAAATACTTAACTTACCTATTTCATACTTTGTAATTTTGCTTTAAATACCTTTTATACTTTGAAACTTGCAAAGCATTTTTATACTTAGACACATTTCAATATTTACCTATTACAAATAGAATATTTTAAACATTTTTGGACTTTGCTGAAATTCATATTATTTTTTTGTTGCATTGTATACCTAATTAGATACTTAAATTTATCTTCACTTCTAAAATATATTGTAATCAACTTAATTATTATTAACAAATACTTATCATTGTACATATTATATTTTTGCAACATGCAACCAACATTATTTTATATATTCGCTTGCTACAATTGTAACTGTTTATATTTTGAGAATTTAAAATTTACAACTGTCAACTGCGTTTACCATGTACAACTATAGAAGCAAGATGAACAACATTCATCATCATCATCATCATCAAACAATGATGGTCCATAGTAAAGTCTACAGCATCGAACCAAGATGGACAGCGACATTATCAACATCGATAAATCAAGATGGCAAACATTGTCAACGGCACCAAATCAAGATGAACAACATTGGCAACGGCACCAAATCAAAATGGACAACTTCAGCAACAAATGGTTTTCATCAGCAACCAAGAGCAACACCGACACGCTACAACTCGCTATACTGGCACGTATTCCCAAAGACATCAGACTCACTTGATGCGCAGCAAAGAATGCACACACAGGCCCCACTGGAGAACTACATACTCCAAAGCTGTCTAACGCAACAGACACGCCGCAACTTAAACGCTGGAGAACTACTCCAGAGCTGTCGGACACCCAAATATGAACGCACGCACACATCTCGAGCACACAAAAACTCACCTCGTCTCATCGCTACGCACGTCTTTGAACGAGGAATGATTTTGTTGGGACACTGTCCCATCCTTCGCGTTATGCTTATGACTCGCACTCTGTCTCGCATACCCAAGGAGCTGCTCAACCACGACAACACGACGTCTACACGACACGGTCAACACGACGCTGTCAATACGTCACTGTCAACACACGCTGTCAACACACGCTGTCAACACGACGACAGTCAACGAAAACTTCGAAAACGCCAACGCAAGCCAACTGCACAGTTCTGCAAATTCGACAAGAATGTTTAGATGCCAATTACACTGCACAGCTTATCGGACTCCACGGACTACACTGACTCCACGGACTACACTGACTCCACGGACTCCGCAGCTTTGTGTACTAACAAGCCTCACCGACACACTGCAATTGTCAACGGGCTGAACGGGAACACTGTTTCCAAAGCAATCACATCTTGATCCGTCGCAATCATCATCAGCAACTAGGCAACAGTCCAACTAACACAAGTCTAACCATCTCTCCAAAATTGTAATGACCACAAAAATCTTCAGCAACGACTGCCTCAGCTCAGCCACACCATGACGTTCTACCAAGGTATCGTGCCATCTTCGATACCACTTGGAGGGGAGGAATGTGGTAGGCCACATCTCGAAATTTCTTTCGAGCGCGCGCCTAGCGACGGCAAGTACATTTGTTTATCGCTAGGCCGAGTTCATCGCCCGCAACGTCAAACAAGTGACAATACTCCTCAACTGGGTATGACACTTCAAATCAATAAGTCTAGAAAGTTCGAGGACATTGAACTTGCTACCCCCAGCGCAGCACTATTTAAGGGAGTCTACACCTCCACACGTCGTCACTTCATTTCCGTATTTCCGTCACTTCGATTCGTCACATCACGCCGCCGTTCTCGACCACGCCGTCTCGCCGACACTTCGTCTCTCGACCACCGGTCATCTCTCGACCTCGCGAGCACGATGGTACTTCACCATGCGAAGATTCGGACACTTCGAACACACCCGCTAACTCGCTCGTTATACCTACTCATCGTGAGAAAAGTTCCTTTGTAAGTTATTTCATCAATTGTAAATTTACCCTTAAGCAAACTATTAATTGTGATCAATATACTCATTGTTACTTTTGACCATTCTTTCTTCTTCTCTCTAAACCACTGTGCTTGTGTTCTTATTTCAAATCATATCCACTTGGGATATAGTAAACTCTCTTTACTGGTAACCCCTCTGGTTACCACATATATTTAATAGTAACCACTCTGGTTATTAACTACTTTCGATTGGTAACCCCTTTGGTTACCAATCAGCTTTAAATTCAAAAGAAAAAGAAAAAATAAATTAAACTTATTAAATTTAACTGTAGGTATATAATATTTTGTGTCTTTTATATTTAAATGTCTCCTTTACACACGAGTGCTTGAACTCTGGTAAACGGAAACATGTTTTTCGTTATGTTTATCTTTTTCTGTATTTTTATATTATTTTTTTGATATATGTACCTATTATAAATAAAATAAAATTGTCGACCTTGATATGTTCATATTGAACTCATTATGCCACCCCTAGGGCGATAATTATATATCGTTTTATTTCATACTCTACAAAGATAAATAAATGAATAAATTAATTGTTAAAAATATACAGATTATTGGAGATGTAATGTTCCGGGTTATTTGATTTAAACACCGTACATGTATTAATTGTTTATTTTCCGAATTAAAAGACAGAAGATATGAATATTATAATTATAATTACATGCTTACTCTAAAGTTTACACTAAATGATTGACATAGAATAGATATCAATTTAGCTTTTATTGTAAATTGATATCAGAGAATTTTCTTGTTTCTTCAAGTACAAGGGGTCGATAGCTTTAAACATGTTATGAAATTAATATTTCTATCATAATCGACACTCTGGTACTTCTTAATCTATCATCATAAATACTTCATTTTTAATAAGTAAACAAGATAACATTTCTCTCGTTATATCCTGTTTATAATATAATATGTACTTGATAACATTGAATAGACACAAGTGTTATATTGATACGGTATCTCATGATAAATTATTAAAGAAGCTCGATAATAATGGAATAAAAGGATATGTGGCGCAACCGCCGATTGCGCCGCGTAGCTGAGTTACACCGGCAGGCGCCATCTTGCCCTGCGCCGTATTCACAGCCCGTCTCCTATTTAAGGGGAAGCACAGCGCGCCCAGACCATTCCGATTATCCAGATCTCGAGGCTAGGCATCACGCTGCCCGACCGCTCGTCGTCGTTCAAATCGTCCGCGTTTCAAATTTACATTTATATTCATTAAATAATAACTCGACATTTCTGTACCAAGTAATATTAGTAAGCACCAATTGTAATCATCAACTTGATAAATAAAAGAGTAAGTTCAATTTCCTGTTATATCTTTCAATCTGTCAACCATTCCTACCTGAGTAATATTTGATAATAATATTTAATCTATTGTATACGGTATCGCAGTTGCTTGGTCGATCAATCTGTGGCTCAGCTGTCGGGACTCTCCGAACAGACGGCCTCCAGGTTCGAACCAAGCGGTTGAGATATCATTTGGGTTGTATGTAGCTGAAGGCGGACAAACAGGTAATACCTACACGTCCAACTGACCGACCTTACCACCTCAATTACAGGCGTGAATACCAGCTCACGCTGGTATGCAATCGCTTCCAACCAAGTGACCACTCTGGCACTTTAGTAAGCTCTACATACTACAAATACCTTTACCCCCAAAACTGGTGACCCCGACGTGATTAGATACATCGTTTCTAAACATAATTATAGGAATAAAACAATTGTATACAATTACAATTAAATAAAATAAAATACGTACGCAAACGAACATTATAATATATTTTTAAAATATTTTTTCGAAATAATTGTTTGAAAATAAACTAAACTAATGCTTCTAAAACTATAATATTAAAATATTATTCTAAAAAATAAACTCAAAAAGCATACGATACGGAAGTTTAAAACTATTACTATAATATAGAAAGCAAATTTAAACAATTACTAACTACAAATAAACATTGTTTTTAAATACAATCGAAATAAATAAAAATAAAAAGCCGTGATACATTGAACAGCTACAAATAGCTAATGTTGAACAGCTACAATTAGCTAAATACAAAATATTTTTTATATACAAAATATTTTACTTTATTTTTTATAAAAACACTACAACTATAAAACCATGATCGAACATTAAAAATAATACGATACGATAGCGAATACGTTCCAGAATATAGAAACATTGAAACTATAATATACGGTAGTAAAAATACCTAACTATAATCAAACATTAAAACATTAAAACCTTATTATATACTAACTATATAATACAGCTAAAACTGTAAACTGGTACTATAAACTAAACTATATTATATTAACTATGTAATACTACAAAAAGTATTATAAAACATTAAAATTATAAAAAATTGAAACATGGCATACATAATAATAAATATTATAAACATACTCGTATTTTAAATAAAAAAAAAAAAAAACATTGTACAATACAATACGAAACAAACAAATAACATTATATGGCATTATAATATAATACTTCAGCAATGAGTAAAAACATACTTATAAATCAAATCAAATGGAACTTATAATACTTATAAATACTTATAATCAAATGGAACTTGCAAATTATAAAAAACATTTTATACCTATCAATCATCGCAAGTACAAACATTTACATTGTATAATTCTATTGTATAATTTTAAAATTTAAATTGAGCATCAACAGCTTCATCACTACCTAGAGGAACTACCTAGAAGAAATTATTTAGGATGAATCACATCATCATCATCATCTGGACGACTGCATACAGAAACTAGCTGCCCCCGCATTCAACCGCATCACTACATAGAAGAAATTATTTATGATGAACCACTGCATCATAATCGTCATCAGGACGACTTCATACAGCAACTAGCTGCCCCCGCATTCAGCAACAACGGACAACAATGTTCATCATCAAAGGACAATGCTATCACCACCTTCAACCGACATAATCATCGCAGCAGATCATTTCGCCTCTTCATACCGGAGCACTGGAATCACATGCCAATTCCAATCATCGCTGACGACTACATTCCAGCAAATTAAGAAACGCTCCTGAATATCAGTACCTACTGCTACTCAATACTTGCCTACCACTCCATCAACTGGATGTCAAACAATCATCGTGCGCACACTACATTCTACACTACGGGCACACAAAAACTCCCCACGTATCATCGCCTAGAAGAGCATTGAACGAGGACGGATTTTGTTGGGACCTGGTCCCATCCTTCGTGGAATCGTCAGCCAAGGACGACGCTCCTTCTGACACACGACAGGAAGCTGCTCATCATTCACATTACTAATTCCTTCGTGTTTTCGCACCACTACTGGCACACGCTTGGAAGCTACAGTAACATACTTAAGGTCGCTCCATCAGCCACATGGACGCACCACAATATACCACAGGTTACACTGAAGTCCCATGCACTTCAAAGCCGTCAACATGGCGCACCGCAAAACCTACAGGCTAAACTGGATATCGCCACATCCAAAGCTGTCACGCACGACACGCCGAAAACCACAAGACACCCTCGTGCTTCGCCACATGCTGGCACACGCAGGCAGCTGTCGAACATATATTTATTTATATATTTATCTACATGCACACATGCACACATACGCACGCACTGATGTATACTCGGCAAGCTACAAAATTTTGAGACATAAAACATATCACCATCGAAGAGAGCATCAATCTACAATAGAATCTGCAACTTCTGCATTCAATCTGCACTTCATCCCAGTCAATCTCAACACAGTGAGGACACCTGGAACTTCATACATTCCAAACTGAGGACCATACACACGAGGAACACATAAGGATGTCCAGCCAGCACACGCAGGACGACACTCCTCCATTCACCTCAATAGCAGAGCAACCACACGCCATCACAAGAGCAGCAAATCATACCAGCAGCAGATATTTTTAAAAAGATAAGTAACTTCATACCTTGTACTAAAACAAATTTATACTTATAATATGATTAACTTTATATATGTATAGACTAAGTTGTACTTAAATAATTACATTACTGTGTAGTAGGAAAGACTACTTTGTACTAAAACAAATTTATACTTATAATATGATTAACTTTATATATGTATAGATTGTTGTTCTTAAATAATTACATTACTGTATACTCATTACATAACATGTACATAGCGGTTTAAAAGAAAACCCTATACAAAATAACATAACAAATCAAATGCTTTAAAATTGTTTTTTTTTATCTTTCACAGAACGCAATGTAAGGACTTTGAACTTCGAGGAGGGGTCGTGTTTCGTCTAAGAGACTGCCAGCGGGGTCTGTGGCGCAACCGCCGATTGCGCCGCGTAGCTGAGTTACACCGGCAGGCGCCATCTTGCCCTGCGCCGTATTCACAGCCCGTCTCCTATTTAAGGGGAAGCACAGCGCGCCCAGACCATTCCGCTTATCCAGATCTCGAGGCTAGGCATCACGCTGCCCGACCGCTCGTCGTCGTTCAAATCGTCCGCGTTTCAAATTTACATTTATATTCATTAAATAATAACTCGACATTTCTGTACCAAGTAATATTAGTAAGCACCAATTGTAATCATCAACTTGATAAATAAAAGAGTAAGTTCAATTTCCTGTTATATCTTTCAATCTGTCAACCATTCCTACCTGAGTAATATTTGATAATAATATTTAATCTATTGTATACGGTATCGCAGTTGCTTGGTCGATCAATCTGTGGCTCAGCTGTCGGGACTCTCCGAACAGACGGCCTCCAGGTTCGAACCAAGCGGTTGAGATATCATTTGGGTTGTATGTAGCTGAAGGCGGACAAACAGGTAATACCTACACGTCCAACTGACCGACCTTACCACCTCAATTACAGGCGTGTATACCAGCTCACGCTGGTATGCAATCGCTTCCAACCAAGTGACCACTCTGGCACTTTAGTAAGCTCTACATACTACAAATACCTTTACCCCCAAAGATATGTGTCAACTTGAAACAGAAGGAAAGATTGTAACTTTTGCTGATGACACAATTATCTTATTTCATTCACTGACATGGGATGGTGTATTCCTTAAGGCAGAACAAGGATGTAATCTTTTAAAAAGATGGCTAGATCAAAATTTACTTACAAACAAAAAAAACTAACTATGTCACATTTAGTATTAATACAAGAGGCCAACCTCATACAACTAACAAATTAATTATTCATAACAATAACTGTATTCGTTTACAATGCACTTGCAACCCTCTAACAAACGCTGAAAACATTAAATATTTAGGTATCATCATTGACAGACATTTATCTTGGAAAGCACACATAAACCAACTAACAGAAAAATACGCAAACTAATATATCTATTCAAGATGATAAGAAACATTTTAAATAAAGCACAATTAAAAACAAATTATTTTGCCCTTGTTCAATCTTTCTTGTGCTATGCAATTACTAGCTGGGGGGGGGGACATATAAAACAACATTATACCCATTAATCATTGCACAAAAAGCTTCCGAATTGCTATTTAAAGAATTTGAGGTCCTTGACATCCGACAAATTTACATTAAAAGTATTACACAAAACTATACAAAAACTATAGCAGCCCCGTTCTAAACAAAAAAACTATACATACCTAGCACCTAAACTTCATAATATGCTAAAACAAGACATACCAGAAATTTCAACTATCTCATCAACTAATGCAAAAAAATAATATTTAAACGGTTATTTAACAAAGGCAGAGAAGAGAGCGAAAGACTATTGCATATAGTGTTATGAACAAATAAATACATTGTTCTATTAGACTACCTTACAGTAGGTACCAATAGATTAACACTATACTAAATAAAAATATAATATGTAATGGCACTCCGACACAGGCATTGGCCTAGTGGAGTGTCGTATCTATTTGTAAGAAAGGATTTATAATAAATTAATAAATAAATAAATAAATAAATATTTTTATCTATCAGTAGATTCATTATTATGTATAAAGTATTTCTTAAAAATATTCTTTATCAAGTCAGATTATATTATCATCCCTAAATGTATGACAAACAAAACTATTAAAATTTCAGTATTAAATTATATGAAACAACTAAAGATTAAAGCTAACATTTATTCTTATCTATTGATACACAATTTCTAGAATATGTTTTGGAATAATATTAATCTAAATGACTATTTATATAATATTCCTAACTGTAAGACAAGTCCATAACAGAGAGTCAAAAGTTCATTCTGTGATAACCTATGAATATTGTGGACAGATGGAAAAACCCTAAATATATTCTTATCAGTCAAACTAAAATTGATTGTGACCAACACTAAATCCATTATGACATATTATGGGTTAGAAGTGAGAGCCGACTCCAACATGACAAAAGCTGTCTAGAGTTGCTGAAATGAAGACCCTACACTCCGTTTCAGCAAGAACCCTTAGGAGCCGCATCAAAAAAGAGGCGATCAGTAGTCATACTCTTGAAAATCAATTTAAAATTTTCGCTTAGAACTTAATTGCCTGTCTGTCGCCAGCGTACATGCAAATTATCGACTGACTGAGGTCCTACGTAGGCAATTAAAAACGAACGCGATTGCGAAGCGATGCGATGCGGTTACACGCGAATTCAATGCGATGCGGTGTGACGCGGCGGTTCTGACCTACGTGCGCGCGAATCACGCTTCTGACATTATACTTAACCAAAAAAAGGTATGGCAATTCGCGCGAAAATATCAAACCAACTGATCGCGTTCGCTTCGCATTGCGCCGCGCCGTACCCTACTCGCGGTTGGTAACGTAGGTCACTTTCATAGTTACCGACTGTGTGTTATTTTCGCGCCGCTTCGACTTCGCGTTTAGATCGCTCACGTAGGACGTCGCGAAATACGACTGAAACATCCCTACCTACAGTATAAAGGCTAGCGTCCATACAGGCGCATCGGACGGATTGGACGGAGCGCATCAAACGGATTTGTTTGTGGCAGTGCGTCCACAGAGGCGCACCAATCGGATTGCTGTCACAACTGTCATTTTGATTTGTTGACAATTTTCGATTGAAAATGCAAGTAAACAAATGATTCTATCGATTATCGATAGAATCATTTCATATATCGATTCATTCCATCAGGAATTCAGCAAGGTTCACACTTGGGTCCCCATTTATTTTTGTTATACACAAACTATATTGGTTTCCAAGTGAAAAAATCTAAAATAATTATTTATGCCGATGACGCGAAACTTTTCAAAAAATTAAATGTATTCAGGATTGTCGTGACCTTCAGCAGGACATAAATAATTTATTAAATTATTGCAATCTAAACCAACTCTTCCTTAATGCTGATAAATTTGCTCATACATATATCCTTCACTTGTAAATTACGAAAAAATAATTTTACTTACAAAATTGGCAAAAAATTAAATAGACTGTCCTGACTTACTTGAACTAATTTATTAAGTACAATCGTTTAATAGTAGACAACATAATGTATTTTCAATTTCACCATTTCGTACAAACCTTGGCAAAAATGAAATAATCCGTAGAATTTGTGATAACTACAATAGACTTTTGACTGACTTTGTGATAACTACAATAGACTTTTGACTGACTTGGACATCTTGAATTTAAAGTATGCAAAATTTAAACAATTGAGTAAAGATATTATAATATATTCACAAGAGCAATCTTAGAATCAACTATGGTCCTTGAATTTGTCCCCTTTTTCTCCTTCTTCCACCTTATCATAGGTATTTTAATATAACATGCTGCAGGCACTCTCGTAATTGGAGATTTGATCTTACATGTTATTTTGTATTTTTAATGTCAATTTCTCTGTGAGTGTTTCTTAAATAATAATAAATAAAAAAAATCTTCGGCTTGGTAATCGCATGCACAGCTCGTACATTATTTTATTCAATGAAAATATTTAATAAAAAATAATTAGAATGAATTAAAAAATATATAGCCCATCGCATTTTATAGGATACTAGCTTTTATGTCCCGCCGTTGGCCAAGAATGTAAAATTGTGAAAGAAAAAGCAATCGTTTTTATAATATTGTCACCCAATTATTTTGCAATATCAGACTATGAAAAGTGGTTTGAAATTTGATTGAGTTTAAGTATTGTAAAATGTTCAAGTGATGGCCACAACCCATTATTTTTTATATATTGCTATAAAGTGTGAATGAAGTATAATATTTATACAATTTCTGCTCGCATGGACTATGCGTAATGGTTTTAAATATGACTGTTTATCAAAGTTGTAAAGAGATTGGTTTGGCCACAACCCCCATTTTTAAATATTATCATCGAAAACAAATTGTAATGTGTACCTATTGAAAATTTAGTAATTTTGGATTTTGGGATGTGGTTAAAATTTGATTAAACAAACGTAGGTACTGAAAAGATCTAGTATTGGTCACATCCCATTCGTTTTTATATTTTTTCATCAAGTGTGCATTATATTTTTGCACAATTAGACTGAAAGTCTACATTAACGAAGAAGAAGAAGACTTAAACTATAGTAAATAGTTTTTAATTTGAATATAAACGTTGTGAAGAGTTCAGTAATGGCCACAACCCCCATTCTTTAAATATTAGGTGTTGAAAATTATTCAAAATAGGATGATATAAATGGTTTAAATTTGATTAAACAAAAGTATTGAAAAGATTCTAGTGCAGGTTACATCGTCACATCCCACATCCCATTCGTTTTTACATATGTAGAAAAATAAGTATAAGACTATAAGAAATAGTTTGTATAAAAAACTATTCCAATGGTCTACATAAAATAAGTAAAAATACATATACCTAATAGAAGAATTAGACTATTGGAAATATATTGTATAAAAGCTCACCCAAAGGTCTACAAAAAAGAAGAAGAAGAATAATTAGACTATTGGAAATAGTTTGTATAAATACTGACCAAAAGGTCTACATAAAAGAAAATGAATAAGACTATTGGAAATAGTTTGTATTAAAACTCTCCCAAAAGTCTACGTACTTAAATGAAGAAGAATAATAATTAGACTAAAGGAAATAATTTTTATAAAAAAATGACCCAAATGTATACATAAAAGAAGAAGAAGATGAATTAGACAATAGGAAATAGTTTGTATAAAAACTGCCCTAAAGGTCTACATAAAATTAAGAAGAAAAAGAATTAGACTCCAGGACCCGCCGCTTCAGACCCTTCAGTACCTCCCGTCCCTTCAGGCCCTTCAGTACCTCCCGTCCCTTTAATCCCTCATTACGTCCCTTCCCATCAGGCCCTTCAGTACCTTCCGTCCCTTCAGGCAGTTTTATACCTCCCGTCCCTTCAGGCCCTTTAGTGCCTCCCTTCCCTTCATTACATCCCGTCCCATCAGTCGGTTAAGAAAAGTTTAAATCCAGAAACCATCCTGGAAGAACCGCGAAGAGATGAAAGAACCTTCTTTTCCCAGGATTCTCCAACTTCATAGGTAAAATGACCAAAAATACACGATGAAGAAGAAGAAGAAGAAATAAGTTTAAATCCAGATACCTGCGAAGAGATGGAAGGAAAATTGGACATTCTTCTCCCAGGTTAGTCCACCTTCAAAGGTAAAATGACCAAATAGACGATGAAGAAGAAGAAGAAAAAAGTTTAAATCCAGAAACCTGCGAAGAGATGGAAGGAAAATTGGACCTTCATCTCCCAGGATAGTTCATCTTCATAGGTAAGATGACCAAGTACACGTTGAAGAAAAAAAAGTTTATATGCAGAACCCGTCCTGGAAGACCTGTGAAGAGATGGAGGTACAGTCGGACCTTCTTTTCCCAGGATACTCCCCCTTCATAGGTAAAACGACCAAATACACGAAGAAGAAGAAGAATAAGAAAAAAGTTTAAATCCAAAAACCATCCTGGGCATACGCTCGACAATTCACCAATGTTTCATTATAATCGGACAAACGGTTGATAAATAAATAAATAAAATAATTTTCCTATAGGAAATCAGTATAGGTATATTATTGTTGATTTGTAAGTAAATAGTATTAGGTAGGTACCTACCTACAACAACCTTCTAAATAAATTCGATTCCTAACAAATTTTATTTGAATATCACATTCTTTCTGTAGCCATGGAAACGATTCGAACACAAAAGTAATATCAAATGGTTTGTAGACATTTTTTGAATAATATGTAGGTACCTACATTGGTTTTTTCGATGCCATAAAAATGAAAATTGTCCGAAATATCAAATATTATATACAAATTATGCAATTTTATTATGCCTATATCTTTACTAATAATTAACAGACTTTTACAATATACGTCTTAAAACTTGCTGTAATGTCTTGTGTTTCATTTTATTATTTCTTAATTATATTTATTACAAAGGTTTATTATTTTCAAGAACATATTCATTCGGTAGGAAAATGAAATATTGTATGAAAAGATATTAAAATGGCGGCATTTATGTACAAAACGCTTACATTAAAAATAAGTTAAACATTATAATTATACAAAATATTCACCATGTTTTTCACTTAAACGCTAAGTTATACTTGAAAGTAAAATTTTTTCGTGTAAATACGTACTTCTAACTTTTAAACTAACAGATATTTGCGTGCAAAATGTACACTTTTTTGACAGATACGACTTGGAAAATTTTGTATGAAAAAAATAATTATTGAAATATTTTTAAAATTCAGCATTTTTATCGCATTATTTTTAGCGTGACACTGCATCAGGTATACAGGTACATGTTCGCACATAAATTAGATTTTTAGATGCTCTTGGTTTTACAGAAGGCGTGAGACAAACACACACACACACACACACAGACACTAACATTTTGATTGCTTTATTACTTTAGATATATACCAACATAAACTTAAAGCCAAAGTGTACAATTCTTGTGTTTTGCCAGTGACAACATACGGTCCTGAAACCATATCACTTACTGCCAGAATTCTCCACAAACTTAAGTGTACTCAACGAGCAATGGAAAGACAAATGTTGGGCGTATCCTTGAGAGACCGAATAAGAAACGAGGAAATAAGACGCCGGTCAAAGGTCACCGACATTGCAGAAAGAGTGGGAAGGCTGAAGTGGCAATGGGCAGGTCATGTGGCAAGACAGAGAGATGATAGATGGACCCCCAAATTTCTGAATTGGAGACCCTATCATAATAGAAGAGGTGTAGGGAGACCACAGAGGAGATGGACTGACGATATTGTCGAACTGGTGGGACATGGGTGGAAGCAGAACGCCCAGGATAGAGAGAAGTGGAAAACTCAGGAAGAGGCCTTTATCCAGCAGTGGAGTGAAAGGGGTTGAAGAAGAAGATATACCAATATATCTTGATATGAAATTTCATCCCAAATCTTTCTCCCGTTTTCGCGGGAATGCAAAGTAAACGAGTGGGTTGTAGCCAAAGCTAAACTCACTAACAAGTCTTTCTATTCAAATTATGTATGGAAAATATTCAGCATTTTCATAATATGAGTTTTTAAATCATTTTTTAT